>OU342744.1:2870263-3225137 GCA_910589775.1 Avena eriantha
AACAACAATAATCCCAAGAAGTGGAACAAGGCCAAGCAAAAGAATTAGGTTAGATCCACCCCAACCCACATGAGCTAGAATAATTATCAAAAGGAAAGAATACAAGCTCATGGTTAATGGGATGGTGGAATTATAAGGTGGTGAAAAGAAAGACAATGGAGGTGAATAAAAGATATGCCCCCAACTCAACTTGGGCATTTGAACAATATATCAATAACCAAATACAATATCAAGAGGCAAATACAATTAATAATGCATATGAGAGAAGAACCAAAGAAAGAGGTTTATATGATGCTCAAATGCAAGGTGGCATGATGACATGAGCATGATATATTATGATGCAACAATTATCTATATAGGAAGAAGTAGCCATTATTACTAGACCAAGTAGCATTACAATGTTAGACAATTGGGATGCTACAACTCTCCCCCACTAAACAGGAATCTCGCCCGAGATTCTAGGAAGAAGAAGACTCAAAGAGGGTAGGATACTTGGCACGGAGCTCATCTTCACGTTCCCAAGTGGCTTCATCAACGGAATGGTGCGACCACTGCACCTTGCAGAACTTGATGGACTTGTTGCGAGTCCTTCTTTCTGCGACTTCAAGAATTTTTGTGGGGTGTTCTTGATAAGACAGATCTTCTTGGAGATTGATGAGTTCATGGTCCACGGTCCTGCCGGGATCCTTGAAGCACTTCTTGAGTTGAGAGATGTGGAAAACATCATGGACTTTGAGTTGTTCAGGGAGCTCAAGAGCATAAGCAACTTCTCCTCTTCTTCCACGAATTTTGAAAGGACCGATGTATCTGAGCCAGCTTTCCTTTGATACCAAAGCGGTGCGTGCCTCTCATGGGAGTGACACGAAGGTAAACGAGATCACCAGGGACATACTCCATGTCCGTGTGCTTTCTGTCATAATTGCTCTTCTGGCGACTTTGAGCAATCTTCAGATTTTCAAGAATGATGTGAACTTTCTCCTCCGCTTGAGTTACAATGTCGGGGCCAAACAATATTCTTTCACCTGCACCGACCAACCAATCGGAGTTCTGCATTTGCGACCATAGAGAGCCTCAAATGGTGCCATCTTTAGACTTTTCTGGAAACTGTTGTTGTAAGAGAATTCAGCATAAGGAAGACATTCTTCCCACTTCATGCCGAAAGAGATAACGCAAGCACGGAGCATATCTTCCAGAATCTGATTGATCCTTTCAACTTGTCCTTGCGACTGAGGGTGGTAAGCTGTGCTGAAGTTTAATTTTGTTCCCAAAGCATTTTGGAAACTTCCCCAGAACTTGGAAGTGAAGATGCTTCCACGGTCTGAACTGATCTCAAGAGGAACTCCATACAGAGAGACAATTCTGTTGATATAGAGCTCAGCCAACTGAATTGCAGAAATTGTTTCCTTGACTGGAAAGAAGTGAGCTACTTTGGAAAGCCTGTCAATGACAACAAAGATTGCATTGTTGCCTTCTGCGACCTTGGAAAACCAGTGATGAAGTCCATCTCTACTTTCTCCCATTTCCATTCCGGAGGCTTCAATGGCTGTAGAAGACCGGAAGGTTTCTGATGGACAGCTTTAACTCTGCGACAGACATCACACTCCGAGACATACTTGGCACAATATCGTTTCAAACCAGGCCACCAATATTGTGTTTTTAAGTCCATGTACATCTTAGTGCTGCCAGGGTGGATAGAAAGAACAGAATCATGCGCCTCCTTGAGAACTTGCTCTCTTAAACCCGGGTAGTTCGGAACAAACATCCGGTGTTCAAAGAAAAGAGTGCCTTGGTCATCTACGTGGAAAGACTCATACTTCGGAAGCTGAATGTTGGAGATGATCTTTTTAGTGTAAGGATCACCAAGTTGAATGGAACGAACTTTTCTTCCAAGAGAGGTGTTGCTAGAAGGTTCAGAAGATACCCTTGATCCACAATTTCAAGGTTAGCTTGCGGAATTCCTCGCACAAGAGAGGCTGTTGTTCTTCCACCATGAGGTTGTTGACATAAGCTTTTCGGCTGAGAGCATCGGCATGACATTGGCTTTGCCCGGTGTGTAGTGATGGTCAAATCGAAATCATTATTGTTTCAATCCACCTCCTCTGACGAAGGTTGAGATCAGGCTGTGTGAAGATATACTTCAGACTCTTGTGATCAGAAAAGATCTCACAACGGTTGCCAAGCAAGTAATGCCTCCATACTTTCAAAGCAAAGACAACTGCTGCGAGTTCGAGGTCATGTGTAGGATAGTTGATCTCATGCGTCTTCAACTGACGAGATGCATAAGCAACAACTTGCTTTTCTTGCATAAGGACCGCACCCAATCCTTGCAATGAGCATCACAGAATATCTGGAAAGGCTTTGATGTATCTGGAGGAACCAAGACTGGTGGAAGTGAGCTTCTCTTTGAGTGTTTCAAAGCTTGCTTGACATGCAGGAGTCCAAAGGTATTTCTTGCCTTTCTTGAGGAGATCGGTAAGAGGCTTCGCAATCTTTGAGAAGTTTTGAACGAAGCGACGGCAGTAACTGGCCAAACCAAGGAAACTCCGGACTTCTTTGACATTTATGGGTGGAAGCCAGTCCATAATTGTCTTAATAGTTTCTGGGTTGACGGCAATGCCCTTGGCAGAGATGACGTGACAAGGAGGTAGGTGACTTGAGGCAGCCAGAATTCACACTTGGAGAACTTTGCATACAGGCGGTTCTCACGAAGCTTGTTTAGGACACACCGAAGGTGTTCTTCATGTTCTTCCTTAGACTTAGAATAGACTAGAATGTCATCCAGATAGACCACAACGAACTTATCAAGATACTCCATGAAAACCGAGTTCATAAGCCTCGAGAAGGTGGCAGGTGCGTTGGTGAGACCGAAAGACATGACCGTGTACTCATACAGGCCATAGCGGGTGGTGAAAGCTGTTTTAGGAACATCTTCCTTGCGGATCTTGATTTGATGATAACCACTTCTCAAATCAAGCTTAGAGAATACCACAGCTCCAGCTAGCTGATCGAGAGAGATCATTAATCCGCGGAAGAGGATATTTATTCTTGATGGTTTTAGCATTGAGTGCCCGATAGTCAACACAAAGTCTATCAGTCTTGTCTCGCTTCTTCACAAAGATGGTTGGACTACCCCAAGAAGAAGTACTGTTCTGAATGAAAACCCAACTTCTCTTGTTCATCCAACTGACGTTTGAGTTCAGCCAACTCAGCAGGACCCATTTTATAAGGCCGCTTAGAAATAGGAGCGGTACCAGGTTCAGTTCAATGACAAACTCAACCTCACGATCCGGAGGCATACCTGGCAACTCTTCAGGAAAGACATCTGGAAACTCACAGGACTACAGGAACACTCTGAATACCTTCCATAGCATCATCATTCAGACCACCAAAGAATAAAGCTGATTGCAGGAGTCAGACTTGGAGAATAGACTATATGGCCTTCAGGAATTTTCAGAGAAACCGAATGTTCAGCACAATCAATCACAGCTGCATTTGCTGTTAACCAATCCATGCCAAGATAACATCAATGTCAGAATTGCCCAGAATAATTAAGGAAGCTGGAAACGAAGAGCCACCAATCTCAATTTGATTGTCACGGCTGATATGAGCAGCCCTCATGTTTGACCCAGGAGATTGTACCACAAGACGATGTAATAAAGGAACCATAGCCAGATCTTGCTCATGCGCAAACTTGTGAGAAACAAAAGAATGCGAAGCACCAGAATCAAACAAAACTCATGCAGGAACTGAGTTAACAGGAAGCATACCCATCACAACTCCAGGAGCATGGCTCAGTTTGAGCGGCATTGACACAGTTGGCACGAGCAACCGTAGACCCAGGCTTGGTGTTGATGTTGAGAGCCCGAGGTGGAGGTGCACGAATCATAGGAGCACTTGCTGCAGGTCTTGGAGGTGTGGTAGAAGAGCTTTGTTGTTCATTGGACAATTCCAGTCTTGATGCCCAGTGTTTCCACAAGTATAGAAAGCACCAGGTGGACGTGGAGCAACGTAGCTAGGGACTTCGCTAGGTGCTCCAGGGTAGTTGTGGTTGTAGCCCCTAGGATCCGCAGTGAAGGAGTTTGGTGGCCTTGGTGCGTAGCTTGACGGTCTTGGTGGAGCAGGGAGCGACGGTGGGGTGTTAGGAACCCAGACACGACGCTTAGAAGGAGCTGTCAAGGCAGAAGAGCTTGCTGTATCACGGCTGTGTTCTTTGACTCCTCAAACACTTGCCTACTTGCTTCTTCCTGCAGAGCTGTGTGTTGGAGTTCCAGAAAAGATGCCGGCCTTGCATGAGTGATAGCATATTGATGGAAGCATTGAGGCCTTGCCGGAACCTCTTTTGCTTCTTCTTGTCATCAGAGATCTCATCGCCACCAATAACGAGAAAGGTTCATGAAGTTTCTGATGTAGGTGTTGACATTGTCAGTGCCCTGCTTGAGGTTGAGAAACACTTCCTTCATCCTTTCCATGACAATTTCTGACAGATATTGCTCTTGAAGTAGCAGTGAATTATTCCCAAGTAGGCTGAAAATCAGAGAGGTCTGCCTTGAGGTAATTTTCCCACCAGAGAGCTGCATCTCCCTTCAGAAGGTGAGTGGCACATTTGACCCATTCTTGCTCGGGAACATCCGCAGTCATCAGCAACCTTGACACTTCACGAAGCCAATCATCCGCATCAAGTGGCTGGTCAGACACCTCAAATTGGCGTGGGTTGAACTTGAGAAAACTCTTGATGTCTCCTCGCTGGGAGGTGGAGGTAGCGGATCAAACTCATTCCTCCTCACGCTTTCCTCGAAGCACTGATGGTTCTGCTGCATAGTGCCCAAAGCATTTGCAATACTTGCCAAAGCAGCCCCAAGTTCAGGTGGTATGTCCTCCTCAGAACGGCGTGGTGGTGCCATCCCGTGATTGATATAAAACACAAGTCAGTACTATAATCGAGAATGATAATAATCTAAATAGTACGAAAATGGAATTAATCAAGATTAAAGGATGCAATTCGCTGAGATGATATTAAAATATCAACAAAGTTCAAGGCAACTAGAAGATATTAAGCATAACGCACACGACTGAACAAGGAGTGTGGTACACAAACTAACAAAGAAAAAATTTCCGCAAATTTCGGCATTAAATACCACTATATGCGCAAAACCACTTAACGAATCAAGATTAGTAACTCTACTAGTTCAATATACAAAAGCAAATGATAGAAGTAGTGGTATGGTCGCGACTCCATCCCGCACTCAAATCATTACTCCGCACATGAATCAGTAAAACACATATCCCAATACCTTCTTCTAAAGATGAACCTAAAGATTGGTAACTACGAAAAAGAACACCCCAACAAGATAACGTCGGATAACAAAGAGTAAGATAGATCGCATCGGTATACAACGAATCAGAATAGATCGCGTCGGTTTACAAAGGCCTGTCGGTATGGAATGTACCAACAGTTGATAACCAAAAGGCAGATAGTGATAACATTTGGATGCAACAGATAGACAAGGAATTCACACACACACACACAACCTATGGTACTACGGAACTCAGAACACGTGAATCCTAGTTTGAATTTTAGAAGAGGATTGAAAACGTTACACTACCTTACCAAAAAAGGTGGGTGGGTGGTAAGGAGAAAAATGGAAGCAGTCCTACTCTCACATTTGTTTTTCCGTAGTATACATAACTACCAAAATATTTGCTAGACTGACAACGACCATTTTGGCTGAGACCCTGAAGGGCGGGATGGCTCTGATACCAATTGTAACTACCTCGGTGAATTACGCTCTTAGTTACATGCCTGGATGAACGAAAGTGGTTAAAATAGTACGGTGGGGCCCAGGGCCACTCACAGGCCGTCCTAACCACTTTCAGACATCGGGACAAGAACGAGCGGCGTAATCGGCAGGCGAAGGGATCAACTACATACACAAATGAGTATGTATGCAAGCCACATACAACAGTCCTCAGAGCCATTCCATCTAAAAGAAATAGAAATATTGCAACGCCATACGGCAAGATTCAAATGTCCTAGATAGATATAATAATTTAGGATAGCTCCTCATACATTACACATCAGAGTATCAGGCGGAACCGGAAAACAAGATCCGAGTACGGATAAGAAGAAAATCGGCATAAGATGCTCCATAAATAAACACATCCCGCCCACAGATCTCACGGATCCCCGTTCCTGGAATCTCTACACCGAATGATCATTGCCAACATCATCTGTCTCTTCCACCCAGTATCCATCTTGCGAATACACCTGTTCATCTGAATCAAACAATTTATCGTGTGAGACCCTAGGGGTACTCAGCAAGTCTTTATGCCACTAAAGGGGACACAACCTAGGGTGACGCAATTGCAGCAAAAGATAATATCTAACAATTCTACAGATACTCGCTAACCATCCACCTAACCAATGATAGACGGATGCCCGTGAATTAAGGACAACAGTTATAACAGTATAATTAACAGATCCATCCTCCTCCTCGCTTACCAACGAGGAAGCGGAAGAACAACCCCCATCATTCGTGGCAGTTTTATTAACCATTCCATGAGTATTGCACTATTTACTAGTCAAGTACTTAGTCAATTTAAAAGCGGTATTTTAGTTATACTTGTCTATGATCGAGAAACTGTGCTCCAAGTCGTCCATAACCGTGGACACGGCTTTCAGAAAGATTTACCCTGCAGGGGTGCACGAATAGCAACACACACTCGATCAACCTCGGAAAAACCAAATCAAAACCCAACGAGGCATTCACGACAAAGCAATCACAGGATTCAGAAATATTTCAGGGGGCCACCCCATTAAGCTACCCGCAACGAAGTTGGCCGGCTCCAAGACGGACCCAAGGTTTGTGTGGACGGCGGTAAACGACTGGGAACCCGAAAATGTGACTGGGCTTGTCGATACAGCGAAAACGTGTCACGATCCAAAATAGTATAGGTGCTCCTCGCACAATCTTAAATAAAGCAGTAACATGGCATAAGTACAGGATAGTAATAAAGCCCCAAACTAATTGTGGCCCCAAGAAATAAGAATGAATCAAGCTCTGGCTCGGGGGGTCCATAAGGCCTCCCGGATGTGGATAGTGCGAATAGTCAAGGAACAGGAATCAAGTACTCGGGGGTCCTACGGGACACAAGGGAGCCTGAAAAACCAAATACAGATATTGCTCACCGGTGCCTCTTTCATTAGTTATCCCATTACTACTCAGGTTATGTTACTTAGGCACCTCGTTATTCATCAGACTCTCACATACCCTACACATGCTTCTCTACGACTCGCATGGCTCAAACAACTCCTGTAGTAATGGCTCATGGGATGGAGGAACAAGCTTCGGTGGGGTTTAAAAGTAAAGGCCATGCAGTACTTGGGATTCAATTTAATGCAATCGCGACTCAATGATGCAAGAATAAGATAGAGGAAATAGGTACTGTATGTATGCAAGCATGTGGTAGTGCTTGCCTGGCAGCTCAGTTGAAGCGAGAGATGGATCTGGGTAGTACTCCTGTGATTCCTGGTAATTCTCCTGCTGGGCGTCTATCCGACGAAGAACCAAACAAACAAGGGCCAACATAAATAAAGTGCACAAGCATATGAATTAAAATGTGACAAGCAAACAAGCATGCCATAATGAATGATGCACAATTTACATGGCATTAAAGTAGCATGGCAAAGGTGAGGTGTGTATACAAGAGTTAAAGCATTTTATTATTTATTTGGTCCAATTTTATTGTCATAAACAGTTCAGGTTTTTAATAATGACATGATGCATGCTTCAAATCAGAACAAGGACTGCATAGATAGAACAGGCTCGTCGCGCTGATCGATTTAGACATATTAGTTGTCAAATTTGGAGTGGTAGAATTAAAGTTATTAATTTATTAAGGAAAGGGCATTTTTATTGTAATTTTAATCATCTCGAAAATTTAAAGTGCTCAAAACATATTTTGAATGGCATATTTGAATTCCTCACATTTTTCTGATTCCAAAACATATATTATTTGTATTATTTGGATTCATATTTGAAAAGTTATTTAACTCTGATTTGAATTTGAATTTTAAATCAATTTTGAAAAGGTTTAAATTAAACAGCAAAGCAGAAAACCATTTTGTACTCAGACAGATCCAGCCACAGTCACTGACGGGTGGGCCAGCTGCTGGCGGGGCACACGCGCGTGGGAAACTCTTTTCTACCGCGGCTTAGCCAGCCACTGAGGCTGACAGGCGGGGCCAGCAGCTAGAGGCCCACGTGACAGCGGTTGGACCTGCAGGGCTGACAAGTGGGGCAAGCTGGACCGTGGGTTAGGGGTGAAGAAAGGACGGGGTGCTCTTTGTAAAATTTCCACAGAGGCTAGCTGGTGGGCTCGGCGGACTGCGGGTTGAGCGAGAAATCAAGAAGGGGGTTTTCTACAAAAAAGGGGGGCCACGGTACTGTTCTTCTGTTTCCTCTGAACCGCGGACAGGTCTGAGATCGACCGGCGCGGGGCGCGGCGCGCGGGGTTCGAACTCGCGTCGCGGGCATGCGCGCTGCGGTGTTAGCCAGTGCGGCTGGTTACGGGGTGGTGACAGAGGAGCGTCGGGTGGCTAGATGTGCCTCTGCGAGGCACGACGCGGAACAAACAGCAACGTATGCCGTGCACTGACGGCGCTCGGCGAAACGAACGGCGGCGCCAGGCGGCGACAGCGAGGCGGAGGTTGTCAGGGAGGAAGAGGGGCTCACCGAGGAGAGGTCGGTGTGGACGGATCGGCCTGGAAGACGCTGCAACGATGAGGACACAGAGGCCGGGGAACTAGGGTTTCGGCGGAGCGGCGAGGATGCTGGCGGTTCTGGGGGCTTCCTCCTTCGCGTCGGCGTGTACAGGGAGCGGCAAGGAGGTCTCCTTGGTCTCCCAGACCACCTCCACGACGCGCACGCCGGCCGGAACGACGAGACACAGGAGTAGACGGCGGCGACTAGCGGCAGGTGCTGGCGACGGTGAAGGAGAAAGGGAAGGAAAGGGCAGGGCTTGGGCGGATCTGGGCGATGCAGGAGAGCCGTGTGGATGAGGGCAAGCGAGAGAGAGGAAGGAGATGGCGTGTGGGCACGGGGTAGGGAAAAGTGGCTTCGGCCCTTTCCTCTTTCTCCCTGAGCACGTGGTCGAGTTGGGGCTCGACCTGGGCAGGGAACGGCAGAGGAGAGGGGCTGCAGGTGGGGCCGACATGGCGGTGGGGCTAGCACGGCAGTAGAGAGGAAGAGAGAGGAGGGGGGCTCGGTTGTAGCTTAGGCAAGGGTTAGATGGGGTAGTCTCAGGTTAGGGTTTTGTTAGGGTTAGAGAGAGGGGTAGGGGTTAGCTGAGGTGGGCCAGGGGAAGAGAGAGGGCCAGGTGGCCAGCATGTTAGAGAGAGGGGGTGAAAAATAGAGAGGTGAGATGAGGTTTATATTAGGCTAGGTTTAGAGAGAAATAGAGGAAGAACTAGGGCTAGGGGTTTAATTAGTTGTGTAGGTTTTTATTCTTGTGTAAAGGATCATCCTAAGAGGAGCTAGTGATTGCTTTGGAACTAACATGAGATAAGGTGGAAGGAATATCCAAGAAAAAGAGAAAGAGGAAGAAGTATGGGAAGAGCCCTCTTTTGAAATCATGCATGGAGATAAATAAAAGAAAAAGATGTGGATGAGAATAAGGAGAATGATGGATAGATGATGTAGATGATTCCCCAAGAAGAACCACTAAAACAAAGGAAAACAAGTGGTTGAAAGGTGGTGATGATGGTTGCATGGCCCATGCCAAAATAATAAATGCCATTTTTGATTTTGTGTCAACAACAATAATCCCAAGAAGTGGAACAAGGCCAAGCAAAAGAATTTAGGTTAGATCCACCCCAACCCACATGAGCTAGAATAATTATCAAAAGGAAAGAAATACAAGCTCATGGCTAATGGGATGGTGGAATTATAAGGTGGTGAAAAGAAAAGATAATGGAGGTGAATAAAAGATATGCCCCCAACTCAACCTGGGCATTTGAACAATATATCAATAACCAAATACAATATCAAGAGGCAAATACAATTGATAATGCATATGAGAGAAGAACCAAAGAAAGAGGGTTTTATATGATGCTCAAATGCAAGGTGGCATGATGACATGAGCATGATATATTTATGATGCAACAATTATCTATAGGAAGTAGCCATTATCTTACTAGACCAAGTAGCATTACAATTGTTTGACAAGGTCTCCCAAGAATAATAACAGCTCCTACAATATTAAGAAAAGGTCTCCCAAGAATAATAGACATATTATCATCTTCAGGGATTTCAAGCACAACAAAATCAGTTAATATCAAGCAATTATGAGCCACTTGAACAGGTACATCCTCACATATACCAACATGAATAGTGGTAGATTTATCAGCCATTTGCAAAGATATATCAGTTGGTATTAATTTTTCTAGTTGAAGCCTCTTATAGAGAGAAAAAGGCATAACACTAACTCTAGCTCCCAAATAACACAAAGCAGTTCTAACATAACTGTTCTTAATAGAGCAAGGGATAGTTGAAATCCCTAGGTCTCCAAGTTTCTTTGGAACCTTACCATTGAAGGAATAATTAGCAAGCAAAGTAGAAATTTCTTCATTAGGGATCTTCCTTTTATTCGAGACAATATCCTTCATATACTTTGAGTAAGGAGGCAATTGAATAGCGTCAGTCAAAGGAATCTATAGGAATAAAGGTTTCATCCACTCACAAAACTTATTATAGTGTTCATCTTCCTTTGACTTGTGTTTCTTATCAGGGAAAGGCATAGGTTTTTGGACCCAAGGCTCTCTTTCACTACCATGTTTCTTAGCAACAAAATCTTCTTTAGTGTATTTAGTATTCTTAGTGTACTTTTCATGTTCTTCTTCAACTTTCTCTTCATTAGGAGCTTCATTTTCTTCATTACCACTTTCAGTTTTGGCATCAGAGATAAATATACTATTAGGATCTATAGCAGGTTCAGAGGGTTCTTCAATAGTTTTATGTTTATTTTTCCTTTTCTTACGAGTAGAGCTACTATTTCAGCTTGTTGAGAATCCTGCTCAATTCTTTTGGGATGCCCCTCAGGATAAAGAGGATCCTGGGTAGCAGCACCACTTCTAGTTCTAATTTCATAAGCATGTTTCTCTTTAGCAACACTAAGTAGCAAGTCTTTTTGCACTTTAACGAGTTGATCTATTTGAGTTTGAACCATTTGAAAGTGTTTAACAATCATTTTAACACCATTAGAGGTTCTTTCCACAATATCTTTCAACTCAACAATAGCTCTAGTGTTTTCCATTAGATGATTTTGCACCCTTTTATTAAAATTATCTTGCTTAACAATAAATATATTGAATTCTTCTAAGCATTGATCGGGAGGTTTAGAGTAAGGGATATGACCTTCATCAAAGTGTTGGAGAGAGTGTACCTCAATAGTGGATGAATAGGGAATTGGCTTACATAATTCTTCTATAGGAGGTAAATTCTTGACATCTACAGCTTTAATTCCCTTCTCCTTAAGACATTTCTTAGCTTCCTTCATCACTTCATCTTTTAATTCAATAACTCCCCTCTTCTTTGATGTTGGAATAGGCACTGGTATAGTAGGTTCAGGTACAATTACTTCAGGTATAGCTTGTTCATGAGGAGTCCAATCTTCATAGTTCTTACTTATTTTAGCCATTAATTCCTCAGCTTCCTTAGGAGTCCTATTCCTGAAAACACAATCAGCACAACTATCTAGGTATGTCCTAGATTCCTTGGTTAGTCCATTATAAAATATATCAAGAAGCTCATTCTTAGGTAATGGACTTCCAGCCTGTGCATGAATCAAAGCACAAAACCTTGCCCAAGATTCGGGCAATATCACTTTTTCTCCCTGTTTAAAATCAAAAAGTTCCTGCAAAATAGCATGTCTAGCACTAGGAGGAAAATATTTTTGCAGGAAAGTACTAATCAAGTAATCAGGGCTATCAATAGATCCAGGAGGTAAATTACTAAACCAAGTTTTAGCTTCTCCTTTCAGTGAAAAGGGGAAAATCTTAGCAACAAAGTAAGTACGCATCTTAATATCATCAGAAAACAAGCCACTCATGGTAGAAAGTTCATTCATATGTGCTACCGCACTTTCATTCTTAGTCCCACAAAAAAGGTTCTTTCTCAACAATAGCTATGTAAGATAGATCGAGAGAGAAATCATAATCTTCATCTATAATGTTTATGGGAGAAGCATCAAACTTAGCAATAGGAGACAATTTGGGTCTAATAGTACGCCTCTCAACGAGACTCTTAGCAGCGCTCCTATCATGGGTGTTTTTACATTCTTTAATAAATTCATCAGTCATCTCAACATAACCATCTTCAATACCATAACTTTCACTAGACTCAGGTGAACTAACAAGTGTAGTAATGTCTTCATTAGGAGTTTCAGTATTTCCAGCTATAGTTCTAGCAATCGTAGCATCTAGGAAAGGACCTAATGAACCACTCTTATCAAGCATAGTAGAAGCAGCATCATAAGCATCAGAAGTTTCAGATTCAGCAGTAGTAGCAGTGTGTGTAGCATGTGTATGTGGTGGTGTAACGAGCTTACTCATAACAGATGGTGAATCAAGAGCAACAGAGGTGTTCAAAACCGTACCTCTTCTTGTAGTGGATGGTAAAATAGGAACCTTGCCATCACGAGACTTACCCATGACGGATGGATAGCAGCGAACAATAGAGAATCCAAGTGAAATTGATAAATAAAGCTATGCTCACCGGCAACGGTGCCAGAAAATAGTCTTGATGACCCACAAGTATAGGGGGTGTATCGCAGTATTTTCGAGGGAAGTGAAACCCAATTTATTAATTCGACAGAAGGGGAGCCAAAGAATATTTATAAGCCTTAACAACTGAGTTGTCAATTCAGCTGCACCTGGAAACAATCTTGCTCATAGCAGTTTATCTGTAGCAACAGTTTAATAGTAGGAATAGTAAAGTAGCAGCACTAGTAAAGTAAAGATAGTAGTAACAATAGCAGTAAACAGTAGGATTCGAGTGCGGTAGGCATAGGGATGGATGGACGGGCGTTGCATGGACAAGACAATTCACATAGCAATCAGAACACAGGGCAATTGCAGATAAATAAGATAAAGCATCCAAGTACTAGATAATCCTAGGCATGTGTTCCATATATAGTCATACGTGCTCGCAATGAGAACTTGCACAACATCTTTTGTCCTGCCAGCCCGTTTGCAGCGGGCCTCAAGGGAACTACTGGCAATTAAGGTGCTCCTTTTAATAGAGCACCGGAGCAAAGCATTAACACTCCGTGAACACATGTGATCCTCACATCAAAGCCATTCCCTCCGGTTATCCCGATTTCTGTCACTTTGGGGCCATTGGTTCCGGACAACAACGTGTGTATACAACTTGCAGGTAAGACCAAAAACAATACTATCATAATGAATCAATAACATGTTCAGATCTGAAATCATGGCACTCGGTCCCTAGTGACAAGCATTAAGCATAACAAGTCGCAACAAAGTCATAAAGCACTAATAAAAGATACTAGGCACCATGCCCTAACAATCTTATGCCATTACATGAACGATCTCATCCAATCCCTACCATCCCCATAGCCAACAGCGGGGGATTACTCACTCATAGATGGGGGAAACATGGATGGTCGATGGAGAAGCGATGGTGATGATGATGACGATGATCTCCTCCAATTCCCCGTCCTAGCAGGGTGCCAGAACGGAGTTTCTGGTGCTGTTTCGTGGAATCTGGTGGTGGCGACGGAGCGGAACTTCTTCTGGAAAAACGTCGACCCCCCTGAGTTTTTAGGTCAGAAGGCAACTTATAGGCGAAGAGGGCGACCGAGGGGGAGTCTGGGGAGGCCAGACCATCCCATGGCGCGACCTGGGCTAGCCCGCACGGCCAGGTGGTGTGGCCTGGGCCCAGCCCCCCTCCGTCTCGTATTCTGGCTCCGGGAGTCTTCTGGTGAAATATGATTGTTGGCATATTTTCCGGGATATTTCCTGATAGTTGATTTTCTGCACAAAAAGTAAACACCAGGGCAATTCTGCTGAAAACAACGCCAGTCCACGTTAGTTGCATCCAAATCACACAAGTTTAGAGGAGAAACAATAGAAAAAGTGTTCGGGAAAGTAGATATGTTTTGGACGTATCAAGGCCAAAACAGGAACGGCAGTGGCGCGGGCTTGCTTCCCCACGCCGGTACCAGCCCTCCGCTGGCATGGCTTTCATCGATCCCTCTCTGTCGGCGAGCGGCATGGCAGTGGGGTAGTTGGAGCGAGCTCTGCATGCCCGGAGCAGGGCGAGCCCTGCGGGAGACCTCCGACAGCGAGAAGGGACAGGTGGGGCGACCCCGCGAGAGGCCTCTGACAGCGAGCGGAGCAGCGCGGGCTACAGGGGAGCGACGGACGGCCCGAAGGAAGGAGGCGACAAGATTACAACTTGAAACATCAAATTGAGGCCAAATATGAATGGTTTTCAATGTATTCCGAACTTTTATGTAACTTTGATATTGAACTGCCGGTCCGACATCTTTTATGGGACGGAGGGAGTACTACTAGATAGGCCCATATGCGATCACCTTGGTAATCACCCAATCTGAACATTATTGGTTTCTCGTGTTGGAACTAACCTTGTCATTAGTCTTAAGTCTAGTCTCATGTTTATTTGTATTTGCATGTAGTCGACTAAGAGCAAGTACAATAGAGCTTTAAAATAGTATATTTGTGTTGAGTTGGAGGAGAGAATAGGAAAGAGAAGATGAGCCGGCTGTAAGTTAAGAGTCAGCTCTAGCACGTGCTCCTAGGCACTTTGTGAGGGTGGGAGGTGGGTCATGTATCAATAAAAATATTGCATATCTATATTTAACTATTGTACTACACGTTAACTATACAGTTGGCTATAGATGATGTGACAATGTCTTATAGCCAACAACCGACTACGCTATTAAACTTGCTCTAAGTTTTAGTAGTGGGCAGTGATATGCATACATGGTGCTATCATTGATAGGGAGCATAGCGCAGAGATAGAGAGTACTGAGCGTTGGCAACCATTAATTGAGTATATGCATGCAGATATTACTAGAATTTTTTTTTTGAGATGAGATATTACTAGAATTAGTCAAGAGACAAGAGGTCAGTTCTGTTAGGCTGCATGCAGGCGTGTATGGATTTGTCCTGTGGACGTTGTGCAGAACGTGCGTGTGTGTGGGTGTGCATGTTTACCTATTTAAGTCAAAACTAATGAAAGAGAAAAACAAACCCGGTGGACAGAGCAAAGATGTAGCATTTGTGGTGCCAATGAAGAGACTCACGGCAAAGCCTTTTATTCTTCCTTGATGTAGTGTGCGTGTGTGTTCTTGCGTTCTTGTGAGAGGACAAGCTAAGTGAGATCAGAGAGAGAAGAGAGCAGGAGCTACGCGTGGCAGCTCCAACATCTCAAAGCCGATCTTGAATGTTAAGGCAAGGTATTTACCAAGAATTGGATTGTCCGTAGCTCTTGTGTTGCGGAGCGACCGGTGACGCATGACTCGGAACCGAATCGGGAACAGGAGAAGGCGATAGTTGGCGGCTCCATAGAACCCATCCAGGGTTTCATCCATCTCGTCGGTGATGAGGTCTATTTCATCTCCGGTGGTCTTAGGGTTTTAGAGGTGTGGCAGATCATGGTCCATCGCATGTATAAGCCTTCCCATTATTTGTTTAACTTGTTTTCGGTCTCTTTTTTGAATGATGAGCGTGACTGCATCCTAAAATCAAATAAGGTCCTCTTTGTTCTATCTTTGCTCTGTTGGTACGTCTAGCCCCAGCGCAAAGGTACTATTCTCACTACAACACGCATAACGTGTCCTGGAGCTTATAAACTCCGAGGCACACGTCTAGTCACCGCGCTCGCGCTAGCGTAGCAAAAGAAACCCGTCAGGGATAACTGCGTCGGGAAGAGTTTTTAGGCAGCGCCTTTTTGGCTAGGCACATCGTCATCCGCTAAGCTAGCGCTAGCACGATGTTAACACCACGGACCATTGTAGGCTGGCATTGACTAGGTGCCGGATAATAGGTGAGACGACGGCACAAAAATACTGGCTACTGCGGTATCTGACGGTGGATGCTTTGGTGCATAGCAAAATAATTAATTTTATAATTATTCCAACAAGTTTTATATGACATAAAGCACATAAAGAATAATAGGAAATTCATAATACACAGAAACTCATAGCACATAGCACACGGTAATATACAAGGTTCAAATACAAATTTAGTTCACATAATCTCAGAAGAACTAACTTATTAATCCATAACAACCGACTTAGATTTTATGCATTGTGACGGCCAAATAGCCCTTCTTTTCTTGAAACTCGAAGGCACACACATCTCCTTCTTACAGCTTCTTCTGTGAACACAGTCTGCTGTTAAAATAAAAGTGTCATCATTTTCATACTTCGCACGAACTTCTTCAATCATCTCATTGCCACCGTGATCTTGGATCGTGTCTCCATCTTGATGAATGTGAGGAATTTGAAACATGTGGGAAAAAGGGAATGAAAAGTACTACACACAGAAGAAATAAAAAAATACAGGTTATGGTAAGTACTAACATCAATAGTAGTGTGTAGGCAGCAACATGATTGGAATTCAAACAAAGCTACTCCCTTCGACCTATATTAGTTGACTTACATTTATTTACATACGGATGTATGTAGCACTATAACTTGTCTATTTAAGTCAACTAATATGGGTTGGAGGGAGTACCATATTTCCTTTAAACATGTTGTTTTTGTTCATGGTGCAAATATAGTAAGGTACCGTTGGCTTACATCTTCTGACTATCCTCCTCAGTTTTATCCTTTTGATCGAGTCATGTTGAAACCATTGTCAAACCAATAGCGAAGGTCGTACTTTTCTAAACAGTGGGCATCTGATCCTGAAATGAATTTAGATTATTTCACACACATACATACATGTTAATGGAGACCTGATCAAGTTTCACCACCTCACCTCGCACCGTAGAGGGCACGGGCGAACAAGAACTAGGTACCTTGTCAGGGTTGTTCTCCACAATAGACATTTATAATAACCTACAGAGTCCAATGAAGTACAAACTTTCCTTATGCTCTTACAATAGAAATGCATAACATACGGATCCCATTCAGATCGTGCGGGGGCAAGAACTAGGTACCGTGCGATTGGGCGGTGGAGGGTGTCGGAGAGGTGCGTGCTACCACGGTCGAGGATACCGGACAGATTCACGCAGCCACGGTGGAGGGCATTGGAGAGGTTTACGGCCCCGCAGTCGAGAGAGAGTTGTGCGCAGCTGCGGTCGAAGGCACTGGAGAGGTTAGCACATCCTTGGTCGAGGGCATAGGAGAGGTACGTGCAACCGCAGTCGGGGGCGTCAGAGAGGTGAAAGGTGAAAGTGAGACCTAGAGGCGGGGGAGCTTTCTTGGATAAGGTTTAGCTCTAAAGTTGGGTGGGCTTCGGCCAGCCCATGGAAAGAAGTTTGCATTTGCAGAAAGGTAAACAAGTAGGAAAATAACAATGAATTAAAAAAATATAGGATATAATAATTCTCAAGTAACTGAAGGAAGACAATAAAGTACTCAAATAATAATTACAAAATACATGTTTCAAACTAAAGTAAAAATAAGAGCAGTACTACCCATTATCCCATTAATCCGACTCAGTAGACTCAACAAAGGTAACAAACTCTAAATCTGAATCCGGTATTGCATTCACATCTGAATCAACTAATTGATGCATTCTATTAACAATGTCCATCATCTCAAAGGAAATCTACCTGGATTCAGCCTTCTACTCGCAGAGAAACTACACTGCCTTTTCTGCAGTTTTCTCGTTGATTTCGTCTAAGCGGTGCCTCTTCCCAGCCTCGCGCAACGCTTACTTTTGTTTAAGTCGATTCTGCGTTAGATACATAGAATTGTTCCGCCTATCATCCCAAGAACATGCATTGCATTCGAGATTCAGTTCACCACAACCAAGGAACATGCCGGTGTCAGCGCTCCGATGACGGTCACACATAACTCTGCAATGCGGCTTCAAGCCGCACGCGCACCAACGAGGTATCCCCATGACGATCACATTCCATTGCAGGTCATTATCAATAGAAGAAGGTGGATATGGTCCGTCCAGAAACTGCGAGAGGGGTGATTGAAATATGAAAAAACGAGATGGATCACTATTAGGAAAACCAGATGGATCTCGAACAATAAACCCATATGGATCTCGATCAAGAAACCACAAATATCCTCCTAAATCAAAATTAAAAGCAAGAAATGCACGCTTAGATTCATATCACTGTGCATCTCTATGGCGCACCGCCTAGGTCTCTTCGTAATCGCTTAGCCACTAAATAGTTTTCGTGCAAAGAGAGGGTGAAGAGAAGTGGTTAGTGGGCAGAGGTTGAAGAGAACAGACAAGATACTTACAACCGCCCGTTGGACGCGTGCCCTCCCTGGCACTAGTAGGGAAAACCCTATAGACGGATTGATTACCGCCGGCGAAGTGGGCATTCGAGTCACCGTCAGTAAGGCCACCCAGGCCTTCCTCGCGTTACCGCCGGCGAGAAGGAAACGGATGCGCCGGGGCTGTCCCAATTATCGCCGGCGAAGAAGCCTGGTGCGTGCTGGGGATGTTGTGGGCCGCGTGCCCCCGGATGGGGTGGTCATTACCACTGGCAAATTAAGACCATTTGCACCGGGGGTACAGTGGGCTGGGTGGGCCTGCCCGGGCCGAAAGATTTTATCCCGGGCGAATTAGGCCCTTAGGCGCCGGGGGTCCACCTGTCAGCCATCTCACACGCTGACGAAAAATCGCCACCCCACCCCCATCGATCCATCTCACCCGGCCCCTCCCCACCCCCTTTGATCCATCTCACACGCCGATGAAAAATCCCCACCCGCAACCCTAGCACTCGCCTCGCCTCGCCTCGCCGTCGCCGTCCTCGCTCCGATGTCCGCCTCACCGTTGAAGGGAAGGAGGAGGCGGCGCCCCCTCGCTCTGTCGTCCGCCTCGCCAAAGGGAAGGAGGAGGAGGCCAGCCTCACCCTCGACGTTGCCCATCTAGCCTCGTCGTCGTCGTCCGCCTCGCCTCGCCATCGCCGTCTGCCTCTCCTCACTATCGCCCATCCAGGTCCGAGTCCCTGCTCCCACACGTTTAATATTGCCATCTTCATGACCTAGCATGGCCATCATCGGTCGTCGAGCTTTGGGCTTCTCGATCTGCTATAGCTGGTTAGTTTTGGAAATCAAAATAGTGCTAAAACTAGTCCAAAATTGCAGTGTGGATGGGATAAACTCAGAATTTGAGGTAGTTAGCGCAATCTGTTTGTAGCAATGCACTTGCTATTTTTGAACAAAGGAGTTAGCGCAATCAATCTGTTTGTAGGAATGCACTTGCTATTTTTGTCCAGTGAACTGAGAATTTGATGCATCATCTGTCCATCCCCATGGGTAAAGGTAGTTAGCGCAATCTATTTGTAGGAATGCCTGGTAAAGAATCTATAGAAGCAACTTTTTCCTTCAGACTTATAGCATAGAAGATAGTGCTCCTATATTAAGAAGGAACCATCTGTGAGTCATTTTTGGTTGCTTAAACTGCCAGTCCGCCAGTCCTTATTGATGTTGGTTTATTCTTGAAAATTAAAGTCTTGATGGTCTGTTTGAATAATCTAGTATGGGATAAATCGAAGTTGATGCCTACAAATCTAGTATTTAAATAATTCAAGTACCATTTGCGAACTAAAAAAAGATATTTAGCTCCTCTGTCCACTGCATATTTTTCCGTCTTTTATAAGTATATATGCACATTGCTATGCCTTAGCACCGTCAATGGATCATTTACTTTCTTGCTTTCCCTTTAGCTAAGTGGGATTTACTTGCTTATTACCAACTTCTCCTTCTGCATGTTTTGCTTATTTAAATTAGCCACCATTGTAATCTACTTCCTAGGTAGCTTAAACAGTTGATGCACTTGTACTGAATGAAGGATTTCATAAAAGGTTGCACTTGTACTTGTACTGAATGAAGAATTACAGTGCCCTAGCTATGGTTCAGTTACTTGTAAATTGTTTTTGCTAATATGTCAGTTTTTTTAAGTAGTATGGCGCATTGGGAGCTGAAGTACCGTGGTGTATACAAGAAGTCGACGAGGATCCCCACTTGGGAGGCTAAGATCACCGTGGCTGGGATTAGGCGCCACCTTGGGACATGGCAATCCCCCGAGGAGGCGGCACGTGCCTACAACTGCATGGCAGTCCAACACAGAGGGGCTAGGACGATCCTAAACTTTCCTGAGGATCGAGCTAGGGCCATTCGGAATAGGCCCGTGGGTATGAGAGTCGCCACGAGGGCGGAGGAGAAGGAGCACCGACTGGTTGAGAGACATCTTGTTGACCCCTTGGTCCAGACACTCCGCGCGAATCCTATGGTGATGTCACAGCAGTACGAGGTCTTGGCGACCATTACGCGCTAGCAGCCCGTCCAGGAGGCGGGTTCCTCTAGGTCCGATTGCTTGAGCTCCTCCAGCGTGCGCCCTCAGGGCCCGTACTACAGGTTTAGCCCCGGCGACTTCACCGCCACACCCACATCGTCTGCTGACCTAGGTTCCCTAGGTTTATCGTCCGACAACGACAATGACGCCTGATCTAGCTAGACTTTGTCATATATTACTTTAGACTTATCCTGCTAGACTTTGTCATATATATTACTTATCCCACTAGACGTGGATCAGCTACTTGTCATATATTACTTATCCTGCTACTTAATTACTTTATAACTATGTTTACTATGCGTCTTCTTTCTAGATAAATATATAGAATTGATCGAGTGTGCAACAACTGTGCACAACCATTGGGGAGGTGCATGAACAAGAAGTTCCCCATAGTGCTCCCTGTCGGGTTTGAGGCTAGGACGGTATGTGCTCTGTGAGATACACAGTATCATGGATGTCTCTATATAGAATGGAAAATAAATCATGGACTTTGTTGTATTGTTATTTTTTTACCCAGTCAATCCATTGCCCTTGGCGACGGGACTTCATGGACCATTTCCATAGAAACACCATGGATGATGTAGTGTTTGTGTTCACTTTGATGTCAGATGCTGATCTCGACAGGAGTTATGTGGTTATAGTGACCAACATAGCGATCAGGACATCTTTCAGTGGACCTAGCTGGATAAACTTCTTGAATGAGCATGACATGCAATACGAAGACAAGATAAATATCTTTCTCATTCATTAAGCAGCCGTAATCTACTATATATACACGCCCCCTGACGATGGTATTCAACAATAAGCTAGCTATGTAGTTGAGACCATCGTATTATATGTCGTTTACTCTATACATGCATTCTTTTTTATGTGACTTTCTTCTCAATATATGTAGATTGGATTATAGCGAAGAATCATGCGGCAATTGTGGTCAACATAGTTGGCATTGCATGTACGGGAAGATTACCATACCGCTCCCTGTGAACTTTGGTGTTAGGATGGTATGTTCTCTGAAATTCATGTGGAGAATGTAAATATATATATGTTCAATGAAAATCATGACTAATTGTTCTGTCCTATGATTTTACTTAGTCAATCCCTTGCGGTGGACGACATGGCTTCATGGACTATCTCCATAGAAACTTGGATGAGGTTGCTGTGTTTAGTGTCACTTTGACGCATCATAATCATCCTGATAGGACGTATCAGGCTAGTGTCACCAACGAGGAGGCCCACACATATTTTAGTGGTCCTAGATGGAACATACTCCTCATCTTGTACGACGACATGCAAGAGGGACGGGAGTTCAAGTTTTTGCTCGGTCATACTTATGGCATCATCTATTTCACTTGCTTTCCTCCCGACTCTTCCGACGAGGGTGAAGATGAGTGAACTCTAGATAATGCTATATGAACCAATGTCCTAGCTATATTGAACATTTGGTGGATACTACTACTGTTTCTTGTGTTAATATGTATTTTGCTGTCATTATCGTATATACTATGTATTTCTATATTCATCTGTGTATTCTGTCTATTTTTCTCTAATACATAATACTACCGGCATACCCCTGGCGAAGAGATGTGTGCAAGTGTTAGGGGACATTATCCCCAGCGAATGGGGCTACTCGCTGGTGGTAAGCCTTGTTATCGCCAGCGAATTGTGTAGGTCGCCGGCTATAGTGCATTACCGCCAGCGAGATGGTCAGCGGCGAACCGGAACTCGCCGGTGGTAGATGATTTTGGTGCGTCGGTGGTGAGCCTTTACCTACTAGTGTGGTGGGGCTCTGCGGTCAGTGTGATGGGGTTAACTTGCCAGCTCAGACGGACCCACTGTGTGTAGGTCTCATATAATCCATGACACTGGTAATTATGCCATGGCCGCGCCAACCACGGCAGTATATAGCGCCGCAGTGCTGGTATCAGCAATACCACAACGTATATTTGTGTGTCGCCCTCGAAAACCTCTGTGAAACCATGATCCCCTGGGTAATCAAGTTTCGCAGGTACTTTTTGCTTGTGCCACCCGAAAAAAGTGTCGGGGACGGGGGTATTTTTGTAGTGTCTTTAAAACTCTGAAATAATCTTTTGGTTCAAATTGTGTTTGACTTATACATTTCAGCTATGTATGTGAATTCCAGTCTGCATCAATGATATTCTATGGTTTTATTAAATGTCAAGTTAAAGTTTAAATTTCGAATTTTAATGCACTCATTCTTTTATAAGTTGTGTTTATGCACCTCGGTCCTCTAATTACTTATTGTTCACAGCGTGTTCCAGAAGTATAGAAATAAGTAAAGGACATGCCCAATTCGATAATTCCTTGCTAATAACTTCAATTATTTTAAAGACATTTTTTATTTTTCCTATTTACGGATTCATGATATGCATTGCACACATGTCAATTCCTCGTTCTCGTCAACAAACCATGGCGTGTCATTTTTTCAAAATACAAATTCTATGTAAACTACAAAGTATACTCTTTCTTTTATTGCAGTAAATTGTGATGTTGCTACCTTACATTACATCACACTAACCTCAAATTCCCATGCCATGTGTTTCTCACGACTAGTGCACAACCATATGAAAATTGAGTACACATCTTTACTCGGTGGCAAGTGGGGTGGTGATCATCAATCAACTAATAGCAAAAAACAGAATAAGTTGGAGCAGAGTTCATATAAGTAGTGTACAGATTGTTGCGTGGTGAAATAGTGCGAATAGAAGAAATGTTCTTACCCTAGAGCCACATAGTTGCATTAGCGTAATCGAATAATACTCTTTCTGTTAATACATGTTGAGAAACCCATTTTTGTCAAAATGTTGAGAAACATTTTTTCTTAGATGAATGAATGTTGATAAATGCTGACTCATCCTTATCTCACCAAGTGCAAGAAAGGTAAGAAACGTTTGGATAATATATATACTCTCGAGATATCTTTGTCCTATAAGAAATTTCATTGATGACGATAGGAAAGGAAATAAACCCTAATCAACTACAGGCTAAACATACGCAAATACAGCGGGTATGTTTCCAAAAGAATATAAAGGATCAATATTGCATTTTCTACCTATTCTGTACCGGGACATACTCTGGCGTTTATAACATTCCAATTAATAGAGGAGCTGGATAGGCCGGTAATATCCACCAAGTGATCATTACCTTTTTCTACAACCCTTAATCTGAAACCATTCATGAAACAAAATTGATACGTTAGATCTACAAACATATATATATATATGTATATATGTATATATATATATGTATATACATATATATGCCTCGTATGTGACTATCTCATCCAAAGATTCATCCAGTCACCACCCAGCGAACCAAACCACCTCTTCTTATTCCAGCCTACCACATCACCCCAATTCCACAACTTCGCCAAACCTCGCCTTTCCAATGGAGAATGCCGATGTTCTAATTGTTGGTGCTGGTCCAGCAGGCCTCACGACGGCAGCGTGCCTTACCCACCTCGCCATTCCCTTTGTCATCGTCGAGCGTGAAGACTGCAACGCGTCACTCTGGCGCAACCGTGCATACGATCGCTTGAAGCTGCATCTTGCAAAGGAGTTTGTGAGTTACCACACATGTCATACCCAGCAGATGCACCAACATACATACCAAAAGCCATATTTCACTAGTAGAAAATGGGCCTTTGGTTCGGGCCACTAGTCCCGGCCGTGGCTGGGGCCGGGACTAATGATCCGAACCAGACGGCCCGAGGAGGCCGAAGCACTTTGTCCCGGTCCGTAAGGAACCATTAGTCCCGGTTTGAGATACAAACCGGGACAAATGGGTCTGGGCCGGCGCGCGCTCCTGGCAGAACCTTTAGTCCCGGTTTGTATCTCAAACCGGGACTAATGGCATGGCCCTATATATATGCACCCAGCCCTCCACTCTCTCCTATTTTTTTCCTATGTGAGAGGTGGGTATAATTTTGTGCTAACTTTTTTTCTTCATATGCACTAGAGGTGTTCGGTGAAATGCCTGTTAGAGCAATGCCACTTGAGTTCACACAAGACAAAATATGATATGAGGTGCCAGAGCGACACTTAAGGTTTCTCCTCTTTGTTTTGAAGTGTCCTAAAAGGTTAGCAACTATTTTCTCGTTTTGACCACGTGGTACTAATTTAAGCATCGTGATTACGTTTGATATATATGCATGGTTGTATGATGCAGATGAGCCACCCATGGATGTACGGTGACCGATGCTCTGACGCTTACAGAGAAGGCGTGTGTTCTTTTCGCCTTGTGGCCGAGGCGAACAAGCGGCGGGATGGTTTTATGTGTTGTCCATGTGTTGAATGTCGGAATGAGCAGGCTCACACTTCCTCAAGAGTCATTCAGAGCCACCTGCTTCGGTCCGGTTTCATGTCCGGCTATAATGTTTGGACCAAGCACGGAGAAAGAGGGGTTATGATGGAAGATGGCGATGAAGAAGAGAACGATGATGACAACTACCAATCTATGTTCCCTGAATACGATGATACCGCAGTTGAAGATAATGAAGAAGAAGGGGGTGAAGAACGGGAACCAGATGAGCCCGTTGATGATTTTGGTCGGGTCATTAGTGATGCAAGGCGAGATTGCGACACAGAAAAGGAGAGGTTGCAGTTCGAGCAGATGTTACAGGACCACAACACATTGCTGTATCCAACTTGTGAAGATGGCCAGAAGAAGCTGGGTAGCACACTGGAATTGTTGAAGTGGAAGGCAGAGACCGGTATGACTGACTTGGGATTTGAAAAGTTGCTGGTAATAATGAAGAAGTTGCTTCCAAGAAATAACCAATTGCCCTCCAGTACGTACGAAACAAAGAAACTTGTCTGCCCTCTAGGATTAGACGTGCAGAAGATATATGCATGCCCTAATGACTGCATCCTCTACCGCGGTGAGAAGTACGAGAATATGGATAAATACCCGGTATGCACTGCATTGCGGTATAAGATCAGAAAAGATGACCCTGGTGATGTTGAGGGCGAGCCACCCAGGAAGAGGGTTCCTGCCAAGGTGATGTGGTATGCTCCTATAATACCACGGTTGAAACGTTTGTTCAGAAATAAAGAGCATGCCAAGTTGTTGCGATGGCACATGGAAGACCGTAAGAAAGACGGGATGTTGAGGCACCCTGCTGATGGTCGGCAGTGGAGAAAAATCGAGAGAGACTTCCCGGACTTTGCTGGTGACACAAGGAACTTATGGTTTGGTCTAAGTACCGATGACATGAATCCTTTTGAGAGCAGAACTGCAGTCACAGCACCTGGCCCATGACTCTATGTATCTACAACCTTCCTCCTTGGTTGTGCATGAAGCGAAAGTTCATTATGATGTCAGTGCTCATCCAAGGCCCGAAGCAACCCGGCAACGACATTGATGTGTACCTAAGGCCATTAGTTGATGAACTTCTACAGTTGTGGGCCAAACCAGGTGTACGTGTGTGGGATGAGCACAAACAGTAGGAATTTGACCTACAAGCGTTGCTGTTCGTAACCATCAATGATTGGCCTGCTCTTAGTGACATTTCAGGACAGACGAACAAAGGATACAATGCATGCACGCACTATTTAGATGAGACTGAAAGTATATATCTGGATAAATGTAGAAAGAATGTGTACCCGTACAATCGTCGTTTTCTTCCGCCCAGTCATCCCTTAAAGAAGAAAGGCAACCATTTCAATGGCAAGGCAGAAACCCGGACGAAGCCTGTCCCCCGTAGTGGTGCTGATGTATTTGGTATGGTCAAGGATTTGGATGTAATCTTTGGAAAGGGTTCTGGAGGACAACCTGTTCCGAAAGACCCCATTACCGGACATGCACCCATGTGGAAGAAGAAATCTATATTTTGGGGGCTACCCTATTGGAAAGTGCATGAGGTCCGCTCTGTAATCGACGTGATGCACCTGACGAAGAATCTTTGCGTGAATATTCTAGACTTCCTGGGCTTGTATGGGAAGCCAAAAGATACCCCGACAACACAGGAGGGCCAGCAACATCATAAAGGACGAGACGACAAGCATCCATGGTAGTTTCAAGGGCTTGCCAGCTACGCTCTTACCAAAGAAGAGAAGGAAATCTTTTTGAAGTCCTTTTCAGTATCAAGGTCCCGTCTGGCTTCTCGTCGAATATAAAGGGAATAGTAAATATGAAAGAGAAAAAATTTCAAAACCTAAAGTCTCATGACTGCCACATGCTTATGACGCAATTACTTCGGGTTGCATTGAGGGGAATTCTACCAGAAAATGATCGACTAGCCATTGTGAAGGTATGTGCATTCCTCAATGCAATTTCTCAGAAGGTAATCGATCAAGAAAGTCTATCAGGGTTACAAATTGATGTTGTCCAATGTCTGGTCAGCTTCGAGTTGTTGTTCCAGCCATCCTTCTTCAATATTATGACGCACCTCCTAGTTCGCCTAGTTGAAGAGGTTAGATTTCTCGGTCCTGTGTTTCGACACAATATGTTCCCCTTCGAGAGGTTCATGGGAGTCTTAAAGAAATATGTTCATAACCGTGCGAGGCCAGAAGGAAGCATCTCCAAGGGCTATGGAACAGAGGAGATCATTGCGTTTTGTGTTGACTTTCTTCCTGACCTTAAGCCAATTGGTGTTCCTGAATCTCGGTATGAGGGGAGGATGACTAGAAAAGGCACTCTAGGAAGGAAATCAATGGTATGTAGGGACGGGCATTCTTTCACTCAAGCACACTACACAGTTCTACACAATTCCACCGTGGTGGCTCCGTATATTGAGAAACACAAGAATATTCTACGCTCCGAAAACCCAGGGAAGCCTAAAACCTTGATTAAAGGGGAACACGAGAAGAATTTTGGCAATTGGTTGCAGACACATCTCATGAATAACACCACTGTTGGAGATGAGTTGTACTCGTTGGCCAGGTTACCATCTTCGACTATATGTACTTTCCAAGGGTACGAGATAAATGGGAATACATTTTACACGATCACCCAAGATAAAAAGAGCACCAACCAAAACAGTGGTGTCCGCTTTGATGCAACAGATGACAATGGGCAGAAGGACACATATTATGGGTACATAGAGGAGATATGGGAACTTGACTATGGACCTACTTTTAAGGTCCCTTTGTTTCGGTGCAAATGGGTCAAGCTGACATGAGGCGGGGTACATGTAGACCAAAAGTACGGCATGACAACAGTGGATCTCAACAATCTTGCATACATGGATGAACCATTCGTCCTAGCCAACGATGTGGCTCAAGTTTTCTATGTGAAGGACATGTCTACCAAACCGAGAAAAAGGAAAGATAAGCAAAAGAGTACAGAATACGATGAGCCAAAGCGCCACATAGTTCTTTCAGGGAAAAGAAACATCGTGGGAGTGGATGACAAGACAGACATGTCAGAAGATTACAA
This sequence comes from Avena eriantha, assembly GCA_910589775.1. NCBI lineage: Eukaryota > Viridiplantae > Streptophyta > Magnoliopsida > Poales > Poaceae > Avena > Avena eriantha. Next base: position 2,898,195 of record OU342744.1, read on the forward strand.
TAAGTTTCATAAAATTTCCGCCCTTCAAAGTGAAAACTGACCCAAGCATCCTGTTAAATGACGAAGATTCTCCATGGCTACGGTGCAGAAGAAAACCACAACACTAGATGTTGGTGATGTGTAATAATGTATTAAACCTTTTATTTGAGACATAAATCTATGTAATGTATTAAACCTTTTATTTGAGACATAAATCTATGTAATGTATTAAACCACAACCCTTTCATGTAATACATCTTGCTCAATCAAACTAGACGTTGACGACCGGGTTCTGAGCCGCGGGAGGTGATCACCCAAAGAGAAGGAACCATCACAAGAGAAGGAACCCACAAACACTAAGGATACATAGCACAACTGAAAATTAATATACATAGCACAACTAAAAATTAAGAAACATGCCTAATGTTGGAGTGATTCAGTCATGCTCCTGCCTAGCCCTGTAATACGCGCCACTGTAGTCGTCGTAGTCGCCGGCGCTGTCGTCGTCGGGTTCGCCGTAGTGGAACCTTGAAGGTTGGGCACGCGTGGGCTGGATTTGAGGGTACCGCAGGCGAGGGTTATTGCCGGTCGTGTTGTAGGCCATGACACTCTGGAGAGTCCGGCCGCGCCACCACAGCCGATGGCCGGCCTCGTTGAAGTTCGAAGGAGGTGGGCCGTCCTCCTCGTGCCTGGCGAGCGCCCTCTCACGCCGATTGATGAAGAAGGCTTCCCAAGTTGGGAAATAGTCGGGATGCCAGTTGGGATTCCTCCACTGCTCTGGTGTGAGCTCGAGGTAGTAGTGGTTCGTGATGGCCATCCGGCGCTCCACACCTAGAGGGACAGGAGGGACCGGCATGCCTCCGGCGCTCAGCATCCAGCCGGTGGGGACGCGGTAGCCCGGTGTGCAGGGGTAGTTCGAGGCGCAAAGCGCCTCCGCCTCCCGGGTGGTTAGAGATACGCTGGAAGCCATGGGAAGAGAATGATGAGTCTAGATGTGATATGTAAATGGAGGCCAAGTGTACATATATATACTGAAAAAATGGCGGGAAGACAGAGGTGGGAACCGGTGGAAAGCGCGGGAACGCAGTGGCGTGGGAAACTTTCATCTCGGGTGGGGGCTCAAACCGCGACAAAAGATGGGGGGGCCTTATCTGGGGAGACTTATCTGGGAGGGCCTTATCTGGGGGGTGGCTAACCTTTAGTACCGGCTGGTGGGTGCAACTGGGACTAAAGGTGGTTTTTGTGTCATCTAACAAAACTGTCGGTGGGATAAGGACGCGTGGGTAACCTTTAGTACCGGCTGGTGGGTGCAACCGGGACTAAAGCTATCGGCAGGATAAGGACGCGTGGGTGGCCGCACAGCTCGATGAGATAAAGCATGTAGCGCACGATGCCCTGTCGGAGGAAGAAGACAAAGTAGAAGCGGCGCCGTGCCTATAAAAGGAGCATCGATACGCCATGGCAAGCAACTCAACAAGCCAACATGGATGGAGAGTTTCATCCCCATGGATGGAGGAAAGGGTTGGGAAATCTCCCGTGGCAGAACTTCTCGAAGATGCCCTTGGTGCACACGCCCTATGGCATCTTTGGAAGTTCCGCCTCGGAAAATATTTTCCTGCTAGCCCATGAAAGACTCCATCTCCGCCTCCCTAAGGTTAGAGGTATGGTGGAAGCCATGGGATAGAGTGGAGAGAGGCGGCATATATGAGTGGAGAGAGGCGGCAGATTGATCCACCAGTGTCATTGCATATGTGTTCTTTTCACAAACCACATCTAGAGTCATTGCATGTGTGTTATTTTAACAAACCACATATGGATCCACCAGTGTGATTGCATGCGTGTTCTTTTCACTAACCGCAGCTAGAGTCATTGCATGTCTGTTCTTTTCACAAACCACATATAGATCCACCAATGTCATTGCATGTGTGTTCTTTTCACAAACCCTAAACCCTAAAGGGGCTACCCTCGTACAGAGAAAGCTATAGGGATAGACGATCCGGGGCCCTCGGTCTAGGGTTTCGCCGGAGGAAGACCACCGGAGCGTCGGAATCACATGAAAATGGCAAAATGGTTAATAGTTTGACTAGTTAGAATAATTATTTTATAAAACAGAAAATTGATTTGAATATCTTATTCAAATTCAAGCACTTTTTATGTTAAAAATTTAGTGAGATTCAAAAATATGCAAAATATAATACTTAATGCATTTTTAAATTAGAAATGGCAAAATGGTTATTAGTTTCACTAGTTAGAATAATTATTTTATAAAACATAAAATAGATTCGGATTACTTATTCAAATTCACAAACTTTTCATGTTAAAAATTTAGTGAGATTCAAAAATATGCAAAATATAATAGTTAATGCATTTTTAAATTGGAAATGGCAAAATGGTTATTAGTTTCACTAGTTAGAATAATTATTTTATAAAACAGAAAATAGATTTGGATTACTTATTCAAATTCAAAAACTTTTCATGTTGAAAATTTTCTCAAATTCATAAGTATGCAAAAACTGTATAATTCAAATGTTTAAAAAAATCTAATAGTTACAAATTGTAATATTTGAAAAAACAGGCGCCAACTTAGGCCCAGCGTGCGCAAGTTTGGGCCTTTAGTTCCGGCCCAGAACACCATCCGGGACTAAAGGCTCTGCAGGCGAAAAGGCATCCAAAGCCTTTAGTTCCGGTGCGTGGCTGGAACCGGGACTAAAGAGGGTGGGGGTATTTAAGGCGCCGCCTTCTTCCCCGGTCGAATCCATCGACCAGAGCGAGGAGTAGCACTACGCCGCCAGGCTGCCGAAATACCTCGCCGCCTCTCTGCCCGTCCGCGTACCCCGCGCGCTGTGTTGTCGCGCCGCGCCGCTGCCTCTCGAGACCCCGCGTCGCCGTGTTGCCGCGCTACCGCTGGGAGGTAATCCTCGCCGCCTCCCCCCACCCCGCACTCTGCCTCCTCTCCGTCCCCGGCCCCAGCGAGCCCCCCGCGCTGCCTCCATCCCCCCAGCGAGCCCGGGCGGCGCCCCGCGCCAGGCGAGCCCCAGCAAGCCCGGGCGGCGCCCCGCGACCGGCGAGCCCGCTCTTTGCCTCCTCTCTCTTGTATTTTTTGTATATATTAATTAATTAAGAATTATTACTAGTAATAGATATAATTATTACTAGTATTTCTAGTGTATGTTTTTTGTATTACTAGTATCTTTTTTTAATAGATAGATAGAGTTATTACTTGTATTACTAGTATTACTAGTATGTTTTTTGTAATAGATAGATAGAATTATTACTAGTATTTTTTGTATCTTTTTTATATTTCTAGTGTATGTTTTTTTATTAATTTCTAGTATAGTATATATTAATTTCTAGTATAGTATATATTAATTTCTAGTGTATTTTTTTTATTTCTTGTATCTTTTTTATATTGTAATATTTATTACTAGTATATAAATATAGTATATATATATATGTGTATATATATTTAGTACTAGTAATAATATAAATAGTAGTATATTATATAGTATGTAGTATTATAGTGTCGATTGAGACAGACAAACATTAGTGCTAAATAAAGATAAGCTAAAGAAATAACTACCCTAAGTCCGGTAGTGCTCGCGGGCCTCCGGACTTAGGGTTAGGGTGGTGGTGCTCGCGGGCCACCGGACTTAGGGTTAGGGTGGTAGTGCTTGCGGGCCCCCGGACTTAGGGTTAATGTGGCAGTGCTCGCGGGCCCCCGGACTTAGGGTTAGGGTGGTGGTGCTCGTGGGTCACCGGACTTAGGGTTAGGGTGGTAGTGCTCGCGGGCCCCCGGACTTAGGGTTAATGTGGTAGTGCTCGCGGGCCCCCGGACTTAGGGTTAGGGTGGTGGTGCTCGCGGGCCACCGGACTTAGGGTTAGGGTGGTAGTGCTCGCGGGCCCATCGGACTTAGGGTTAGGGTGGTGGTGCACGCGGGCCCCCGAACTTAGGGTTAGGATGGTGGTGCTCGCGGGCCCACCGGACTTAGGGTTAGGGTGGTAGTGCTCGCGGGCCCACTAGACTTAGGGTTAGGGTGGTGGTGCTCGCAGGCCCCCGGACTTAGGGTTAGGGTGGTGGTGCTCGCGGGCCCACCGGACTTAGGGTTAGGGTGGTGGTGCTCGCGGGACACTGGACTTAGGGTTAGGGTGGTAGTGCTCGCGGGCCCACCGGACTTAGGGTTAGGGTGGTGGTGCTCGCGGGCCCCCAGACTTAGGTTTAATGTGGTAGTGCTCGCGGGCCCCTGGACTTAGGGTTAGGGTGGTGGTGCTCGCGGGCCACCAGACTTAGGGTTAGGGTGGTAGTGCTCGCGGGCCACCGGACTTAGGGTTAGAGTGGTGGTGCTCGCGGGCCCCCGAAGATAGGGTTAGGGTGGTGGTGCTCGCGGGCCCCGGACTTAGGGTTAGGGCATCACTAGAATTTTGCTATTGTTTAGTATTATTGTAGCAAATTGTGTGTTCATATTATTGTTTAGTATTATTTTATGCAGCAATATTGAATGAAAAATGTTATTGTGTGCATTTTGTGGAAAACTATGGATCCAATCCAGAGAGACCTAGCACAGGAAGAAATTCTCGAGGATATGATCAACGACACCCCCCATGTTGATCCACCCGAATCTCCGTTGATTTATCTGAACCCCTCCGGTGAGGGAGAGGAGGTCGACCGAAATGATCAAGGAGAAGCCGACGGCTCCGGTGGTGGAGAAGCCGACGGCGAGGTATATATATGAAGTCTGCTGATCAGTAGATGCATTAACTGAGTTGTATATATATATATAAATTGACGAATGTTTCTTCTCTTAGGCCTCCACATCAAGCAAAAAATATTCCAAACCAGGCCCGGCCAAAAAGTTGGACGCATCTACGCGTTATACAATTACGCGGGTATCACCACGGGGTGAACCGTTGGAACCCGAAAAGGCTAAAACTGTATTTAAACAACAATGCGGAGTTATGGTTAGGGATCGCATCCCGATCACCGTTCGAGAGTGGAATAAGACCAAAGGGGCGAAAGAGGGTGAGTATGTCGCCGACAGGTGCAAAGAGGGTCTTTGGAATGACCTCATGACACATTTCACGCTGCCAGAATGTGAGGATGATGCCGACACAGCTGCATTGAGGAAGAAAGTCAAGCAGTGGACTCTTACGAAGATGGCCGAACTATTCAAGAACTGGAAGAAAGCATTATGGCAAAGGTATCAGAAGACGAAGAAGACTCCTAAATTTGAATGCTATCTAACGAAGCAGTAGGCTAACTAGGATGCATTTGTGAAGTACAAGGAGTCACAACCTGCTATGGAAATGTCGGAAAAAAACAAGAAAAATGCCGCGATGAAGAAATATCACCATCACCTGGGGCCAGGGGGCTACGCGGCTGCCATGCCAAAGTGGGATGCTAAAGAGAATGAGCTGCTTGCTAAAGGGATCACTCCAGAACCAATACGCGAAGAATGGGATCTGAGGGCAAGGAATTGGTTCCTTGGGCATGGGAGTGAGTATGACGAAAGTACAGGGGACCTTATTTGCAGTGACGGGATTAGGATACCCTAGGATACATGGCAGAAAGTGGTGAAGGAGATTAAAGTGGGGACAACAAAGTTCTATCCCGATAGAGAGAAAGACTTGCTGACAAAGGTCCTCGGGAATGACGAACGCGGAGGACGTGTACGAGGCCTTGGCCCTAGTTATACGTGGGAGATGGGGTTTCCCAAAGACAGATACTTATAGGAGTCGAGAGAGAGCAAAGAGGCGACGACAGGAGGAGGAGGGAGACAGGTTCACCGAGTTGCTAGGAACACTTCGAATGCATCAGCAACAGATTGACGAACTTCGAGGAGCAGCGCGCCTGCAAGATCCTGTACTCGATATTACCGCCGTACCATCTCAGCGGAGAAGCAGCGTGGCTGAATCGGAGGTCCCTTCTGACGATGCACGTATGGTAGATGGCGGTCCCGGCTACCCCGTGGATGGAATCAAGGAGCAGGCATCTTGTGAGCTCCATCAGAAGGTGAAGAACCTATCCATCAAGGTGGCGGTCGGAAGTGCTTTACCTTGTCCACCTGGCGCGCGCTGGCATGGCCGTGAGATTCCAGCTGGCTATGCTAAAGTTGCTGTGGATGAAATCGCAATGGGGTGGGACTCAGTGGAGCTTGACATCCCTGGACCTGAAGGTGAGAGGACACTCAGAGAAGTACTGGGTGGTATCATTCTATGGGACAAGAACAACATCAAGCTTCCAGGCTGGACGCCAAAGCCAACACCGCCTCCGAGTGGTCGCATGTCACCTTCACCACCATCACCTCCAAGAAGCCCACCCCATGACTACGACCACCACAGCCTGCGTCCATCTCGATCTCCGCCGCAGCCTCCGATTAGTACTAAACGACGCAGGAGCCCAAAACGACAAATGTCGCCCCTCCCAAGACTATCTCATAAGAATCTTCCTATCAGACCTTACGATCGTACTGACGAGGAAACCGACATGATCGTAAAGGTCGAATGTGTTGCGCAGCTTCAAAAGAAGAAACCCGAGCCCGCCCCGGTATACACCGAGAAGTAAAAAGCGTATGCACTTTCTTTTCTGAACACAAAATCGCAATATGACTTGCACCATAAGCAGATGACTATCAACGCACACTTCAGAAGGAAGTGAAGAAGAGCAAATCAAGTAGAAGTGCAAGCGGGAGCAAATCATCAGGTCAAAGTGCAACCAGGAAAAGAAAGGACGTCCCCCATCTCGAGGAACATGCCAAAAAATTGACCCCACCCCTCAAGGTGGTATCCCATGACATTCCCCAGCAGAATATGGAAGAAGCTGCGAAGCTTGCGGCCTCTATGAATGTGACTGTTGAGAAATTGCTAGGTTCCCAGGACGACAAGTTACCCAAGGCTCAGGTAGTCCCTACATATGTCCCAGGGAAGCCTCTGGTCAGCGTTGAGCAGTTCCAAAAACTGCCAACACAAATGCGGAGTTTACATAAATGGTACTTGAAAGCCGTAAAGCAGGAGAGAATAATGATCGTGGAGAAATTCCCCCATGACTACTACTTCCGAGAAGAAGAGGTCCATGTTGAGTTTCCAGAACTCTTCCAGTTATACATTTTCGACGCCCTCGACAAAAGTCTCATGAGTTTCTATTGTCTGTAAGTTGTTGAATTCATTGTCTATATATAAGTTGTTCATTTTTTCAGTTGTTCAGTTCATTGCATGTAAGTATCCTAATTATATCCTTTTGTACTCTATTATTATGCAGAATGAAGATCATGGAATGTAAAAGAAGGTCAATCTTTAGTGTTGGGTTCATTGACCCAGATAAAATACATGTACAGACGCTAACGACAAAACCCGAGGACACGCAGGAAAACCTTCTAAGGTTTCTAACGGAGCAAAATTTATGTGACCACATACTGTTTCCTTACAATTTCGCATGAGGGTCTTACTCTATTGTACACATTCTCTTTTGCTTACTCGATGTTAAGTGTAATTGATGAGTTACTGATATATATATAAACGTGTACAGTTTCCACTGGATTCTCATGGACATTCAACTTGATAAGGGAAGAGTTGAAGTCATGGACCCATTAAAGAGACCCTTGGAAATGTTTAGGGACATGCAGGACATGCTCCAGAGGTAATTTTCACGCTACATCGGTCTCTTTTGTTGATTTCCTAAGATATCACGTAATAAATAACTCATTTATTTTCTTTACCGGGTAGGGTTTGGAACCAGTTCAAGAGTGCGGTTACGAGTGACTTTAGTGAGAAGCTGACGTTTAAGCCGGTCTCGGTAAGTAGTACGCGCATCTCTTTACTTCTAGTTTCAATACAATTATGATGCTGGATTATTATTTTGATTGAATTCTATTCTCGTAAAGTGCGCGAGGCAGCCACCGAAGACGAATCTATGTCGATTCTACGTTTGCGAGTTCATTCGCACATTTACCAGTGAGCTGAATGATTATAGAGTCGATGTAAGCAATACATTCATAACATTATTTTTATTACCGTCACTTTTTGTTATCATGATTGATATTCATATTGATCTCCTTTTCTTATATAGTTCGAGAAAATGCGGGATCAGCTCCTACCAGAGCAACGCGTAGTAGCAATTGCTGAAGAACTGGCAGGATTCTTGATGAACGAGATGATAGATGACGCCGGAGAATTTAGTGTGAATAGGCGCCGATGAGCCCTGACCGTGTAATTGAATAGACGGGCTCTAGTCCCGATAATTGTGATCTCCATGTGTAACTATCATGTATATATTTGTATGCTCGATCTTAAGAGAAGTTATCTTATGTATGCACGAACATGTATGGTATGTGGTAGCGTAGATAACTATTTTGAAATGAAAAAAAAGGATACAAATTGAATTCTCTGCCGCGGCAGAGAAAGTGCCTAAAATTCTGCCGCGGCAGAGAACCATTTGTCCCGGTTCGTAATAGGAACCGGGACTATTGGGGGAGCACCCAGCGCCCGGAGAGACAGCCACGTGGATGCCCATTGGTCCCGGCTGGTAAGAGGGCCAGGACTAGTGGGTGGGCCTTTAGTCCCGCCCATCCAGTCCCGGTTACCAGGACCGGGACTAAAGCCCCTTACGGGCCGGGACTGGAGACCCGTTTTCCACTAGTGTTTGCCAAGTACTTGGATGACTATACTACGCGTTTCAATATTCAACCCAAGTATCTCACTTGCGTGGAGTCATCCACATATGCCAATGATAAGAAGTGTTGGTCCATCGTGGCTCGTGACATGGCAGAGGGCACAACAATAAATTTCATTGTGAAGTTCCTCGTTGTGGCAAGTGGTGAGAATAGTGCAGAGAATATTCCAGTGATCCCTGGACTTGACAGTTTTCTGGGTGAAGCCATTCACTCGTCAAGATACAAGTCAGGCAAGAGCTTCTCTGGTAAGAGCGTGTTGGTCATTGGATCTGGCAACTCTGGGATGGAGATCGCTTACGACCTTGCGACCCATGGTGCCAATACTTCGATTGTTATACGAAGCCCGGTATGTGCAATATTTAATTTTATTTGGTAATAGGGATACACTGTCTTACTATTATTACCACTAGAATGATATTTTTTATCTTACATGTTGCAAATATGTGTGACCCCTTTTTTGGCTGTAGATTCATGTAATGACAAAGGAAGTAATTCGGTTGGGAATGACACTAGCCCACCATCTTCCACTCAATCTAGTGGATAACCTCCTTGTTATGGCAGCAAAATTCATATTTGGAGACCTATCAAGGCATGGCATCACAATGCCAAAAATGGGTCCAATGATACTCAAGATAAAAACCGGCCGATCCGCTGTTATCAATGTTGGCACTATTGGGTTAATAAAAAAAGGCATCATCCAAGTAAGTATATCCTTGAACATGATATAAACCTTATATGTACCATATATTAATTAACTTATGCCAATTTATTAATATTTATTTACCTCTTATAGGTTAAAGGAAACATTAGTAAGATCATGGAAAATATAGTTAAATTTCAAGGTGGGGACGAAATCCCATTTGACGCAATCATGTTTGCAACTGGATACAAGAGCATGGCAAACATGTGGCTCAAGGTACTAGCAATGATTTTTTTTGGCTAAGTTGTATTCTTTTTAATAAAAAATTGTTAGATGTTCTAACCAACTTACATGTTATTTGTGAGTGCAGAATGGTGAGAGCATGTTAAATGACAATGGTTTGCCAAGCAAAGAATATCCGAATCATTGGAAAGGTGAAAATAGGCTCTACTGTGCCGGGTTAGCGAGGAGAGGATTGGCTGGTATTGCCACGGACGCCAAGAATATTGCCGATAAAATTAAATCTATGATATGCTCTATGTCCGGCTAAATTAGCCTGTATATGTAGTTTAAGATGCCAAATGTGTTAGATTGCCTATATCTTTGAGACATCTTCATGTCCAGGTTCATATGTGCTACGGAGTAAGCTCTGCTCTTGTATATTATCAACAAGGAACATCTATTTCTACTCTTCGTTGTGTAGAAGAGCTTCGTATTTTTTGTTGAACTTACGGTTCTCTACATATTCTGTTCACTTGAATTTTATATTCAGAAGTCCTGTGTCAGTAGTGTAGTTTCTGTATAACAAGCTCCCGCGGCATTTTATCCCCAACAACGAACCAGGAGGCAATCCAGCCTCAAATCAGATGCATTACTCGCTTGAATCCATTTCACGTACCGTAATGCTATATAAATATACATCAGTTCTAGGATGACACTACATGATGAGAGTTATATACTTTATGAAAGCAGAACATCCATTGATTGTGGAAGTTGTCGAGGCCTGTATTCGATGGAAGAAGCTTCTGAAGAAAATAATGTTATTCAAGAATAAATAAATGGTCTACAAAACTACTAGTTCTTGAAGATATACACCTATTGTCTAAATACATATTTAAAAATGCAAAAAAATCGAAAACAATTTCTAGGTGTACGTTCGGATATTTCTTTTTGCATACAATGTTTTTGTGCAGAAGAACGTTTTGTGTGGCTTATGTACAAAAGATATTTTTTATGCTCTAGTATGACTGTTCACAAGATATTTTTTATCTTTTTTACAGGAGCCACGAAATATGTTTTTTTGCGCCGAAACTTTGTGTGCCAACATAGAATGTCCAAGCATACACACAAGATTTTTGTTTAGATTTTTTCAACATTATAAAATGCTTTTTTATGCATTTTTATAATGGGTGCTTTTTAGTAAAAGTAGTCGTATGAGCCAAAACACCACCTCCCTGAGCCATCTCTGGCGCATCCATCAGTTGAAGCGCACGGCGGCGGCAGAGGAACGGCTGTGTCGCGGCAGAGGGTTTTGACCAATGTCCCTGTTTTCTCGCGAGACCATTCGAATCAACAGCGACGCGCGCTCAAGGCACGATCCGACTTGACGTCCCACCGTACCTTGCGTCGGGTCGCGGGTGCCGTGCCGTCTCGGTCGCTCTCGAGCGCGACGACTCGCACCAGCCAACAGCCGACCAACCATGTTCGCACCCATGTACGTCTGCATGTTCCCATCTTTAACGGAGCCCTTAGAAAGGGCCGAACCTATGAAATTCCGGCAACAATAGGGCCGTGGTCCATCAGGCCGAGCTAATCCAGCCCGTAAAGACTTCGTGGCGTATTCGTTTTTTTCGGGCCCCACGAACACCACCCCGCGGCCCCTACAAATAGCGCTCGTGCAGGCGGATACGGGGTCCAACCCGCTCATCACCGCCGCAATAGAAACCCCATCCCCTCGTCGCCGCCGCACAGCAAAAGCTCCCCCGGCGAGCGACTCAGGCCAAGGCGCTTCGCTGGACTAACAGGGGTCTACGGTCGCCCCCCTCGCTGGCGCCCTATGTCGCCGGCCTGCCCGAAGCGGAGGCGCCGCACCCTCTCTTTTCCGGTGAGGCGTCGTCCTCGACCGCCTCATCGCGCCCGAAGCGGATGAGCCGCGACGACGAGGAGGAGATGGAGGAGCTGCTGCGCGTGCTCGCGGAGTCCAAGGTGGAGGCAGAGGAGCGGGACCGCCGCGAGCGGGAGGAGGTGGGGGCGGCCATCGCCGCGGTGGCCTTTGCCCCACGCGCCGAGGAGGTGGAGGCCGAGGCGGTCGCGGGCGGCGCCGACGAGGACGTGGATGCCGGCATCTCTGGTGACGAGATGGAGGTAGACGTCGTCGTCCTCGACGACTAGTCGGTCGCCGCGGAGCTCCATGGTCGCATGGAGAGCTCGATTTTGGCCTCACGTGGACGTGCCGGCGTCCCTAGCAAGCTCCTCCTCCCCCTAATTAAGTTTGTTTTTAAGATTTTGATGTGTAATATGTATGAAATGCTTGATCTGCCGACGAACTTGCATTCGCGCGAAAATTTATCGTCAGAGTAGTTAAATTTCAAAAATACGGTTAAATTCACGGGCTCCGATCTATACCGGTTAACTAGAACCTGTAAATCGCAAGTACATCAGCATGTACTCACGATTTACAAGCTAGGCGTTTAAGAGCTCCATTAGAGATGCTCTAATACTCCTACAGTACCTAGTAGTACCTCCGTCGACATGACATGACCAATGCGTATATATCCACACGCGTTGCACTTTTATTTCCAGGATCGGTCCGTACGCGCTATCGAGATCGATGTATTATCTATCCGCTGATTCGATATCGACGCACCAATACGTCGACTAGGAGATTTGAATGCGACGTACTGTCGTTCACGTTGTGTCGCGATTCATTGCTACGCCGACCGACGGGTTTCTCCGATCGTGGCGGCGTCCATTTGTCATCCGGAGTTCATATATAAGATCGTCCACGTACGTAGCTACCACGCGCATATACGTTGACAAACCTCTCATGTCCATTATAAAGTTTGATCTCTACTGCTAGCTAGGCCCATAAACAACCATCTTGCTAATCACGCAATCTAAACATTTTCTTGGTTTTTCCGAAACCGATCTTCAATGTGTGTGTAGCTAGTTGGCATGACGACACCATTCCATTTCTAAAAATTATACTCCCTCCAGTCCATATTAACGTTCTCAACTTTGTCGGATGAATCTAGTCTAAAACATTAACTAGGTACATCCGAATCTAGGTAAAGTTAAGAACAATAATATGGATCGGAGGGAGTATAAGACACATTTCGATTTGTTAAGGCAAGGTTTTTACCCAGAATCGGAATATCCGTAGCTCTTGTGTCGCAGAGCGATCACGGACACATGACTCAGAACGGAACCGGTTACATACATGACAGCAGGAGAAAGATGATCGTTGGTGGCTCACCAGAACTAGTCCCTCTCACATGCGACGAGACGCTGGTCCGTTCTATCTCCGGTGGCCTCGGTGTTTTGGAGTTGCGGCGGACCACAGATCCTTGCCGGCGGGAGGCTTCGTTCTTTGTTTAGCTTTTGTGTTCAGTGTCTGTTTTAGAACGGTGAGGCGGTGGCGGCTACATCCTGAAACTAGAATAAGATCCTCCCCATCCTCACACCGGTGGTCGCGTAAACCATGTGGAGTCGTGTGTCCAATGGATCTTCCGAGATCCGGTCTGTTTTCGTATTCACCAGTGTGCTTTCGGGCCAGTCTCTTTCAATCTGCTATTGTCATCATTGACAATGGTTAGTGCTCTAGTGCGTTGGTCCTTTGGAGTATTAGCACAAGAGGTTTCCTATTTGTCTACTACGACAAGCTTTGCTCCGCTGCCCTGATAGATGGGGTGAGGAGTGCTAGTATTACACATTTCGATTTGTTAAGGCAAAAGGTTTTTACCAAGAATTGGAATGTTCGTAGCTCTTGTGTCGCGGAGCGATCACCGGACGCATGACTCAGAACTGAGGCGATCTTTTTTTTGCGAAATTCCACCAATCTATTAATAATCATCAAGAGCAGTACAAAGATGCCCCAAAGTAATACAAATTACAAATAGATCATTGGACCACATAGCGACGACTACAAATACTAGCACGAGCCGAAGGCGCGACGCCGTCCTTGCCTCTCCATCACCAGAGCAAGGCAAAGTTTGTCGTAGTAGAGCTTGTTGTAGTAGACAGACGGGAAGTCATCGTGCTAAGGCCACAAAGGACCAGCGCACTAAAGCAACAACCATCGCCAATGATGACAATCGTAGATCAGAAGAGACTGACCTGAAAACAAACCAACGAAGAAGAAAATAGACAGAATCCCAGGAGATCCACCAGACAAACGACTCCACGCGCCCTCCATCGACGCTAGATGCACCACCGGAGCGAGGATAGAACGAGGAGGACATTATTCTAACTTCAAGACATAGCCGTCGTCTCAACGTCCCAAAGAAGACACTAAAAAACAGGCTAAACAGAGGATGAAAAACCTCCCGCCGGCGAGAGGCCATGGTCCGTCACACCTCCAAGGCCCTAAGGCCACCAGAGGCGGAGCAGACCGGTGAAATCGCCGACGAGGGGTGCGAAAACCCTAGATGGATTTTCTCTCCCGTCGCCTCTCCCTGGAAGCCGTACGTACTGGTTGGTCTTTGGGACTCTGACTTTAGAACTGAGTCGATCTTCAATGTATGTGTAGCTCGTTGGCATGACCCACTATTCCATTTTTCTAAAATAGACGAGACACATTTTGATTTGTATTTATGAGAGCAACCACATACTTTATAAATTGAAAACTGAGTTACAATAGTGAAAATTAAAATAAAGTTCGGAATAAATTAATTATCCTGAATTTACATATAAAATTCTAAGAAATCGAGAACTGCAAAACGATCTCTAAATTTTCATGCAACCACCAAAGACATCAGTCACCGCCAGAAAAAAACGTTGAGCCTCCACCGTTGAAATATCAAAAAAAAAGCACCACCACCGACGTGGCAAGAGAAGAGAGAGGGGACTAGCGTCTTGGCTGGTGAAGATCCGGGAAATTCCACTGCCGCCTCAACTCGCGCAAGAGGACGAGGGTGTAAATTCGTATCACACTAACCACATATTACATAGGTCAAAGTGTGTGCTAATAAGTCAAAGCACACCTATATGTAGTTTGAACACTGTATATGTTACATGTATGTTTTTTTTGCGAAATTCAATCAATATGAGACATACAAGTAATAAAAATTATAAATAGGTCAGTTGACCACCTAGCGATGACTACGAACACTAGCGCGAGCCAAAGGCGTGCCGCCGTCCTCGCCCCTCCATCACCAGAGCCGGGCAAAACTTGTCGTAATAGAGTTTGTTGTAGTAGACAGACGGGAAGTCGTCATGCTAAGACTATAATGGACCAGCGCACTAGAGCAGCAACCATCGCCAATGATGACATCTGTAGAACGGAAGAGACTGATCTGAAAACAAACCGACGAACACGCAAATGGACAGAATCCCAGGAGGTCTGCTAGACAAATGACTCCACGCGCCCTCCGTTAGCGCTAGATATAACACCAGAGCGAGGATAGAGCGGGGAGGACCTTATTCTGCTTTAGGACATAGTTGTAGCACACGAAACAAAGAACGGAAAACCTCCTGCGCGGCGAGAGGCCATGGTCCGCCACACCTCCAAGGCTCTAGGGCCACCGAAGGTAGAGCGGACCGGCGACGTCGCTAGCAAGGGGTGTGGAATCCTAGTTGGGTTTTTCTCCTTTGGGTTGCCTCTCCTAGCGGCTATTTTTTTGCGGGTAAAACTAGATCTTTACTGAGCATCAGGGATTACAAGTCATTCCAATTCGAGCTCCTGAAGGAGAACATCAGGCCCCGAACCGAATGTGATCTCTGTCCTTGCCCAATTGGCAAGGCGATGACTAACCCTGAATTGCCCTCGACCTTGCATTTACAAAATTGCATAAACAAGAAGAACTAAGTCCTTGATCTCAGTAATAACATGTCGATAAGAATAAATGTTATGTGGCTCCTGAAGTGCCGACACCAACACAGTGCAATCCATATCAACAATTATACGGAGGGAAATGTGCTGAACTGCAAACGCCAACAAGCCAATAATTCTATGTACATTTGAACACATGTCCATTCCTCCTTCTCGTCAACAAACCATGGCGTGTCATTTTTTCAAAATACAAATTCTATGTAAAATCCAAAGTATACTCTTTCTTGTATTGAAGTATAATTCTGATGTTGCTACCTTACATTAGGTCACCCTAACCTCAAATTCCCATGCCAAGCGTTTCTCATGACTAGTGCACAACCATATGAAAATTGAGTACACATCTTTAATCAGTGGCAAGTGAGGTGGTGATCATCAATCAACTATAGCAAAAACCAGAATATGTTGTAGCAGAGTTCACCTAAGTAGTGTACAGATCGTAGCGTGTGAAATAGTGCGAATAGAAGAAATGTGCTTAGTCTAGAGCCTCATAGTGGCATTAGCATAATCAAATAATATTCTTTCTGTAGATACAAGTTTGGAAACCATTTTTTGTCAAAATGTTGATAAACGTCTTTATCTTAGATGAATGAATGTTGATAAACGTTAACTCATCCTTATCCTACCAAGTGCAGGAAAGATAATAAACGTTTGGATAATATATATACTCTGAACATATCTTTGTCCTATAAGAAATTTCATTGATGACGATAGAAAAGGAAATAAAAACTAATCAAACTACAAGCTAAACATACACAAAAATGGCTGGTAAGTTTCCAAAAGAATATAACCGATCAAGATTGCATTTCCTACCTATTCTGTATTAGGACATACTCTAGCATTTATAACATTCCAGTTAATACAGTAGCTGCATAGGTAGGTAATATCCGCCAATTGATTATTACCTTTTTCTACGGCCCTCTAATATGAAACCATTCATAAAACAGAATTGATACCTTAAATCTACAAGCATATATATGCCTCATATGTGATTATCTCATCCAAAGATTCATCCAGTCAACACCTAGCGAACAAAAATACCTCTTCTTATTCCATTCTACCACCGCACCCCCAATTCTACAACTTGGTCAAACCTTGTCTTTGCAATGAAGAATTTCCATGTTCTGATTGTTGGTGCTGGTCCAGCAGGCCTAGCGACGGCAGCGTGCCTTACCCACCTCTCCATTCCCTATGTCATCGTCGAGCGTGATGACTGCAGTGCGTCACTCTGGCGCAACCGTGCATACGATCGCTTGAAGCTACATCTTGCAAAGGAGTTATGCGAGTTACCACACATGTCATACCCAGCGGATGCACCAACATACATACCAAAAGCCATGTTTGTCAAGTACTTGGATGACTATACTACGCGTTTTAATAGTCAACCCAAGTATCTCACTTGCGTGGAGTCGTCCACATATGACAATGATAAGAAGTGTTGGTCCATCGTGGCTCGTGACATGGCAGAGGGCACACCAATAAATTTCATTGAGAAGTTCCTCGTTGTGGCAAGTGGTGAGAATAGTGTAGAGAATATTCCAGTGATCCCTGGACTTGACAGTTTTCCGGGTGAGGCCATTCACTCGTCAAGATACAAGTCAGGCAAGAGCTTCTCCGGTAAGAGTGTGTTGGTCATTGGATCTGGCAACTCAAGGATGGAGATCGCTTACGACCTGGCGACCCATAGTGCCAATACTTCTATTGTTATACGAAGCCCGGTATGTGCACTATTTAATTTTATCTGGTAATAGGGATACACTGTCTTACTATTATTACCACTAGAATCATATTTTGTTTTATCTTACATGTGGCAAAGATCTGTGACCCCTTTTTGGTTGTAGATTCATGTAATGACAAAGGAAGTAATTCAGTTGGGAATGACACTAGCCCACCATCTTCCACTCAATCTAGAGGATAACCTCCTTGTTATGGCAGCAAAATTCATATTTGGAGACCTATCAAGGCATGGCATCACAATGCCAAAAATGGGTCCAATGATACTCAAGACAAAACCGGCCGATCTGCTGTGATCGATGTTGGCACTGTTGGGTTAATAAAAAAGGCACCATCCAAGTAAGTATATCCTCGAGCATGATATAAACCTTATATGTACCATATATTAATTAACTTATGCCAATTTATTAATATGTATTTACATCTTATAAGTTAAAGGAAACATTAGTAAGATCATGGAAAATATAGTTAAATTTCAAAGTGGGGACGAAATCACAATTGACTCAATCGTGTTTGCAACAGGATACAAGAGCATGGCAAACATGTGGCTCAAGGTACTAGCAATGATTTATTTTGGTTAAGTTGTATTCTTTTTAATAAAAAATGTATTAGATCTTATAACCAACTTTCATGTTATTTGTGAGTGCAGAATGGTGAGAGCATGTTAAATGACAATGGTCTGCCAAGCAAAGAATGCCCGAATCATTGGAAAAATGAAAACATGCTCTACTGTGCTGGGTTAGCAAGGAGAGGATTGGCTAGTTGTTGGGGGGATACCCCCGGGTAGGGTAACACCGGGGTATAAGGGCCGAGTTAGCCGGGGTACGGCGCAGTCAAAGCAACTGCTGACCGGGTCACCTCAAGGCATGCCAAATCACGATGTGACCCGGCCCATGGAGCATCTCCTTGACTATGGTTCGGCCGGCATAAGATTTATGCCAACCATGTCTATGTGTTTTGCAGGTAGCTTGGTAACCCGGATTAGCTGTATGCTAGCCGGAGTATCTTAGCTTCCAAGAGAAGGAATCCCCCGCTGAAAGGGTAATTGCCCCTATGTGTGGTTTTTGTGATTAATGACAATCCCTATGGACTAATGTTTTCATTGAGTTTTATATGAAGGAATATTCCATAGGTCATGCTTGTAGTTCATGTGTTGGATTCAAGTATGGATGCCATGAAGATAAAGATATACCTTGAGTTTTGGCATCAAGATCATCAAATTGGAGAGAAGAATATGATATGTTCAAGATCTTGAGAGTGTGATCTCAATAGAAGAATTCAAGATATGGCTCTAAGCCGGTGTCATGATAGCCTCATTAGTTGAGCTATGGTTGACTAAGATTTAGAGCATGTAATCAAATGAAGAATTCCTTATGTACCTCAAGATATTGAGATGGAGCATGAGAAGACTCTTGGTTGACCAATGCAAAGAGTGAAGAGTGATTTCAAGTTGGTCAACGCATGAAGCATAAATAATGTACCACATGGATCTTGTGGTGTGGTAAGCCTTGTCATTTATGCATCATGAACTAACCCATTATATATGTTCCTTTGTTTTTTATATATGGGATAGGTATCTTTCCATGGGCATGCTTCAAAAGTGAAGATCTCAATAGCCCATGAGAGGATGGCATCAAGTGGTGATCGCCATCAAGGTTGAGAAGGGCAAGTTCAAGATAAGCATCTCGAGAAGATCATTTGCCTGAAGCTTGCCGTCCATATTGGTGAAAATGGACATGTGAAGATTTGTCCTAATGATGCTATCCCATAGTGGTGTATGGGGGAGCAAATTATGAATCTTCACGAAGCAACAATGATCAAGTGATGCATTCCGGCTTGGATGGAGCTTGAAACGTTGTCATCAAGATCAAGCGGGATGCGCAAGGCAAAGGTATGTCCTTGCTAGGTTTTCCTTTTACCGGTCTCAAGGTGGTTGTTGGGAGACCGGGTTATAGGATAGATAGCCGCACTATCAAGAGGGGCTTTCGGTTGGGTAACTTGATCACATCGTCATAGGGAGCTCAATCCTTTGCATACTTTGCATCTTCCTATTTTGTTACTTCTTGGTATTTTCTCTATGTGAGGTTCTTGAGCTTGTTTCTAGCTCTTCAACAAGCCCAAGTTCATCGAAAACGGAATTCGTATGCATCTTATATGGCGTTTTCAAGTTTGAAGGTTTTACCGATTCTTCTTATAGGGAGGCTCCATACCTTTCCTCATTTGGTTCTATCTTCCTTTGTTGGACTATGATGTTTTCATGCACCATATTTTAGAGCTTGTTTTCCTCATCAAAACAAGCCCAAGATCATCGAAATCGGAGTCCGGATGCAAAAGTTATTGCGTTTTTCGTGAAGTCAGTTTCATCCCGGTTGTGGATCCGGTTCAACCAAGCCCCACACCGGACGGTCCGGTTCCAGCTCCGGTTGACCGGATCTCAAACCGGGTTTTCCAGTTTTCGCGACCGAGTCTATTCCGGGTTGGCAAACAGAGGTATTTCGGTTTGTAGTCCGGTCCACTAGCCTGGGGACCGAGTTAGAGACCGTGAGCTTGTTGCTCTTGGAGGGTGACCTCCTAGTTGGCTTGGTGGTTGGTGCCACGGTGACCTCTTCATGGAAGATTGTGAAGAGACCCGGGCTTCTCCTTCGTGGAGCTTGTGAAGTGGTTGTGGAGCTTGCCATCTCCGGAGTGGAGGAAAAGCTAGCCATAAGGAAAGGGCCTATTCCTTCGTGGGATAGACTCGGAGAAGAAGGTGAGCCTTCGTGGCGTTGGGAAATCCTTCATGGAATCCCACACCTCTCCAACGTGACGTACCTTACTTGTAAGGGAACACGGGAATACATCTTCGTCTCCGCGTGCCTCGGTTATCTCTATACCCGAGCTTACTTTCCTTGTGATAGCCATCGAGCTTGAAGTACTTATATCTTGCCTATCACTTGTGGTATATTTATCTTGTACTATCTTACTTAGCTTATCTTGTTGTTGGTGCACTTAGTTGAGCCTAGTGTATTTAGGTTTTGTGCTTGTAAAATAAACATTAGTTTAATTCCGCATTCTATCAAGCCAAAACCGTAATAGTTTTAAAATTGCCTATTCACCCCCCCTCTATGCGACATCTCTATCCTTTCAATTGGTATCAGAGCAAGGTTTCTCCTTGTTTAGGCTTCACCGCCTAGAGTGTAAAGATGTCGGCTAGTAGTATAGTGCACAATGACACAATTATCTTTGAAGGCACAAATTATATTTTGTGGAGAAATTGCTTGCTTTGTAATCTTCGGACCTTGTGTCCAAATATTGAGCGTTTTCTAGATGTAGGTTTTTCTCCTCCGATGGATCCTCAAAATCTATCTTTAGAGGATGAGAAAAATTTACATCTCGAAGCTCAAGTATCTAATGAGCTTATTTTCTCCTTGAGCCCCATAGTTAATTTGTTCTTGTCGAATGTAAAGCGCAAGTCATCTCATGAGATGTGGACCAAGCTTAAAGAAATATTTGGTGGGTCCATTTCGCATAGGGTCGGTGGTATCTCCGAGGAGCTCTCTTCTCCTTCACATCATGAAGAGCTCCAAGTGGCTTCCACCTCCGGCCGTGATGAGATTTCAATTCCCTCCACTTCACCTACATGTGACAAGTCACAAGGTAATGGCATGGTGAGTGGGGAAATCATATGTAATAATGATAGTGGTTCTCTTCACACCAATGATTCATGTTCTATAAAATGCTAATGGTGTAGAGAGTTTGGACTTAAGCACTACTTGCAACGATAATTTTATATCCCCTTGTGTTGCTAGTCCTTGCATATTGTCTAGAAATTATTTGAGTACTAGTGTAGATGATATGCTTGATTTGTCTTGTTCCAATAAACAAAATGCTTCTATTTCCTCTAGTTGTGTATCTAACAATGTAGAGGAAATCAAACACCCTATGGAGCAAGACACGATCATGAAGGAAGATTCAAGAATATCCTCATCTTCATCCTCCCGTGCTCACATGTGCCTTATGGCAAGAGGATCAAAGGTATCTCCTACTTTGGATCCCAACATCTATTCTCTAGATAATAGCAATGATAATGATGATAGTGATGATGACCTTGATGAGGATACTAGAGCTCTTGTGCTTGAGCTGACCTTTTTGTGTACCTCTCTTCGTGGTAATAGTAAGGCCGTTGCTTGTATCAAACACGTTATGGACACCATAACTAAACAAACGGAAACCATAGAGGAGTTGTATTTCCAACTTGATGATGGGAGTCAGAGATTCAATCTCCTTAAGCAAGAGATTGCCGAGGAGAAGCACACTAATTGTCTCCTCATACAAAAAAATTGAATCTTATGAGCTTGAAAAGGAAAAATCTATTAATGATGCTAGTGCTACTAACTCTACTTCTTGTGAAGCTTCTACCCTAAAGGAGAATGTTGAGCTAAGGGCTCAACTTGAGTTGCTAACTAGCAATTATGGGAAATTGGAAGAAAGTCATGAAAAACTCTTGGCCTCTCATAATGATCTTCTAATCTCCTATGATGGGCTAAAATTAGCTCATGAGGCAAGTATCACTAAGGTAACATCTTGTGAGCCTCTTTTGGACATTATCACAACTTCTACTCAAAATGCTATTTTGCCATGTGCTAGTCCTAGTGATCCTTCTAGTCATACTAGTGATAAACCTTGTGTTGGATTACTTGCTTTGCCTTGTTGCTCTAACAATGAAGCTTCTACTTCCTCTAGTACCTCTATTTCTACTAACCATGTAGAGGAAATCAAAGAGCTCAAGGCCCAAGTCACTTCTTTGAAGAAAGACTTGGAAAAGAGTCATGAAGTCAAATCCACACTCGATAATATTTTGAGTGTGAAAAAATACCCCAGTGATAAAAGAGGACTTGGATTCAACTCCAATAACAAGAACAAGTCCAAGAGCTACAAGAAGAAGATCCAAGACCAAGTCAAGGATTTGGCCAAGATTATTTGCTTCAAGTGCAAGGTTAAAGGACATCATGTAAGATCTTGTCCATTGAAGAAAAAACACTTGAGTGAGAAGAAACAAGGGAAGCGGCCACAAGTTCAAGGTCAAGCCCAATCTCAACCTCAAGTTGAAGCTAGGCCACTTCCCAAGAAGAATCAAGATAAGGCTCCCCAAGCCAAGAAATTAATGAAGAAGAGAAAGGGGAGCACTTGTTGCTACATATGTCGTGAGAAGGGGCACTTGGCCTCTTCATGTTCAAATGGTACCTTATCTAACCCTATCATTGTTGATGATTATTATTCTCTTGGGAAGGATAAGGATGGCAATGTGTTTGCCAAGTTTGTTGGAACTCAAAGTGGTGTCAAGAAACGAACCATTTGGGTTGTCAAGCCTATTGTGACTAACCTCTTAGGACCCAACTTGGTTGGGGACCAACAAGCTCAAACTTGATCAATAGGTGTTTTTGGAGGGCATTGGAGGGTTGGCTAACTCATGAAGAATTAAGGGATCTTCATATATTATATTTTATAAAGCCAAGTTATAAGGATTATCATCTCCCTACCATATACCCAATGTGCCTCTTTGTGGTAATTCGAACTCAACTCTTTTATATTGAAAGTTACTTGCCCCTTTACATGTTTTGGTTTTGTACCAAGTATGTGTTTGTATTTGTTGTGCCTCATGCTTGATTATTTTGTGTATTCAAGTATGTCTATGTGTTTGGCACATCATTTACTTGTGTGTTTTGCTTTGAGCCTCTAATGCATCTTGGTGATATCTTATTTGGCTCTTTTCGAGTGGTTAATGGAACATCCCATTTTGGGGGAGTGATATGCCTCGTGCATCTCTCATACCTTAAAATGTGTGTACATGAGTACTACCACTTAGTATTGATATTGCAAGATTATCTAGTCACTATGTGGTGTGTCATACTCATGAGAAATTCAAATTCTAAATGTCCATTAATTATTTTTAGTTGAGGTTGTTTTTCCTCTTATTAAGAAAAATTGGATACACATTATGGGGGAGTAATATGCTTCTTTTGCATATCACAATCCTAGGAAATGTGAACATGAGGTGGTGCCACTTAGAATTGATATTGTTGATTATCTTGTATCTAGGTGGCATGTTAGCTCAAACAAGGTCCTATTTTCTTGTTTGAAGCTTTTATTGGTCGTCTTTTCGGTCTTTGCTTGAGTAAGAAATTCTTGGTGTGGCCTTCCTCAAATGCTTATCTCTATCGAGAGAAGAAAGAAATCTAAGTTTGATAACATCTCTGCCAAACTCGGTTCTCAGGCCGGTTGAACCGGTTCCCAGACCGGACGGTCCGGTACCAGTCCCGGTCAACCGAACCCAAACCAGGATTCTCGGTTTCATATACCGAGTCTATCTGGGCTCACCCACAGTGAGCATCCCGGTTTGGATTCCGGTTGACCGGGTTGTACACCGGGCGGTCCGGTACCAGTTCCGGTCAACAGAACCCAAACCGGGATTCTCGGTTTCATATACCGAGTCTATCTGGGCTCACACACAATGAGCATCCCGGTTTGGATTCTGGTTGACCGGGCTGCACACTGGGCGGTCCGGTGTGTGGGCCGGTCCAACCGAACTTAAAACCGAGTTTCGCAGAAAATGCTACAAACGGCTAGATTTCTCCCTTGAGTATAAATACCTCTTCTTCTACCTTGTCTTTACAAAATTGTTGTGGCTCCCATTGTCTTCCTTGGCTTTTGGAACATCTCTTTGATGGTGTTTTTGATTATCATCAAATGTGATTTTAGTGGAAGACAAACCTTTTCTTCTCGGAACCTTGTGCCATTGTGAAAAGTGTTAAGGGTTTGGTTTATTTGTTGAAACCTTGATCTCTTGGGAGTTTGTTATCTCATTCTTTCTTCTCTATGTTATTTGCTTGAATGAGATAAATCTTTGGGCATTTGTGTTTTTATCTCATCTTTTATGCTTAGTAGTTTTTGCTTGGCTCATTTGTTGAACTTTGTTGAACAAATCTTGTGTTGATTTGATTCTTTGATATAGTTTGGACAACAAATGTGTTTTGTCACACCTTGTATGCCTTCTTGAATATTTTGGTGTTTTGTCCAAATTATATCTTTGTTGGTTCTTGAAAGTCTCGTGCATGCATGTTTACTAACTGTATATCTTATATCATGTTTTGCTTTCTTCGATCCAATATATAGGATATACTCCATCAAATCCTTAAACGGCTATGATGTGCATGAAATTCAAATTTCATCTCTAAATATGCACATATTTTTATGGAGTATGTCCTATGTGTTGTGGTTAGTCTAACCACTTTGGACCCAATAAGTTTGGGGACCAAGATGTACTTGAATGTTGTTTTAGGTATATTGGAGATGCAATGGATGCTTGTCTCATCTATAAGGAAGGTGTTGTCACCATATGATAATTGGGGCCAAGCTAGGATGATCGAAGAATTCTTATCTACTACATCATACCATTGCTATCTCGGTAACAATTATCTTATTCATGCATACTATTCTTCCATCCAATCTCTTGTAGGTTACATCTTGGCATGAATTTATTAGTTTGTAAATGTTGTGGTTCTTGCAAAGATCTTTGAAAGACTTTTCTATCCTTATTGCTTATGTGAGTAATTTGAGATGATGCATATAATGGCGAGTATATAAAATCATGCTCATGATTCACCAATCCCAAATATGCCTTCTAGCAATTTATTGCATATCAATTCCTCAGGGTACTCTCATGTGCAATATTGTTGAAATTGCATTGAATCCTTCCTTTTGATACTTGTTGCCTTCCTCAAAATATCCCAACTAGCATTAGTTCCCTTAGTGTTATTTGTGATGTTTTTGAGGTTTTATTTTTCTTTGGTGAAGTTCATTGATATACCATAAGAGAAAATAGAGCCATGGGCTATATATATGCACTTAAGCAAAATATCATTTTTTTGTATATCTTATGACTTCCTCTTGGATATCATGTTTTCTTATTTTTTTTATTAACCTCTTATGTGTGGATGTTTCTTTGTGGATTATTCTCTTGTTTTCCCACTTAGAAACTTATATACACAAGAGTGTTAATCTCTCACCTTGATATCCTCGCCTTTTGCCAACCATCTCACTTATCCGCTTAGTTTTTAATGGTTTTGGTAAGGTCTTGATTTATGAGAGCTCGGTTTACTTTCATTGCATCTTCATGCACTCACATCTCATATTTGGTTTCTTTTGGACTTAATCTTGTCTTGACAAGTGTATTGATTTATATCTCTACTCATTGTATCTTGGTTGTGTTCTAAATGATATAGAGGGAGTGAGGATTCCATGTTTGTGCATATTGTATTCAAATGAAACAACTAATTTATGCACAAACCTTGGGGAGCTTCCTTATTTCATTTAGAGAACTACTTGTCCACTTTATTATTTGGATCTTTTGATTGCTTGCTTCATCCGTTGAAGTTTCTTCATCTTGTCATCCTTTTAGCAATATTTGATCCTAAATATAGTTGATTTCCTCCAAGTATTCGTCATTGGATATGTGCATATGATTTCACTCATATTATGAGAAATGCACACCTTGGGAGGAACTTGAACTATATTGGCCTTCTAACTTTGTCATCCATTTTGGCACTTGTTGTCAATGGGGGAGAAGTTTAGAGGGTTTTAAGGGAAATGGTTTTCTACTTCAGATTGGTTTGTTCTTAAGTGTTTGCCTTTCATGCATTTCATCTTTATTATGTATTGCATGGTTGAATATATAGTGGAAACTCTCCCAAAGGTTATGCTTGACAATGTATGCAATGAAATTCAAGTTCATCACACGTGCATATATTGTGGGAGAGTTTGCTCTATATATTGTTGGTTCTACTCACATCTCTTGCATTAGTTGTAGTTTGTGTGAGTAGAAGCAGTTTTGATATGGGCTAGTATCTTTGTGTTACTTAACCATATCAAATACAACCTCTTGTATACAACTTATTCTCGGATAAGTTGCGTACTTGTTTCTAATATTCATTATATAAACCCTCTTGTTGTGATTGTCATCAATTACCAAAATGGGGGAGATTGAAAGGGCAATTGCCCCTATGTGTGGTTTTGGTGATTAATGACAATCCCTATGGACTAATGTTTTCATTGAGTTTTATATGACGGAATATTCCATAGGTCATGCTTGTAGTTCATGTGTTGGATTCAAGTATGGATGCCATGAAGATAAAGATATACCTTGAGTTTTGGCATCAATATCATCAAATTGAAGACAAGAATATGATATGTTCAAGATCTTGAGAGTGTGATCTCAATAGAAGAATTCAAGATATGGCTCTAAGCCGGTGTCATGATAGCCTCATTAGTTGAGCTATGGTTGACTAAGATTTAGAGCATGTAATCAAATGAAGAATTCCTTATGTACCTCAAGATATTGAGATGGAGCATGAGAAGACTCTTGGTTGACCAATGCAAAGAGTGAAGAGTGATTTCATGTTGGTCAACGCATGAAGCATAAATAATGTACCACATGGATCTTGTGGTGTGGTAAGCCTTGTCATTTATGCATCATGAACTAACCCATTATATATGTTCCTTTGTGTTTTATATATGGGATAGGTATCTTTCCATGGGCATGCTTCAAAAGTTAAGATCTCAATAGCCCATGAGAGGATGGCATCAAGTGGTGATCGCCATCAAGGTTGAGAAGGGCAAGTTCAAGATAAGCATCTCGAGAAGATCATTTGCCTGAAGCTTGCCATCCATATTGGTGAAAATGGACATGTGAAGATTTGTCCTAATGATGATATCCCATAGTGGTGTATGGGGGAGCAAATTATGAATCTTCACGAAGCAACAATGATCAAGTGATGCATTCCGGCTTGGATGGAGCTTGAAGCGTTGTCATCAAGATCAAGCGGGATGCGCAAGGCAAAGGTATGTCCTTGCTAGGTTTTCCTTTTACCGGTCTCAAGGTGGTTGTTGGGAGACCGGGTTATAGGATAGATAGCCGCACTATCAAGAGGGGATTTCGGTTGGGTAACTTGGTCACATCGTCATAGGGAGCTCAATCCTTTGCATACTTTACATCTTCCTATTTTGTTGCTTCTTGGTATTTTCTCTATGTGAGGTTCTTGAGCTTGTTGCTAGCTCTTCAACAAGCCCAAGTTCATCGAAAACGAAATTCGTATGCATCTTATATGGCGTTTTCAAGTTTGAAGGTTTTACCGATTCTTCTTATAGGGAGGCTCCATACCTTTCCTCATTTGGTTCTATCTTCCTTTGTTGTACTATGATGTTTTCATGCACCATATTGTAGAGCTTGTTTTCCTCATAAAAACAAGCCCAAGATCATCGAAATCGGAGTCCGGATGCAAAAGTTATTGCGTTTTTCGTGAAGTCAGTTTCATCCCGGTTGTGGATCCGGTTCAACCAAGCCCCACACCGGACGGTCCGGTTCCAGCTCCGGTTGACCGGATCTCAAACCGGGTTTTCCGGTTTTCGCGACCGAGTTTATTCCGGGTTGGCAAACAGAGGTATTTCGGTTTTTAGTCCGGTCCACTAGCCTGGGGACCGAGTTGTCCAGTCCTGGGGCCGGTCCAACCGGACTTCAAACCGGGTTCGCGCTGTTTCCTCCCAACGGCCATATTTGCATTCCCCTATAAAAGGGGGTTCTTCCCCAACGTTTTTGGTAGTTCTTGAGCCCGAAATTGACCTCCATTGTTGACCCTCTTGAGCTTGCTTCCTCTCCCTTCCCTCCTATGATTCTTGCATCTTTTTGAGGGCTTTGGAAGAGGAGATCTAGATCTACAATCCCCACCAATCAATTCCTCCTCTAAGTGAGGGGAACCCATTGGATCTAGATCTTGAAGTCATTAGTTGACTTCCACCATTGTTCTTCCTCTCTAATTTCTCCCTAGCAATTGTTGCTTTGGTGGGATTTGAGAGTGAGGGATTTGAACACCCTTGGTGTTCTTGCTTTGCATTCTTGCATAAGTGTTGAGCTCTCCACTACGATTTGTTCTAGTGAGAGACCGTGAGCTTGTTGCTCTTGGAGGGTGACCTCCTAGTTGGCTTGGCGGTTGGTGCCACGGTGACCTCTTCGTGGAAGATTGTGAAGAGACCCGGGCTTCTCCTTCGTGGAGCTTGTGAAGTGGTTGTGGAGCTTGCCATCTCCGGAGTGGAGGAAAAGCTAGCCATAAGGAAAGGGCCTATTCCTTCGTGGGATAGACTCGGAGAAGAAGGTGAGCCTTCGTGGCGTTGGGAAATCCTTCATGGAATCCCACACCTCTCCAACGTGACGTACCTTACTTGTAAGGGAACACGGGAATACATCTTCGTCTCCGCGTGCCTCGGTTATCTCTATACCCGAGCTTACTTTCCTTGTGATAGCCATCGAGCTTGAAGTACTTATATCTTGCCTATCACTTGTGGTATATTTATCTTGTGCTATCTTACTTAGCTTATCTTGTTGTTGGTGCACTTAGTTGAGCCTAGTGTATTTAGGTTTTGTGCTTGTAAAATAAACGTTAGTTTAATTCCGCATTCTATCAAGCCAAAACCGTAATAGTTTTAAAATTGCCTATTCACCCCCCCCCCCCCTCTAGGCGACATCTCTATCCTTTCACCCGCTAGTCAAAAGGTGGCTTTATGAGCTATAGCATGAGCAAAGTAAAGTAAAGAAGAGGACCAGCGGGTCAGGGGCGACCAAGGTGATGCGGGCAAAGCCGGATGACGTAGCCTGTGTCTGGTGACACCAAAAGACAAGGATTACGCCATGAGTTACGTCCAAAGCCTGGACGAGCCGTTAAAGGAAATAAAGAAGCATCTGCTTTAGGAAAGGAGCATATTCGTAGAATATGCTGCCACCTATACCCTAGAATTGTAACCCGGGCTTCCCTATATAAGGAGCGCCGGGGCCTCCGTAGAGAGGGCCGGTCGATCGATCTATCATTCTTTGTCTTAGGTAGAACTTTAGGGCTAGTTGACAGGGAGTAAGAGACATCGTCTCCTTCTTGCTGAGAGCCTCAGGGGCACTTGTAAACACCATTGATAGAGAATATATAAGAACTTCCGTGCGTGGAATCACCACGCTCTCCCTCCCTGGATTCCCCTAGCACTAATTGGCCCCATCTTTAGCCTATCCATGGCATCTGCCGTGCCACCACCACGACAGTTGGTGCCCATCGTGGGGCTGGCAGTGCTAGCAGGGGTGAAAATTCAGACGGGAAACTTCTCAAGCACCGGCGAGCGTATCGTCCCAGGCTTGGTTCAGCGCTTTGGAGCGCTGGACTACGTCAGCGACAACGCGGGAAGCTTCAGTAGGCACCCTCCACCGCGCAACGGCGTCTTCCTCTAGCTTGGCGCCCACAAGATCTACATCGGCGTGGACGAGTCCTGCATTCACCCGCTGCACATCATCGAGGGAGGCGAGCCACCTCTCAGCGCAACTCGTGGAGTGCGTATCACTCGCCCCACTAGCAGCGTTGAGGTCCTGATGACCGTGCTAGACACAGGACCGAGCAAAGATCCGGCGCCAGAGCCAGAGGTAACACCAAAACATACCAGGTCTAGGTTTCCCCCGCTAGAGAGGCGAGAGAATGTGCTCCAGCAAGCGATATATAGCTTAGCAACGCCAATAGCACCTGTGGTAGATCCGGCTCAGGCACAAGTTGAGTTAGAGGAAACTAGGCGGAAAATATTAGCTGGAGCAAAGAAAGTAGCAGAGCTGCATCAGTCGTTGAACATCACCTTAAGAGAGTATGCTAAGGCAAACCGTATAGATGGAGTGAAAATCCGGGGCAGAAACCTGATCACTGAGATTGACAAGGAGTATGAGGATAGGCCGGGTCAGACAGCCACGATAGTAACAGGAGGGTTGGATCGGTACAGTACCCTGGCAAAGAACCTCAGGGCAGCAAATGCGGTTGCGTCCGAATTAGAAGGTTTAACCGGAGAGGCCTGATAAAGCCAGCAAGAGAGGGTAAATCAGTTGTTGAGAGTTGCATGTCAACAAAATGAAGAAATAAACAAGGCTAACCCGGCACCACCAGGGGCCTCACAAGTGGTACATTCAGCCAGAAATAACCCGGCAAGATCCAGAGGAGTTGCGTTGTCTCCGGGTCATAATCCCAGGAGAGAAGAGGTAGTGGACTCTGGAAGAAGAGACAAGCAAATGGTTCCTTATGACCCGGTAAAGGCTGGAAAAGGCAAAGCAGTGCAAGTTGATGAGGACCGGCACAGTACCAGCCGAGGTGTGGCTGCCCGAGGTAACCGTGACCAAGGCAATGTCGGTCAAAGAAATGCTACCAACGGCAATGCCGGACAGCGCGATCCCATGGGAGCGGGGCAAAATTTACCTCGGACACAGCAACAACGCGTACCTCGGCAAGAGGGAAGTGCGGGACAAGCAGCACAACAACATCATGCACATCCGGATCAGGAAAGATACAATGATGGTTATTCAGTTATGGTCAATGACGGATACCCTAGACCGGATCACCATGTAATTGGATCACGGCTGGGAAGCAGGAACTTGCAGCCGGATGACGCAAGGCTGAAATTGGACAGGATCTATAGGTCAGAGCAAATTGAGATACAAGGCCCACCGGGTCCAGCATGCTTTGGGCCCCAGATCATGAACGAGCCACCAGTGCCGAACTTTCAGCTGGCTAGAGGAACCCGAACTTATGATGGTAGTACGAGGCCGGAGGATTGGTTGATTGACTATGCCACAGAAGTCAAGATCGCAACAGGAAATTTGAGATGGGCGGTGAGGTATGTACCACAGATGCTGGAAGGACTAGCGCGAGTTTGGTTGAACAATTTGCCACCAGGAAGTGTTAACTATTGGTTGGATTTCTAGGAGCTGTTCGTTAGCAATTTGTCAAGCACTTACAAGAGACCCAACAGACCACAAACCCTTGCATTATGCCGGCAGAGACCGAATGAGCCAGATAGAGATTTCCTGACTCGGTGGTGCAATGTGTGAAACTCATGCGAAGGAGTAATTGAATCACAAGCTATTGCGTGGTTCGCTCAGGGATGCAGACATGGAAGTATGTTGTGGCAAAGATTACAATGAGATATGCCAACTACTTTGGCTGAGACAATCCGGATTGTAGATTCGTATGCCTTGGGAGATCCAAAGCAACCTCGGTTAATGTCTAGCGAAGCAAACGAAGAGTATTACAACTGAGAAATCTCCGGGTCATGAAGAAGGAATGATTCCCGAGGACGTCCGGACTATAGATACAGCTCACAACAGGTGGTAGCGGTAGACCGGGATCAGCCCAATGCCAGAGCAAGCCAACGCCAAAAAATTGGAGGGCAGAACTGGCAACAGAAAAACGAAGGGAGAAAGCCTTGGACCCTGGAGCAGAAAAAGCAATGGCAGGAACGTAAGGATAGACCGAGGTATACATTTGAGTCTATGCTAGATCAACCTTGCAAGTTCCATACGCCAAGCCCGAATAGCCCGGCGAATCATACAACCCGGCAGTGTGAATAGATGAGGAAATTAGAACAGGGAAGTTCGGGGAATGCTCAGGCACCTCGGAATGAAGCACCTAGAAATGAAGCACCCCGGCCACCGTTACTAACATGGGGAAATTGACAGCAACTGATGCTGCCACCACCTCCTCCGAGGTATGAGAATCCGGAAAGAAGGGATGTTGTACATCAAGTGGGCAATAACCAGCAACAAGGTCAAGGTTACACCGAGAATGAGGGACGAAATGAGTACATGGAACATCATCAAAGCTACTGTGTATTCACCACAGAAGAGAATGACCGGAAAAGCTTGCAGCACCGGCATATGGAGGTAAACGCAGTAATGCCAGCGGTGGTGAGGTATATGCCCTAGGCGGATTAGGAGATTACATGGAGTGTCAAGGATCACCCAAAGATCATGCCAAGCCCAGGAACCTACGCTCTAGTCCTAGATCCGACGTTCATCGGGCCGAATCTCAATGTAAGATTTTCCAAGATATTGATTGACAATGGCAGCAGTATCAACATTATGTACAAGGATACCATGCACAAGTTGGGGATAACAGAGAACATGTTGCAAGCAAAAAGGACCACCTTTCATGGCATTGTGCTGGGTATTTCTTGTGAACCAGTTGGTAAAGTCCGGGTTGACGTGTTATTCGGCACAAGAGACAACTACCGCACTGAGAACTTGGAATTCGAAGTGGTGAATCTAGAGAGCGCTTATCACGCGTTACTCAGTAGGCCAGCGCTAAACAAATTCATGGCAACTACCCACATCAGTTACCTTAAGATGAAGTTGCCCGGACCAAGGGGCGTGATAACCGTATCAGGGGACTTCCGGCGTTCGATCGAGTGCTCCTCAGCCGGATCCAATTTGCTCCTCACTCGTGATAGCTCAAGAAAAAAGGAAGATACTGGAAGTGGCGGCATTGGCTCAATCTGCGCAACAACATATGCTGGCCCTGACCAACCCACATGGGAGCGTATCTTTCCAAGCAACTAAGGACACGAAGAAAGTGCCAATCGATGATCAGTTCCCAGAGCTCACCGTGACCATTAGTGCCGGGTTAAGCAGCAAACAGGAAAGCGAGCTCGTCAACTTCCTTCATGAGAATCGGCATATCTTTGCTTGGTCTACACAAGATCTGCAAGGTGTACCGAGGGAGTTGGCTGAGCACTCATTAAATGTAAGACCCGGGGCTAAGATGGTGAAGCAACCACTCCGGCGTTTCGCCGAGGACAGGAGGAAAGTCATTGGAGGCGAAATAGCTAGACTCCTAGCGGCCGGATTTATCATGCAAGTACTCTATCCGAATTGGCTCTCTAATCCGGTGCTGGTGGAGAAGAAGAAAGATGATCCAGACGTGGTTGTGGTATGGCGCATGTGTATTGACTACACGAACCTGAATAAGGCGTGTCCTAAAGATCCATTTCCGCTCCGTAGAATAGATCAAGTCATAGACTCAACGACAGGATGTGAGCTACTGTCATTCATTGATGCGTATTCTGGTTTCCACCAGATACCCCTGAATCCGGATGATCAAATAAAGACTACATTTATTACCATGTATGGGGCTTATTGCTATCGCACTATGCCGTTTGGATTACGTAATGCACGAGCAACGTACCAGCGATGCATGCAAAAATGCTTGCATGACCAAATAGGTCGGAATTTGTAGGTTTTTATGGATGATGTGGTGATAAAAAACAAGGAAAGCAATACGCTCCTTGAGGATATCCGGCAAACATTCACAAACTTGAGAAGATTCCGGATGAAACTAAACCTAGAGAAATGCACTTTTGGTGTGCCCGCGGGAAAGCTACTCGGTTTTTTGGTGTCTAGCCGTGGCATTGAAGCTAACCCGACAAAAATCCGGGCCATAGAAAGAATGGAACTGCCAAAATGTCTTAACGATGTGCATAAGTTCATTGGTTTCCTGGCATCGTTAAGTTGGTTCGTCTGTCGGTTGGGAGAGAAGGTCTTGCCCCTCTATCAGCTAATGAAAAAGGCAGACAAGTTCACATGGACGCCATAGGCGGATCTTGCATTTCGAGAATTGAAAAAGATGTTATCTACCGCGCCAATCTTAGCTGCACCACTACCTAAGGAGCCAATGTTGCTCTACGTAGCCACGACCAACTGAGTCGTAAGTGCAGTAATCATAGTGGAGCGCGAAGAGGAAGGAAAATCCGTGCAAAGGCTAGTGTACTATCTGAGCGAGGTATTATCAGCCTCGAAACAGAACTATCCTCACTATCAGAAGATGGCATACGGCGTATATATGTCGGCCAAGAAACTCAAACACTATTTTGAGGAACACCCCATCAAGGTGATATGTGAGGCACCCATTTCGGAGATTATGAGTAACAAAGACGCAAGCGGCCGAATAGCAAAGTGGGCAATCGAGTTAGCTCCCTATGCACCACAATGCGATAGAAGGGATGCAATCAAGTCACAAGTTGTGGCGGATTTCTTTGTGGATTGGACCGAGATGCAATACGAACCACCCTGCCGGACTCTAATTACTGGAGAATGCATTTCGACGGATCAAAACTCAAAGATGGGTTGGGCGCCGGAGTAGTGCTGACCTCGCCCAAGAAGGATCAGCTGAAGTATGTCCTCCATATTCACTTCAATGCCTCGAATAATGTGGCGGAGTATGAAGCATTAGTACATGGTATCAAAGTAGCAAAAGAAGTGGGAATACGTCGGATACAATGCTTTGGAGACTCGGATTTGGTGGTACAACAAGTGTCTGGAAATTGGGATGCCCTGGATGCTAACACGGCGTTATATAGATTCCATGTTCAGAAAATAAGCGGGTCCTTCGAAGGATGTGAGTTCCATCACATACCTCGGATTGAAAATGAGGCAGCAGATACACTGTCCAAGCTAGGCTCATCCCGGCAACCAATTCCGCCAAACGTGGCTTTGGAGCACTTGAGAAAACCATCTATCACACCATCACCCAAATCAAATTCAATTTATATCCCGTCACTTCCTGGATTAGGAGCTGCACCTATGGAGATAGAGTGGGGTAATACCTCTGCAAACCCGGAGACTGCTTTAGCAAACCCGAGGATTGCCTCAGCAAACCCTGGGACTGATCAGCCTGATCCGGCAGGAGTTATGTCGGTAGATGCGATGGAAATTGAGGAGGAGCCGTTTCCAGTCCGGGCTATACCATCTTGGGCCAAGCCAATATTTGATTTCCTGAAAGAAGGAATTCTACCGGATGATGAGTTAAGCTCAAGGCAGGTCCAGCGAAGGGCAAAGGCCTATACAATTATTAATGTCGAACTATACAAGAGGAGTGTGACAACAGTACTACAACGGTGTGTTGATCCGGAGAAAGGACTTGACATACTCCGGGATATTCACCAAGGGGAGTGTGGTCACCATGCTTCCTCAAGGGCATTAGTGACAAAATCTTTCCGGCATGGATTTTATTGGCCTAGTGCTTTGGAGCAAGCAGAGGACTTGTTGAGAAAATGCAATGGTTGTCAAAGATATGCCACGAAAACTCACCTACCAATGTCGGAGCTGAAAACTGTCCCTATTACATGGCCATTTGCGGTATAGTGCCTAGATATGGTAGGACCATTTAAGCAGGCCAAAGGAGGGATGACCCATTGATACATTGCAAATGTATCTATAATTTTTGATGTTCCATGCTTGGTTTTATCCACTTTCTTGTGTTTTGTTCCAACTTTGGAGTACTTTTCATATGATTTCTTGGACTAACCTATTAACAAGAGCCATAGTGCCAGCTGCCTGTTTTCTGCTATTTTTGGTTCTAGGAAAGTCAGAAAATGAATATTCTCGGAATTGGATGGGACAAAAGCCAAAGTGCCTATTTTTCTCGAAGGGATCAAGTGCCAGAATACGAGACGGAGAAGGGCCAGGGAGCCACCACACCACCTGGCCGCGCGGCCAGGCCTGACCCACGCCAGGGGGTGGTGTGGCCGCTCCCGGCACCCCCTCGTCCTCTCCTTCCGCCTATAAGTTGCCCTCGGGACGAAAACCCTAAGTACCCGATCAAAAATCCACGAAAGAGTCTATAGCCACCGTCATCTCCATCCCTAGATTGGGAGAGATCTGAATCTCTTCCCGGCACCCTGCCGGAGAGGGGAATTCACCCTAGAGGCCTTCTTCATCACCATGCAAGGCTCCGGTGTGATGCGTGAGTATTTCATCCTTGGACTACGAATCCATGTAGTAGCTAGATGGCTGGTTTCTCCTCCTTTGTGCTTTCATGTTTAGATCTTGTGAGCTCTGTTCATGATCAAGATCATCTATTTGTAATCCATACATGTTGTGTTTGCAGGGATCCGATGGATATTGAGATGCTATTTCAGATTGATTATTGATTCTATCGTGTCTTTGTTATTTGAGATCTTGCATGCTTTCCGTTGTTAGTAGCTATCTTGGCCAAGTAGATGCTAGCAACTCCAAGAGTTAGTATTTATGCTCGATAGTGGGTTCATGCCTCTAGTAATCTGGGGAAGTGACAGAAATCTCTAAGGTACTAGATGTGATGTTGCTACGAGGGAGAGCCACCTCTAGTGAACTATGGATCTCGGTCCTTTTACTTTACATACAATCTACAATCTTTTACTACTTTGTGTTTACTTTCTGCAAACTTTTACTTCTTTCCATTCGATACGTTTAATCCTTTGTTTTCCGCAAAACACGGTGAGATTGACAACCTCATCGCAAGTTGGGGACAAAGTTATGTGGTTGCGTTGTGCAGGTCTCCACGTTGCTACTAGTACCGGTAGTGCGCCCTGCCAAAGCTCAGCTAGTAACACCTTTGGGGTGTTGCCTTGCTCCTACTGGTTCGATTAAACCTTGGTTTCATAACTAAGGGAAAACTTACTGTTGTGCTCATCATACCTTCCTCTTGGGGTTCCCAACGAGCTCTACATCAACTACGAGTCAGCAAGATTTTTTCTGGCGCCGTTGCCGGGGAGTCAAGGACATCTTCACAAGGGGAGTCCCTCATAACCAATCTCTTTACTTTGTTGTTTTTGTTTTGCTTAGTTTCTTTTTGCTTTGTTTTGTTCTTCAGAAAACACAAAAAAATTAGTTCCTTTCTTAAGTTGCCTTTATGACTAGCTCTGCTCCAATCACTATTTTATTATGGATAGCTCCCTCAGTTTCCTATTTGGGAACAGTTTTATGACTGCTAAGGTAATAGATGAACCACCGCCTGCTAGAACCTCCATGGAAGAAGAAATTGCTGAACCTGAAAGCTCATTAGATGAAAAAGAGGAGGAGAGTGATGGACAAAAGGAGGAAGAATGTATCTACCCATGCCTACCTTCTAATGAGAGTAACTCTTTATCCTTACATTATTTGATTGTCCCCCATGCTTATCAAAGGAGGGTGAATGTTATGTTCCCGAGGATTCTTTTGAAAATATTTATAATAAAACTCTAGTGCTTGTAGATCATGAAAAGAATGCCTTATGTGATAGTTATATTGTTGAGTTTATTCATGAGGCTACTGAAAATTATTATGAGAGAGGAAAATATGGTTGTAGAAGTTTTTATGGTAATGAAACACCTCTCTATGTGCTGAAAGTTTTGAAGTTACTTTTGTTTTATCTTCCTATGCCTGTCACTTTGTTCTTTGTGCATTTATTTGCATACAAGATTCCTATGCATAGGAAGTGGGTTAGACTTAAATGTGTTTTGAATTTGCTTCTTGATGCTCTCTTTTACTTCAATCCATATTTCCTATGAGAGCATCTTCTCAAATTTTTATGCCTAACTTAAAGGCGTTAAAG
The DNA here is from genome assembly GCA_910589775.1 of Avena eriantha. NCBI lineage: Eukaryota > Viridiplantae > Streptophyta > Magnoliopsida > Poales > Poaceae > Avena > Avena eriantha. Next base: position 2,935,482 of record OU342744.1, read on the forward strand.
AAAAGTACTTGTTGGGAGATAACCCAAGAGTTTTAGATGAGTCTTGGAAGTTATTACCTCTGTAATAACCCCTCATTATCCTTTTTATTTACTTTTTGTGCCAAGAGTAACCTCTAATGAGAGAGAAGTAACGGTTGGGAAAGTTGCTGTCCCGAAACAGATTTCTGTGCTTCACCGTAAAAATTCGTGAGAGAGATCTGTATGTCGGATTGAGCTGTATTTTTTATGCTTATGCCCCAGGTTGTTATCTAACTTCCGTTAGTTCAACACTTTTTGATTTGAGCAACATAAGGTCTTCTAAGAAGTTCTTCTTTACCTGCTGGTCTGTTTTGACAGATTTCTGCCATTTTCTGCATTTGCTTCTTGTTGGTTCCTTCTTGAGTTATTTTGGGGAATTGAGATTTTTGAGGGAAGTGCTACAGTATCTAGTGTTCTAATGGAAGTTTATTTGGTGTTAGAACTGAACCGTGAGACTTATTTATCTTAAGTGCACTAATGTTGCTAATGAGATTGTGTGAAGTTTTGTATGAAGGAAAAATTTTAGGTGTATGGAAGGAATGAGTAATGAGATGAAGGATGGACTAAAGCTCAAGCTTGGGGATGCCACGCGTGTCACCCCAAGAAATATCCAAGAAGTACAGGCGTCAAAGCTTGGGGATGCCCAAGGCATCCCCTTCTTCATCAATAAAAATCCCAGGTTTCTTCCAAACGCTTCATTTTTATTGTTTCATGTACAGTTGTGTTGTTCTTGGAGCGTCTTCTTTTTCGTTTTTGTTTTGGTTTTTAGTTTGCTTGGTTTGCTTAGTTTTCTGAATAAATTTGTTGGACCCCCTCTTTCATACATTTGGTTTGCAAATAGTTTGGTTTGGTTTGGAAAAGAGTAGGAAAGTTCATACTTATGTGGTAAAAAGAGCTTGTTTTTGACTGTGGCCTATGCTTTGTCATGCCATGCTTGATACTGTTTTGGCTTTATGCTTAGTATTCTTTGCTGTAGCATGACTTGTTATAAACAATTGAGATTGCTTAATGTGCCTTGGATGAATCATGCGTTGTTTTAGCATATTAAAGCATATTATAGTGGTATTCTCCTTTGATGCTTTATTTGGGTTGACTTGGCACATGCTCACACCATGTTATGACTATCTCAAGTCACCATAGCCTGTATGACCCTTTGGTTTTCAACTTGTAGTATCACTTTATGCTTTGATCAATGATGTTTTATCGCTCTGCATGATTATGGCCATTATTACTCTCTTAGTTTGTCGCTCCCAGTCTTTTGCTAGCCTCCACAACAAAGTATGAGTTCCACTCATGCATCCAATTCCCTAAACCAAGTTATTCCAAAGAGTCCACCATACCTACCTATGTTGGAGATATGCCCAAGAGGCAATAATAAAAGTGATTATTATATTGTGTTTATGATGAATGTTTACATCCCATGCTATAATTGTATTATTAGGAAACACTAATACATGTGTGTTTTGTAAACATATAAGAGTCCCTAGTAAGCCTCTTGTTGAACTAGCTTGTTGATTAATTGATGATCATGGTTTCCTGATCATGGACATTGGATGTGATTGATAACAAGGTTATATCATTAGGAGAATTATGTGATGGACACACACCCATAGTAAGCGTAGCATAAGATCAAGTCATTAAGTTCGTATTGCTGTAAGCTTTCAAATACATAGTAACCTATTCCTTCGACCATGAGGTTATGTTAATCACCATCACCGGATGGATACTTTGATGACATCAAACGCCGCTTCGTAACTGGGTGGTTATAAAAGTGTCATTGGGTATTCTAAAAGTATGTGTTGAAGCGCATGAACCAAGATTGGGATTTGTCCATCCATATGACGGATAGATATGCTCTGGGACCTCTCGGTGGAATGTCATCTAGTTAGCTTGCAAGCATGTGACTAGGTCACAAGGGATGACATATCACGGAACGAGTAAAGAGTACTTATCAGTAACGAGGTAGAACTAGGTATGGAGATACCGACGATCAAACCTCGGATAAGTATAGTGTCGTGAGACAAAGGGAATTAGTTTCGTATGTAAATGGTTCAATCGATCGCAAAGTCATCGTTGAGTATGTGGGAGCCATTATGGATCTCTAGGTCCTGCTGATGGTTATTGATAGGAGATGTGTCTCTATCACGTCTGCATATTCACGAACCGTAGGGTGACACACTTAAGGTTCGAAGTTGTTTTAAGTAGATATGGAATATGCGTTGGAGACCGAATGTTGTTCGGAGTCTCGGATTGGATTCGGGACATCACGAGGAGATCCGGAATGGTCCGGAGAATAAGATTCATATATAGAGGATCATTTTCTAAGTTAGGAAATGTTCCGGAGTGTTTGTATGAGGATTCTAGAAGGTTTCAGAATGTTCCGGAAGGTTCTAGAAGATATCTTGGAGTTTTCTTGAAAATCAAGATAGGGATCAAGGAGTCCTGGTGGGTCAAGACTAGGAGTCGTGGGGGAGGAGGACTCCTCCCCCCACTCCCCAATCCGCCGGCCTAGAGGGAGGGGAGTCCTACAAGGACTCCCCCTCCCCAAGGCGCCCTCCCCCCTTTAAATAGAAGGGCAGGGGCGCCCCCTCCTCCCTAGCTCTCATAACTCCAATCTTTGCCGCCTCTCTCCTCCACCCTTCTTCTGCACAGGCATAGGCGAAGCCCTGCAGAATTCTCTACTCCACCACCACCACCACGCCGTCGTGCTGCTGGGATTCCGTGGAGAAGATCTACTACCTCCGCTGCTCGCTGGAACGGGGAGAGGAAGGTCTGCTTCGACTCCGCACGTGTGACCGACTGCGGAAGCGCTGCCGAAACGCGGCGCCGGAAGGATCGTCTACTTGACCGACGGCGGAAGCGCTGCCGGAACGCGACGCCGGAAGGATCGTCCACACGATCTTGAGATCGGCAACTGATCGACTACATCAACCACGAGATCTAATCTCGTTAACGCTTTCGGATCTACGAGGGTTAGTTCCTATCTATCTCGTTGCTCATGTCTAATAGATTAGATCTTGGCTTTTATCTAGATTAGATCTAGGTTTTGTTCGTTCTTGCGGTAGAAATTTTTTGTTTTCCATGCTACGAACCCATCAGTGGTATCAGAGCCATATCTATGCGTAGATCTGTTGCACGAGTAGAACACAATGTTTTGTGGGCGTTGATGCTTTTGTTGTCGGTGTCTTAGCGTGTACTTTGCATCTTGCGGCATGATGGGATGAAGCGGCCCGGGCTAACATTACATGTGATCGCACATGAGACTTGCTCCACGCTTGACGTGCAACTTGCTTTGCACAAGTGGCTTTGCGGGTGTCTGTCTCTCCCACCATAGTTAAGATTCAATTTACAATGAGCATCTTGACAACACTTGTATCAACGTTGTTGTCCTTGTTCGTAGGTAAGATCGGTCTTATGCGAAAGCCCCAAACCACGTAAAACATGCAAAGAAAATTAGAGGCGTCTAACTTGTTTTTGCAGGGGTTTTGTGATGTGATATGGCCAACATGTGATTGTGATTGTATTTGATGTATGCAATGATCCTTGTTGTAATATGGAAACCGGCAGGAGCCTAATGGTTGTCTTTAATTCTGTTAAGACCTGCGTGTCTATTCATCTTGTAATAGCTTTATTCCAAGTAGTTGTAATAGTTGCTGGTGATGATGGACAACCATGAAGCGGCGCCACTGACCTTGACGCAATGCTGGTGATGATGGAGATCATGTTCGTGCTTTGGAGATGGAGATCAAAGGCGCTAGAAGAAAAGGCCATATCATATCACACTAATTATGAATTGCCTGTGATGTTAATCCTTTATGCATCTTGTATTGCTTAGATCGCGACGGTAGCATTATAAGATGATCCCTCTCACTAAATATCAAGTAATAAATTGTTCACCCTTAGTTGGCACTGTTCCTAAGACTCGTCGTTTCGAAGCATCTCGTGATGATCGGATGTGATAGATTCTACGTGCATACAACGGGTGCAAGCCAGATTTGCACATGCGGAAACTAAGGTTGTCTTGATGAGCCTAGCATGTACAGACATGGTCTCGGAACACGGAATACCGAAAGGTAGAGCATGAGTCATATAATTGATATGATGAACATGAAGATTGTTTGCCGATGAAACTACATCTTCTCTCGTGAAGATCGGACTTGGTGTAGTGGACTTGGTTCGTGTAATCACTAAGACAATGTGAGGGATGTTGTTTTGAGTGGGAGTTCACCTAGTTAGTGTAATAATTCAATTTGAACTCAATTTGTCATAAACTTAGTCTAAACTACTTGCAAATTGTTGTAGATTATGGCGACCCCCTCCATCAATTTCAATGTGTTCCTAGAGAAAGAAAAGCTTAAAAACAATGGAAGCAATTTCACGGACTGGTTCCGTGGACTGAAGATCGTCCTCAGGGCTGGTCAGTTGACCTATGTGCTCGATGCACCGCTAGGTGACCCACCTGCAGATGATGCCACCGATGACGAAAAGAATGTTTTCGCCACTCGGAAGAATCATTACTCCACAGTTCAGTGTGCCATCCTGTACGGTTTAGAAGCGGAGCTCCAATAGCGTTTTGAGCACCACGACCCGTTCGAGATCATTAAGGAGCTCAGGCTAATTTTTGAGACTCGCGCGGCCATGGAGAGCTATGAGGCCTCCGAGAAATTCTTTAACTGTAAGATGGAAGAGGGAAGCTCCGTTAGCGAGCACGTGCTCACCATGTCTGGGTACGCTAAGAAGCTCCAAGAGTTGGGAATATCGATTCCTAATGAATTGGGGATTCACCGTCTCCTTCAATCACTGCCACCAAGTTACAAGAACTTTGTGATGAACTACAACATGCACTGCATGAACAAGACGTTGCCTGAACTGTCGTCCATGCTAAAAACTGCTGAAGTGGAGATCAAGAAGGAGCAACAAGTGTTGGTGGTCAATAAGACCACCAATTTCAAGAAACGGGGCAAGCCTAAGAACAAGGGAAACTTCAAGAAGGGCGGCAAGAAAGCTGCCGCACCTACTAAGAAGCCCAAGGCTGGTCCTACTCCTGAAACTGAGTGCTTCTACTGCAAGGGTGCTGGTCACTGGAAGCGTAACTGCCCCAAGTACCTGGCGGATCTGAAGAATGGCAACATCAAGAAGAAAGGTATATTTGATATATGTGTTATAGATGTATATCTTACTAGTAATCGTAGTAGTGCCTGGGTATTTGATACTGGTTCGGTTGCTCATATTTGTAACTCGAAATAGGAGCTGCGGAATAAACGAAGACTGGCTAGAGACGAGGTGACGATGCGCGTTGGAAATGGCTCCAAGGTTGATGTGATCGCCGTCGGCACGCTCCCTCTACATCTACCTTCAGGATTAGTTTTAAATTTAAATAATTGTTATTTGGTGCCTGCGTTAAGCATGAACATTATATCTGGATCCTGTTTATTGCGAGACGGTTACTCTTTTAAGTCCGAGAATAAAGGTTGTTCGATTTATATGAGTAATATCTTTTATGGTAATGCACCTGAGATGAACGGTTTATTCTTACTGAATCTCGATAGTAGTGATACACATGTTCACAACATAGATGCTAAACGAATTAAATTGAATGATAATTCTACATACATGTGGCACTGTCGTCTTGGTCACATTGGAGTGAAGCGTATGAAGAAACTCCATTCTGATGGACTTCTTGAATCACTTGATTTTGAATCACTTGAAAGATGCGAAGCATGTCTAATGGGAAAAATGACTAAGACTCCATTCTCTGGAATAATGGAGCGAGCTACAGACTTATTGGAAATAATACGTACCGATGTGTGCGGTCCAATGAGTGTATCATCGCGTGGTGGATATCTTTATGTTCTCACTTTCACAGATGACTTGAGTAGATATGGGTATGTCTACTTTATGAAACATAAGTCCGAAACTTTCGAGAAGTTTAAGGAATTTCAAAGTGAAGTGGAAAATCATCGTAACAAGAAGATTAAGTTTCTGCGTTCTGATCGCGGAGGTGAATATCTGAGTTATGAGTTTGGCATATATTTAAAGAAATGTGGAATACTTTCACAGTTGACACCGCCGGGAACACCATAGCGTAATGGTGTGTCTGAACGTCGTAATCGAACTCTCTTAGATATGGTTCGGTCTATGATGTCTCTTACAGATTTACCGTTATCATTTTGGGGCTATGCATTAGAGACAGCCGCATTCACTTTAAATAGGGCACCATCTAAATCCGTTGAAACGACACCATACGAATTGTGGTTTGGAAAGAAACCTAAGTTGTCGTTCCTTAAAGTTTGGGGTTGCGAAGCATATGTAAAGAAGTTACAATCTGACAAGCTAGAACCCAAAGCGGAGAAATGCGTCTTCATAGGATACCCTAAAGAAACGATTGGGTATACCTTCTATCATAGATCCGAAGGCAAAGTTTTCGTTGCCAAGAATGGATCCTTTCTTGAGAAGGAGTTTCTCTCGAAAGAGGTGACTGGAAGGAAAGTAGAACTCGATGAAGTTATTGAACCTTCTCTCGGATTTGAGAGTAGCGCAGCACCGGAAGATGTTTTTGTGCCGCCTGCACCAATTGGAGAGGAAGCTAATGATAATGATCATGGAACTTCAAATGAAGTTACTGCTGAACCTCGCAGGTCAACGAGGGTTCGTACCACTCCTGATTGGTATGACTCTGCCTTGAATGTCATGTTGGTAGACAACGCTGATGACCCTGCGACGTATGAAGAAGCTATGGTGAGCCCAGATTCCGACAAATGGCTAGAAGCCATGAAATCCGAAATGGGATCCATGTACGAAAACCAAGTATGGACTTTGGTGGACTTACTGGATGGCCGTAAGGCTGTCGAGAACAAATGGATTTTCAAGAGAAAAACAGATGTTGATGGTAATGTTACCGTCTATAAAGCTCGACTTGTCGCGAAAGGGTTCCGACAAATTCAAGGAGTTGACTATGATGAGACTTTCTCACCAGTAGCGAAGCTAAAGTCTGTGAGGTTTTTGTTAGCAATTGCTGCACATTTCAATTATGAGATTTGGCAGATGGATGTCAAAACGGCGTTCCTTAATGGTGACATTGAGGAAGAGTTGTATATGGTACAACCCAAGGGTTTTGTTGATCCTAAAGATACTGACAAGGTATCCAAGCTTCAGCGCTCCATTTATGGACTGAAGCAAGCATCCCGGAGTTGGAATCAACGTTTTGATAAGGTAATCAAAAACTTTGAATTTAAACAAACTTATGGAGAAGCTTCTATTTACAAGAAAGTGAGTGGGAGCTCTGTAGCGTTCCTAGTACTATATGTAGATGACATATTGTTGATTGGGAATGATATAGAACTTCTTAATAGCGTCAAAACCTATTTGAATAATAGTTTTTCAATGAAGGATCTTGGCGAAGCGGCATACATTCTAGGCATCAAGATTTATAGAGATAGATCAAGACGCCTAATAGCGCTTTCACAAAGTACATACTTAGACAAAGTTCTAAAGAAGTTTAGAATGGAAGATAGCAAGAAAGGGTTCGTGCCCATGTTGTCAGGTAAGACCTTGAGTAAAACTCAAAGTCTAGCTACGGCAGAAGATAGAGAGAAAATGAATAATATTCCCTATGCCTCGGCCATAGGTTCTATCATGTATGCCATGCTGTGTACAAGACCGGATATAGCACATGCTGTTAGTTTGACTAGCAGATATCAAAGTGATCCTGGAATGGAGCACTGGACAGCGGTCAAAAATATCCTAAAGTACCTAAATAGGACTAAAGATATGGTTCTTTCTTATGGAGGTGATGAACAGCTTGTTGTAAACGGTTACACCAATGCTAGTTGGAACACCGATCCGGATGACTCAAAGTCACAGTCGGGATACGTATTTATTTTGAATGGTGCTGCAGTGAGCTGGAGGAGTGCGAAGCAAAGCGTTGTGGCGAAATCTTCAACTGAATCGGAATACATAGCTGCTTCGGAGGCTGCACAAGAAGCCATTTGGATGAAGGAATTCATTACTGAACTCGGCGTGGTTCCCAGTGCGTTGGACCCGATGGCCATCTACTGTGACAACACAGGTGCCATAGCTAATGCGCAGGAGCCAAGGTCACATAGCAAGCTGAAGCACATCAAGCTACGTTTCCACGTTATTCGCGAGTATGTCCGAGATGGTGACATAAAGATTTGCAAAGTACACACTGATCTGAATGTGGCAGATCCGTTGACTAAACCTCTCCCTAGGGCAAAGCATGACCAACACCAAAACGCCATGGGTGTTAGGTATATTACTATGTAATCTAGATTATTGACTCTAGTGCAAGTGGGAGACTGTTGGAGATATGCCCAAGAGGCAATAATAAAAGTTATTATTATTATATCTTTGTGTTTATGATGAATGTTTACATCCCATGCTATAATTGTATTATTAGGAAACACTAATACATGTGTGTTTTGTAAACATATAAGAGTCCCTAGTAAGCCTCTTGTTGATTAATTGATGATCATGGTTTCCTGATCATGGACATTGGATGTGATTGATAGCAAGGTTATATCATTAGGAGAATGATGTGATGGACACACACCCATAGTAAGCGTAGCATAAGATCAAGTCATTAAGTTCGTATTGCTATAAGCTTTCAAATACATAGTAACCTATTCCTTCGACCATGAGGTTATGTTAATCACCATCACCAGATGGATACTTTGATGACATCAAACGCCGCTTCGTAACTGGGTGGTTATAAAAGTGTCATTGGGTATTCTGAAAGTATGTGTTGAAGCGCATAAACCAAGATTGGGATTTGTCCATCCATATGACGGATAGATATGCTCTGGGCCCTCTCGGTGGAATGTCATCTAGTTAGCTTGCAAGCATGTGACTGGGTCACAAGGGATGACATATCACGGAACGAGTAAAGAGTACTTATCAGTAACGAGGTAGAACTAGGTATGGAGATACCGACGATCAAACCTCGGATAAGTATAGTGTCGCGAGACAAAGGGAATTAGTTTCGTATGTAAATGGTTCAATCAATCGCAAAGTCATCGTTGAGTATGTGGGAGCCGTTATGGATCTCCAGGTCCCGCTGATGGTTATTGATAGGAGATGTGTCTCTATCATGTCTGCATATTCACGAACCGTAGGGTGACACACTTAAGGTTCGAAGTTGTTTTAAGTAGATATGGAATATGCGTTGGAGACCGAATGTTGTTCGGAGTCTCGGATTGGATTCGGGACATCACGAGGAGATCCGGAATGGTCCGGAGAATAAGATTCATATATAGAGGATCATTTTCTAAGTTAGGAAATGTTCCGGAGTGTTTGTATGAGGATTCTAGAAGGTTTCGGAATGTTCCGGAAGGTTCTAGAAGATATCTTGGAGTTTGCTTGAAAATCAAGATAGGGATCAAGGAGTCCTGGTGGGTCAAGACTAGGAGTCGTGGGGGAGGAGGACTCCTCCCCCCACTCCCCAATCCGCCGGCCTAGAGGGAGGGGAGTCCTACAAGGACTCCCCCTCCCCAAGGCGCCCTCCCCCCTTTAAATAGAAGGGCAGGGGCGCCCCCTCCTCCCTAGCTCTCATAACTCCAATCTCTGCCGCCTCTCTCCTCCACCCTTCTTCTGCACAGGCATAGGCGAAACCCTGCAGAATTCTCTACTCCACCACCACCACCACGCCGTCGTGCTGCTGGGATTTCGTGGAGAAGATCTACTACCTCCGCTGCTCGCTGGAATGGGGAGAGGAAGGTCTGCTTCGACTCCACACGTGTGACCGACTGCGGAAGGGTTGCCGAAACGCGGCGCCGGAAGGATCGTCTACTTGACCGATGGCGGAAGCGCTGCCGGAACGCGACGCCGGAAGGATCGTCCACACGATCTTGAGATCGGCAAGTGATCGACTACATCAACCACGAGATCTAATCTCGTTAACGCTTTCAGATCTACGAGGGTTAGTTCCTATCTATCTCGTTGCTCATGTCTAATAGATTAGATCTTGGCTTTTATCTAGATTAGATCTAGGTTTTGTTCGTTCTTGCGGTAGAAATTTTTTGTTTTCCATGCTACGAACCCATCAACCTACTAGCTTATGCTATTCCAAGTATATTCATGCTTTTGTTTACCTTCCACTTGTTATGAGAAAACTAGTGATTAAAGCTCTCACGAACTTGATGGCACACTTTACTTTTTTGCCTCTAATAAACTAGAACCATTGGGTCCTTCTTTGTTGTGTATATGCTTGCGCTTTATAAGTTGAAATTAGCAGAACCATGTTTCATGGGGAACGCTTTCAACATCGCACTTGTACTTTGTACTCCGTTGATATCATGTTCTTTTGCTTACAGATCCCGGCGGTGTGAAATAAATGTGGAACTTGTAAGATCATGGAGTTTGTATGTGTGTTAGAGAAACGCTCGGGCCGCTAGCCTAAGCCATGCCTAATCATGGTGGAAACTTGCAGCATCACCATAATGAGCACTCTATGAAGCATCCTCAATAAAAAGCTATGCAAATAGCAAATAAAAAGATCGCTGAGATGCTCATTGTCTGCTTGCCTTGTCATTTTGATTATGGGAAAGCTCCCGTATCATGTGCAAGGGGTACCCCATTGGCGGTTCTTAATGATACACATATACTTACAATGACAAGAGCTTACTCGTGACTAAAGTTGAGTAGCATGAGGACCGGTCTTCGTAAGTAAGGGGCATGAGATTTCGGTTTATAACTTGTCAAGCATATCCTCTTAGTTGTGTCACTTTAACCTTAATCACCTTCAAGATGCTTAGGATAGGGGCAATGAGAGCTGAAAGCAAATAAGTACCATAATTTTTGGAAGCTCTTTATGAGACTTGAATCCCTACTTCCTTTTACAAAAGGCTTTTCTTCCACCATTATATTGAGTCTCCACCTTCTATCTTTATGCACCTACTTTGAGAGCATAGTGGCCATTCTTAGTTCTATGTGCATTGTCCCAAGACTAGTTGATTGATGCTTAACTTGATATTGTTTATTTTAAACTATTGTATCTAGTCACTCTTATGAACTTTGAAGATGTCCTATGCATTTATATTTGCTACTCTATTGAGGGACAAGCTGAATACTATTATGCTATGTTTTCTTTATGTGAAACAAACAAACGTCTTGCAAGGCATGTTATTCATGAATCTTTTGTTTGTACCTTTTTATGTTGTATCATAGTTTCTTTGCCTATTGCTCGAACTTTGTATTTCATGTTATGATTGAAGTACTATGATCCCAGCTTTGAGTTTTGCAAATACTTTGATCAAGTCTTTGCTGGTGCATGTCACCTCAAATTTTTTTATCACTTACCTACTCGAGGACGAGCAGGAGTTAAGCTTGGGGATGTTGATACAGTGCAAATGTATCTATAATTTTTGATGTTCCATGCTTGGTTTTATCCACTTTCTTGTGTTTTGTTCCAACTTTGGAGTACTTTTCATATGATTTCTTGGACTAACCTATTAACAAGAGCCATAGTGCCAGCTGCCTGTTTTCTGCTGTTTTTGGTTCCTGGAAAGTCAGAAAATGAATATTCTCGGAATTGGACGGGACAAAAGCCAAAGTGCCTATTTTCCGGAAGGGATCAAGTTCTAGAATACGAGACGGAGAAGGGCCAGGGAGCCACCACACTACTGGCCGTGCGGCCAGGCCTGACCCGCACCAGGGGGTGGTGTGGCCGCTCCCGGCACCCCCTCAGCCTCTCCTTCCGCCTATAAGTTGCCCTCGGGGCGAAAACCCTAAGTACCCGATCAAAAATCCACGAAAGAGTCTGTAGCCACCGTCATCTCCATCCCTAGATTGGGAGAGATCTGAATCTCTTCCCGGCACCCTGCCGGAGAGGGGAATTCACCCTAGAGGCCTTCTTCATCACCATGCAAGGCTCCGGTGTGATGCGTGAGTATTTCATCCTTGGACTACGAATCCATGTAGTAGCTAGATGGCTGGTTTCTCCTCCTTTGTGCTTTCATGTTTAGATCTTGTGAGCTCTGTTCATGATCAAGATCATCTATTTGTAATCCATACATGTTGTGTTTGCAGGGATCCGATGGATATTGAGATGCTATTTCAGATTGATTATTGATTCTATCGTGTCTTTGTTATTTGAGATCTTGCATGCTTTTCGTTGTTAGTAGCTATCTTGGCCAAGTAGATGCTAGCAACTCCAAGAGTTAATATTTATGCTCGATAGTGGGTTCATGCCTCTGGTAATCTGGGGAAGTGACAGAAATCTCTAAGGTACTAGATGTGCTGTTGCTACTAGGGAGAAAACAAGAATCCTTTGTTCATAGAACAATCGTATTGTTTACTTTACACGCAGTTCGTAAAGCAATAATCTATTGCTTGCAACTTAATACTGGAGGGGGTTCGGATGATAACCTGAAGGTGGATTATTAGTCATAGATGCAGTTAGATGGCGGTCTATGTATTATGTTGTAATGCCCAATCAAGTCTCAGAGGAGTCAAGATGATTAGTATATTCATGTATTGCTTTCTCGGTGTTTGTCAATTGCCCCGCTGTAATTTGTTCACCCAGCATGTTATCTATCTAAGGAGAGCCACCTCTAGTGAACTATGGATCCCGGTCCTTTTACTTTACATACAATCTACAATCTTTTACTACTTTGTGTTTACTTTCTGCAAACATTTACTTCTTTCCATTCGATACGTTTAATCCTTTGTTTTCCGCAAAACACGGTGAGATTGCCAACCTCATCGCAAGTTGGGGACAAAGTTCTGTGGTTGTGTTGTGCAGGTCTCCACGTTGCTACTAGCACCGGTAGTGCGCCCTGCCAAAGCTCAGCTAGTAACACCTTTGGGGTGTTTCCTTGCTCCTACTGGTTCGATTAAACCTTGGTTTCATAACTGAGGGAAAACTTACTGCTGTGCTCATCATACCTTCCTCTTGGGGTTCCCAACGAGCTCTACATCAACTACGAGTCAGCACCCATATGCTGGTCATGGTGGACAAGTTCACCAAATGGATTGAAGTAAAACCAATTCGAAAATGTGATGGGGCAACAGCAGTAAAATTCCTCAAGGATATAATCCTAAGATATGGCTATCCCCATAGTATCATAACTGATAATGGAACCAATTTCACCGAAGGAGCATTCGTGAGGTTCTGCCGAGAAAAGAAGATCCGGTTAGATGTTGCCTCAGTCGCCCACCCCGCATCGAACGGGCAAGTGGAAAGATCCAACGGACTAGTATTGTCTGGGATAAAACCCTGGTTCATAGAGCCACTGCAAAAATCAGCGGGGTGCTAGATAGAAGAACTACCAGCGGTACTGTGGAGTTTAAGAACAACGCTGAATCGATCAACAGGCTATACCCCATTCTTTCTGGTATATGGGGCAGAAGCTGTATTACCAGCCGACATAGAGCATGATTCGCCAAGAGTCACCCAATACACAAATGACGAAGTGCGCGAAGCCCAGCAGAATGATGTTGATCTGCTGGAAGAAGCGAGAGAACTGGCCTTGTCCAGATCCGCCATATATCAGCAAAATCTCCGATGCTATCATAGCCGGAAAGTAAACCCCCGAGTCTTCCAGGAAGGTGATTTGGTACTCTGGTTGATACAACGCACTGCTGGCATGCATAAGTTATCCCCGCCATGGGAAGGAACTTTCATTATAAGCAAAGCCTTGCACAATGACTCCTACTATCTCATTGATGCATAGCCCCAGGAAAAGAACAAGGCGGACAAGTCTAGACAAGAATCCAAAAGACCGTGGAACGTAGCACTGCTTCATCCTTTCTACACCTAACTAAGAGGTGAATGTATCCGAACTACTCGTATGTCGGTATGTATGTCGGCGATGAGCTTATCAATAAAAACTTTGCCACCCCGAGCAGAGACACGAGGACTGCTATAATACTTGTCTCTTGTTTTCGTATTTTTGTGTCGGCTGGGTTAAGACGCTTATATCTTAGTCGGATTAGTAATGTGTGAGCACCAAAAACCTAACTCTTCGACTTTGCTGCTATCCAACAAGAATTGGCTTCATGGTAAGCAAGAGAACAAGTTTGCAATGGCAAAGCACATGAAAAACGACTAAGGGAAAGAACTTAAGCGAGCCGACATAGGTTTTTTGACTAACCCTTATTTTGTTATATTCACTAAAATGCCGAATCATTTTGAGCTAATCTCAAGGTTTCAAGTATTGTTAAGTCAATTTTTTGAACCTCGGACTCGTAAGTCGAAAAACCTAACCAAGGTAGATGCGAGCCGAGTCAAAAATTGGGGAACAAGAAAATGAAACTCGGGGACTGCGCCCACGATAATCCGGCAATAAAACTTAGTTCAGAACATGAAATTGTAGCATAACCAAACCAAAGTATTTAAATACATCTGCGTCCGGCATTCCGTGGATCTGATAAATGTGACAAGTGTTTTTCAAGGAGGAGGAGCAGCAGACGAATCATCTGTCGAGGAGGGAGGTACTCCGGAGTGTGGGGGAGGAGCGCTAGCTTTGGCTTTGTCCTCCGGGTTAACCTCGCTATCCTCTGGGTCTTCAGCCTCGTCACCTAGTTCGGAGCCCTCGCTCTCACTCCCTTCATCTTCAGCTCTAGAGACAATTTCTTCATCAGCTACATCAAGATAACTCGGCCCCTCATTCCAAGCATGGCAGAAGGAGTACTGGATGAGCTTGTTAGCATAGGCCGGGTGGCACGCGATCCACTCCGGATCCTTGCACCACTTATACCCGGTGCACATGCGAGTGAGCAATGCCAAGTCAATTCCTTCGTACCACGAGAGCGCAAATTTCAGAGCAATGTCGGCTCCAGCCCGTGCGACAGATCGCGCCACAGATGCAGCTGCATGTCACACTCCATTAACTTGGCTATGAAAGTCGAGCCTTTCTTGGGAATGGTTTCACTGGGCCAGAGGCAGCTGAACATCCGTGTTGCTGCCGGGATGATATCCGTGCCATGATTCTTTACTACCTCAAGACGAGTAGTGAGACTCGCCAGGAGATCCTCTGTGGTATAAGGGATTGGCTCGGCACCAAGGGCAGCAGGAATTCCATGCTGTTCGCAGGACTGGCGTACGGCAGAGGCAGCGAGCGTATCGCTCTCTGGAAATTTGCCTAAGGATAAGAAGAAAAATAGTGAACAAAAGGACCAAATCCGGAAGGTAGAACATCAAGCAAGGGCAGAAAACTTATGCGCAATCTGGAAGAGGAGTCGCTGAAGCTCGGAATCAACATTGGCATTATGGACCTGGAGTTTCTCGTATTCGGTGGTCATCGACGTAAGCTTGATGTCGGCTTCCTCCAATAGGCTCTTATCCTTGGAGATTTGCGTGGTTAAACGCTCTTTCTCCTCGGCAAACTCCTGGTCGGCCTTCTCCAGCTCGGACTGATGGGAGCTCTTAAGCCTCTGGATTTCGGCATTCAGCCGAGTGATCTCCAAGTCCTGCTGTTGGAGCCGAGCTATTTCCTCATCTTTCTTCTTCAGCTCAGCTTCGTGCTTCCCTGTTTGTTCGAGGAAATGAGTCATCATTTCAGGCATGGTGACGCTATCCTCGAGAGCAAATGCAACATCATAATGACCCGGAGGACCCAGAGTATAAGTGTCCATCGGATAAAGCAAGAAAAATACAACGATCATGTGAAGGGGATAAGTTTACCTTTGATTTCCGCAAGGTTTTCTCTGATGATTATGTTCTCAGCTTCAACCTTAGCTGCATGATTCGGACAAAAAATTCATATAGGTCTTAAGAAGTTTGAATGAACAAGGAAGAGGAAGAATGGAAAATTAACCCTCTTCTGGTACTCCGCCAGGACTTTACCATAACGTGCGCGAATGTCTTTGTAGTAGTCCAGCAGGCGCTGGAACTCAGCAGTTCGGTGGTTAGTGGTAATTTGAAACAAGCAAGGCAATGGCAAAGTTCAAAGGCAGAGTAAAAACAATTCGAAGTTTACAAGATCTGGGCCAAGTGGAACTTAACCCAGCTCTAGGTGTGTGGATATTCGAAGTCTACAAGATCCGGGCCAAGTGGAACTTAACCCGGGTTTAGGTGTGTGGATATTCAAAGTCTACAAGACCCGGGCCAAGTGGAACTTAACCCGGCTCTAGGTGTGTGGATATTCGAAGTGTACAAGACCCGGACCAAGTGGAACTTAACCCGACTCTAGGTGTGTGTATATTCGATGTCTACAAGACCCGGGCCAAGTGGAACTTAACCCGGCTCTAGGTGTGTGGATATTCGAAGTCTACAAGACCCGGACCAAGTGGAACTTAACCCGGCTCTAGGTGTGTGGATATTCGAAGTCTACAAGACCCGAGCCAAGTGGAACTTAACCCGGCTCTAGGTGTGTGGATATTCGAAGTCTACAAGACCCGGGCCAAGTGGAACTTAACCCGGCTCTAGGTGTGTGAATATTCGAAGTCTACATGATACGGGCCAAGGGAACTAGACCCGGCTCTAAATCTACTAAAATTTGATGTCATTATGAACAAAAGCTAAGTTCTACGAGAAGCATCCGACCGAATAACAAGTTATTCCCTCGGAGGCTCGGGGACTAGGGGCCATATCTACAAGTGTTCAGTTATGTAAAACATCAACATCAGAGAAAAAGAATTACCTCCATCATCCGGCTAGCCAAGGAGATAGCCTTGGTAACGGAGTTCATATGGGCGCTAAACTCGGCTAGGCCGAACTTCTCTAGCAGATCGTCTTAAGGGTCAATGAATTCTGCGTTATTCCAGTTCTTCACATACTCAAGGAGCAGTGGACTGTAGCTTTCGCCACTCAGAGAATAGCTCGCCACAAGGACCTTCACGTGGGCCTCCCGCCTGGCGGATTGAGCTGCAGCGGGGCTAGTATGCAAAACCAGTTGTTGGCTGCCCTCTGATCTGGAAGCGTTAGACCCAGATGAAGTTACTTTTGCTGACCCGGAGGTCTTCTTGGCTTTGCCGGATGAGGGTGGAGGAATTGATTGAAAAATATCTGCCACGGAAGGGGTAGACCCGGAGGGAGCCGATGGAGCTTTTCCCTTGGGAGGTTTGGATGCCTTTGCTGCTGCTGGTACTAGTACTGGTGCCACTGGTGCTGCTGGTGCTGCTGGTGTTGCTGATGCTGGTACTAAGACAAAAGGATTTGCTGGGGCGGCGCCGATGAAGCTGGCACCTCAGGATCTGGCGCTGAGGCCGGGAAACCGTGGAGATCTGGCATTGCCGTATCCTGATCCGCCCCACTACCCCCCGCGCCGATGTTGCCCTCCTCTTGGCGAGATGGGCTCTGGTCAAGCGCAACCGCGGAGCCCTCCTGAATAGGGCTGAGCGGACGATAATCGTCGTTGCGGGGGGGGAGAGGCACTACTCCGGAGTGGGGAGGCAATGCCGGAGCCGCTCTGAGGGATATCCCTAGGAGCTCTGAGAAAAAGAAAAAGCACCAAGTCAAAAAGAGAGTCAATAACAAACAAAGGCAAGCAAAGGAAAAAATCCCAAGAAGCAGTATTAAAGAACTTACTCATCCGCGGTAGGAGGAGCCCGAGGATTGGGTGCCCTCCGAACCGTGCTCTTGGCGGCAGGCTTGGCCGAGGGTTTAACCCCAGACTTCTTTTGCCTCTTCTTGGGCGGTGGCACCTCCGAAGCTGCGGCCGAGGTAGCTGCGTGCTTCTGGGATGGAGTCAGGGCCGGGCCACCAGTGGCGAGGGGAGGAACCGACCTGATCGTCCGGGTTAGCTGAACATTCGAACATAAGCCAGGTGCGAGTAAGAGATGAGAACCGGATCAAATACCTCAAGGACCTCAACGTCCGAGTCATCATCGTCTGGCCAATCCCTTAGAGAAGAGGCCTTACCAGTGTTGCGTCTGACGGGGTAGGCAAGAAGGCATCCGGATTAAGCTCCTCCTCGTCCTCCTCGGTGCGGTCCGGCAACCACTTGCTCGCCAACACCTCGCCATCCTCCAGTGGCTGCTGGAGGAATCGCTTAGGACAAGGCAACAATTGACAAGTTACAAGAGTGAATCGACATACAAAGAAGATTCGGAAAACAAGAACAGGAAAACTCACCTGTGGTGGAGGGTTGACCCGGGTGAAGGGCTCGAGTCCCCACTCCCAATCCTCGGAGAACTCCTTCTCCACATTAAATATGGACTTAACCCGGCGGTAAACCGCCGAGTTATCCAGCTCGATGGAAGAAGTCCGGTGAGGATTGAGAGGGCCGCTAAGATAGCAGATCTTGTGGGCTTGCTTCTAGAGGGGGGAGACCCGGCTGCGGATAAATGTAATCATAATATCCTCCCCCCCCAGAGATGCTCCTTGAGCAGCTCCTTGATACGGCGCTCCACTTGATTCGCCAGGGCCGTGGATCGCTTGGGAATGCTCTCCCAACGCGAGGTGTCAGGAGGGCCAAGTCTGAACGGGAGCAGCCGAATCAGGTCCTCCTTAGTGGTGTTCCGTATATAAAAGAAAGTTCGGGCCCAACCCTTGCAAGATTCGAGTCCGGTGACCCGGGGGAACACGGAATGCTTCCGGGGAGTAATGGAGGTGGCGCCGCACTGGGTCAAGTGCTTGTCCTCCGGGGCACGCTCCTTGTTCGGAACTATGTTCCTCCGAAGGCCAAAGAACTTGATCCAAAGTTCTTTGGTTGGCCAGAGGCTGATGTACCCCTCGATGCCAGAAGCAAAGGAGGACAGAGAGGTAATGGCGTTTGCGGGGAGGTGATGTGGTTGCAACTTATATGTAGAAATGAAATCGAAGAAAAAAATCAGAAGTGGGAAGGCCGAAACTACGCTGGAAATGCGACAGAAAAACAACGTACTCCCCAGATTTGGGGAAAGGAGTGACTTCACCGGAGGCGAGGCAGCAGGCGACGCCGGCAGGGATGCACCGTGTGGCGCGGAGCCAATCGAGGTCCTCCTCACGGACGGTGGAGTCGTCCCAACAGCCGCCTCGCGGCCCTCCGCCCCTTCCTCCTGCTGCGCCACCACCGATGCCTCCGCCTCTGTCATGGTAAGATCGAAGCTTTCGACGGGGTAGTTGGAATAGAGGTAGCCGGAAGAAGGGAAATGGGAAGCGCAAGGCCCCGTGGTGGAAATTAGCACTGAGAACGGTGGCGCTGGCGCGAAAGGCTACCGGAGCACGGTCGCGGCGACACTGGAGCGGTAGAAAACTGGCAGGCGGCGGAGAAGTTGCTATGGGAGAGAAGGAGCTGTGAAGCGCGGCTGAAATGGGGGAACTTCCCCTGAGAGTGCCCCGTGCCTCCTACTTAACCGTGTAGCACGCGCGTCGTGGGATCGTTTGCGGCGGCCGCGCCGCGAGTAACGGAGCGCGTACGCGGTCGAAACAGCCAATCAGAGAAGGCCACAGGAAGAGCTACAGGAGCATATAACCCCACGATGTGATGTAAGGTTACGGATAACGAGGCGCTGCAGTGAAGAGACGTTTACAGCAGTTATTCCTGAC
This sequence comes from Avena eriantha, assembly GCA_910589775.1. Classification (NCBI taxonomy): domain Eukaryota; kingdom Viridiplantae; phylum Streptophyta; class Magnoliopsida; order Poales; family Poaceae; genus Avena; species Avena eriantha. Next base: position 2,954,929 of record OU342744.1, read on the forward strand.
ATTGCGACAGTAACCGGCGCATTAAATGCGCGTGGCCCTTAAAATGAGGCAAAATAATGATTACCCTCCACGTAAGATGTGGAGAAGCGTACAAGAGAAGGAAAAGTAACCCGAATAAGCAAGCAAAAGACCTGGCCAACGAGGAATAACTCAGAAAGAGCAAAGGGTCGCAAGATGAGAAACTCCGGGCTACGAGGTAACTCGGCCTAAGGAGCAAAGGATCCGGATATGGGAACCTGTTGTGGCCTTAACAACTAAAAGTTGCTAAGACCGCACCAGCTTCGGGGACTAATGTTAGGGGATACCCCGGGTAGGGTAACACCGGGGTATAAGGGCCGAGTTAGTCGGGGTACAGCGCGGTCAAAGCAACTGCTGACCGGGTCACCTCAAGGCAGGCCGAATCACGGTGTGACCCGACCCATGGAGCATCTTCTTGACTATGGTCAGGCCGGCATAAGATTTATGCCAGACATGTCTATCTGTTTTGTAGGTAGGTTGGTAACCCGGATTAGCTGTATGCTAGCCGGATTATCTTAGCTTCCAAGAGAAGGAATCTCCGCTGGTCAAAATGTGGCTTTATTAGCTGTAGCATGAGCAAAGTAAAGTAAAGAAGGTGACGCGGGCAAAGCCGGATGACGTAGCCCGTGTCTAGTGACGCCAAAAGACAAGGATTACGCCATGCGTTACGTCCAAAGCCCGGACGAGCTGTTAAAGGGAATAAAGAAGCATCTGCTTTAAAAAAGGAGCATATTCGTAGAATATGCTGCCACCTGTGCCCTAGAATTGTAACCCGGGCTTCCCTATATAAGGAGCGCCGGGGCCTCCATAGAGAGGGCTGGCCGATCGATCTATCATTCTCTGTCTTAGGTAGAACTCTAGGGCTAGTTGATAGGGAGTAAGAGACATCGTCTCCTTTTTGCTGAGAGCCTCAGGGGCACTTGTAAACACCATTGATAGAGAATATACAAGAACTTTCGTGCGTGGAATCACCACGCTCTCTCTCCCTGGATTCCCCTAGCACTCATTGGCCTCATTTTTAGCTTATCCATGACATCTGCCGTGCCACCACCACGACACTAGTATTGCCTCAGATGCCAAGAATATTGCCAATGACATTAAATATGTGATAGGCTCTATGTCTGGCAAAGTTAGTTTAAGGTGTCAAATGTGTTAGACTGCCGATATCTCTGAGACATCTCCATGCCAAGTTGCATATGTGCTACGGATTAAGCTCTGCTCTTTGAGACTAGTTCTACGTAGAAGAGCTTCGATTTTTTTTGCTGAACTTACGGTTCTCTACATATTCTATTAACTTGAATTTTATATTGCGGTAGTGTAGTTCTGTATAACGAGCTCCCGCCGCATGTTTATCCCCAACAATGAGCCACGAGGTAAACCAGCCTCAAATCAAATGCATTACTCGCTTGAATCCATTCCAGGTACTGTAATGCTATATACATCAGTTCTGGGGTTACCCTATGTGATGAAAGTTATATTCTTTATGAAAGCAGAACAAAAATTGATTGTGGAAGTTGTCGAGGCCTGCATTCGATGTAAGAAGCTTTCTAAAGAAAAAATTTATTCAAGAATAAATAAATATTCCACAAAACAACTAGTTCTCTTGAAGATATACACATCGTCTAAATACTTTTTTCAAAATATCAAAAAATTCCAAAAACAATTTCTATGTGCACGTACGGATTTTTTTGCTTGCATACAAGGTTTTTGCGCAAAAGAACATTTTTTGTGGCTTATGTACAGAAGACATTTCACAAGATATTATTTTCTTTTTTACATGAGCTATAAAATATCTTCTTTTGCATCGGAACTTTGCGTGCCAACATAGAATAATGTCCAAGCGTACACACGAGATTTTTGTTTGGAATTCTTTTTAACATTTTAAATTGCTTTTTTATGCATTTTTATAATAGTCGCATTTAGACCTGTGAGTCAAAACCACCTTCCTGCTCCATCTGTAGTGCATCGGTTGACGATGCCCGCGGCGGCAGCAAAACTTTGGCGCGCGCGCGGCAGAGGAAATGCTTCCGCGGCAGGGATTTATCATCGGAGAGGAGAGGAGTTGTGGTGGAGGGTTTCGACCGATCCCTGTTTCCTCGCGAGGAAGTGGAACGGACGGACTTGACATCGTCCCACCGACCACCTTACCTTGCGACGGGTCACGGGTGGCCGTGCCGTATATATCCATATATCCAGACACGCGTTGCCAAGACATCAAGATCATTTCCAAGGTGTTCTTCCCTCTCTTTGGGATCGAGAGAGCACGTTGACCGATCTTTTCTTGCGGATTCTATCGGACCGGTGGGCACCGGCGGAGCAATCGGTCTTGTATCGTGTGAGTTTTACGTATGTTCATCGTGTTCTTCGCGAGGTGTGCGTCCGCTTCCGTTACCTTCTTTCTTTTCTCTCGCTTTCCCATCGATTTGACCCCGAGATCCGTGAAGATCAGGCCACCCTTAAGATCACCCCTTATCATTTTTTAACGATATGAGAGGAGTGGAACCATTTGAAGCAAACGGCGACGCGCGCTCCCGCAATCGAAGGCACGATCCAACTTAATATCCCACCGTACCTTTGCGGCGGGTCGCGCGCGGGTGGCCGTGCCGTCTCGGTCGCTCCCGCGCGCAACCACTCGCACCAGCCAACAGCCAACCAACCATGTTCGCACGTACGTACGTCTGCATGTTCCGATCATATAATACTCCTTCAGTAGTAGTAGTACCTCCGTCGACATGACATGACCAACGCGTATATATCCAGACACGCGTTGCACTTCTCTTCCAAGGATGGGTCGGTACTCGGTACGCGCTTTCGAGACGTATTATCCGCTGATTCGATATCGATGCACCAATACGTCGAGATTTGAATGCGACGTACTGTCGTTCACGTCGTTGTGTCGCGATTCATTGCTACGCCGACGGGTTTCTCCGATCGTGGCCTGGCGGGCGTCCCTTTGTGATCCGGAGTTTATATATGAGATCGTCCACGTACGTACGTACCTACCACGCGCATCATATAAGTTGACAAACCTCATGTCCATTATAATGTTTGATGATCTCTAGTAGGCCGGCCATATACAACCACCTTTGCTGATCATGCAATCTAAACACTCTCTTGGTTTTTTCGAAACCGATCTTCAATGTGTGTGTAGCTCGTTGGCATGACGACACCATTCCATTTCTAAAAATTGTATAAGACACATTTCAATTTGTTAAGGCAAGTTTTCTACCTAGAATCGGAACGGCCGTAGCTCTTGTGTTGCGGCCGGCGATCACATACGCATGACTCAACTAGGGTTCCGTCCCTCTCACCTGCGACGGACGCTGGTCCGTTCTGTCTCCGATGGCCTCGGTGTTTTGGAGTTGCGGCGGACCACAGATCCTCGCAGGCGGGGAGGCTTCGTTCTTTGTTTAGCTTTTGTTTTCAGTCTCTATTTTAGAACGGTGAGGCGGTGCCGGCTACATCCTGAAACTAGAATAAGGTCCTCCCATCCTAGCACCGGTGGTCGCGTAAACCGTGTGGAGTCGTGTTCCGACGGATCTTTCGAGATCCGATCAGTTTTTGTATTCACTAGTGTGGTTTTGGGTCAGTCTTTTTCAATCTGCTATTGCTATCATTGGCAATGGTTAGTGCTCTAGTGCGTTGGTCTTTGGAGTAGTATCACAAGAGGTTTCCCATTTATCTATTATGACAAGCTTTGCACTGATAGAGGGTGTGAGCACGGTGAGGTGCCTTCAGCGGCTTGTAATAGCACAGTAAATATTGGTCAAAGTGTGTGCTAATAAGTCAAAGCACGCCTACATATATATAGTTTGAACACTGTATATGTCGTACCTGTATGTTTTTATATTTTCACGAATAAATATTTGTACCAATAAAATTTAACACCGCCGTGCAGTGTTGAATTCGAGACGGTACGTGCGCGTTGTTAAATTCGGGGCGATGTGAATTGCATCGCATGCATGTGACCTGGTCGGCTGGTCAGACGCCTGATCGCGCATGCGATCTTTGACCAGATTAAACAAACAAGGAAATGAACTTTTCTTCATGTTCCATTTATTAACAGGTTTATTACGTGGTACATAAAAGTACTAGTACACTACACGGGAGAATACCATACCAGGTCATGTCTGAACATTATACGCTTCGATATTTTCGTCGCCACCGGCCGGGCTAATTAATAATGCAGACTTGTCCAAGCAATCGAGTCCATGCATGCACATGTCTGTATCTGTATCGCAGATCGAATATCATATAGCGACTGTTCATGGGTGATCGAACACCACGTGTTGTTGCCGTTGACAAGAGATCGAGGAGCTCCTTCCAGTTTCGGCGGTAGCTCAAGCACCATTTTCTCATGAAAAGTCACATATGAAGCTCACATACATTTCCAAAATCCAAGTCCTATTTCTTCTTTTTCCTGATTCGAAATTTGTTGTGTCTGACCAAATTTATAGAAAAAAAACAGGTGTCTATGATACCAAAGAGGTACACTCTGAAAGCATGTTGCATGATATATATTGATATTGTTTTGGTACTAGTATGGGACACGTGTACATTATTTAGATGTTGTATATGCCTTCTTTTTATAAACCTTGTGTCAAACTTAAGAAGCTTAGACTTAGTACAAACAAAAACAGAATTACATTTTAGAAATGAGAGTGTATCAACAACTCCCTCCGTTTTAAAATATGTGATGTTTTAGGTTTGTGAAAGGAGTGTATCTAGTTTCACAACCGGTCACCAAAACAGACAGTCATTACAAGAGGTTAGTCTACCATATGGAAGAACTGCATTGAGCATAATGTTTTTTTTTATTTTTGAACTTGAAGGACCCCACATCTCCATTCATCCACTCAATGGGCTTACAATTGCAGGGAGGACCCCTAGACGCAAGAAGAAAATAATACAACACAATACTCGCCGCACTTCACAAAAATGACCCCCAAAACGGAAAACATGAAAGCAACATGAAAGCAAGAAAAAAATTGTGGTAATTCTTCGTTATGATATGAGTGTTAATTGTCAATTGTTAAAGAAACATTGTGATTGCATATGTCAAATGCATCCAGAGGATGGTAACGTAGAGAAGCGTAAACTAAAACCTAGATAGAAAACATGAAAACAACCTGGCTCATAAATTTAAACCAAGTAAAAGTGTACATCGCCGCCTACAATATGCACTCCTAAAAAATTATGTGTTGTACCGGGGGGTAAGGTGCACATATATTATCTGCCGGTCAATATTAATGGCTTGAACTTTATCTAGATTCGTATGTACCTAGTTAAGTATTAACCTAGACATTGTTAAGGCCATGAATATGGACCGGACTAATAGCAAGATGACACGCAAATACACCCTCTGTGACGGTGCACGATATGGACACAATTACACTACAAAGAACACACGTTATTTCTGATGGTAATAACTGAGTGTAAGTGTAAGGCTGACGATCAAAACAACAACCAGGATTAAAAAAAGTTGACACAACTTTTTTTGAGAATGATAAAGCTACTCTACAAAACTAGGTAGCCAAAGGTGAGAAAAGGAAGCAAGCTAGTCCGAGGAGGATAGCGTGGGAACAAGTCAAAGCTTGCGAACGCAGCTCGACGGCGACCAACGACGACCGCAACCCCCGAAAAGAGAAAAACAAAGCCTTTCCTTCCCAGTAGTACCACCATCTGCAGCCTCCCCCCGTCCCATTCCGTTCCATTCCCCGCCTCCCCCGCCAATCCCGCGCCACTTCCCTCCCACTCCGGACTTGATCACCGCGCGGGCGAGCGAGCGAGCTCCGACGAGCTAGGCGAGTCAGGCAGCATGGGGTGCGCGTTCTCGAAGCGGGAGAAGGAGCCGGAGGAGCCGTGGGTGGCGCGGTCCGTCCAGCAGCAGCAGCAGTCGCTTGGGGCGGTCTACGACGCGCGCCGGAGCAGGTACGGGCCCGGGGACTACGACTCCGGGGAGCTCGCCATCCGGCCGCCGCACAAGCCGCACCACTCCAACAAGGTACCTACTCTCCTCACCTCTTACTCTGTATGTTCATTGCTTCCCCTCTCGCTGCCTGAACCTGCTCGCCGGCTGCATAGTCCCGGCTCGGGACTCTCTGGTTCAGCATGGGGCGGCTTGCTTCCGGACGCGTTGGCTCTCTCGTCCCGTCAGGCAGTAGCCGGCCGTGAGAATTTTTTAGTAATTTATTTACGAGATAGCAGGCAGGACAGGATGATAGCCTCTGAATTTTCAGTAATCCGGGGAGGCAATCCCCTCCAGACTCCAGAGTACATACAGACTGTCATCAGAATGATGTTGGTCACAGCGAAGCCTGCCGTGGCAAGTTATTTCAAGTTTCAGGCGAAGACGACAGTCTGCTGCGCAATTTCAGGCCTTCAACATAGCTACCTCCGTCTGTCCGGAGTCCGGACGGAAATCGGTTCGATTTCGATTCCGCGCAGATATTTTTGACGAACTTGGGGAATCAATCAACCAGCGTCAGCAAGAACCACAGATAACAGAGACAGAGCCAAAACAGGAGCGAGCTCGCTCCAGCCTGCGGAGTCAGAACGCAATGCGAAGTCAATCTAGGCGGCCATTGTCTTTTCACACAGGATTATATTCCGTTCACTCGGATGCGTGGAGGCTGAGTATTTTTACACCCAGGTTGCTATCAGTGTCAGCCATACATGGTCTACCCATCAGAGTTGGACCGGTCAGCCCAGTGACCCGGACAGAACCTTCTGCCTCTGTTGCTTATGCTGACCACGTTTCAGACACCGTGCAAATCATGGACCTGGCCACACTTTGATGTGATCTACAGGAAGCCACCAGCACTGGACGGTGAAGTACAGACTGTGCATCCATCAATGGAGGAGCTTGTGACGATGCTACTGCGCAGATCATGGACAGGAAACTGCTGCCTCTGTTGCTTCTGTTGACCACTTTTCCCATGCCATCCATCAATGGAGATTGAGATGCTGCTGTGCAAACCAGGGACAGGAACTGCTGCCTCTGTTGCTTCTGTTGACCATGCCATCAATGGAGCTTTGAGGTACTGTGCACATCATGGACTTGGCCACAGATCAAGTTACTGTTGAAATGGGTGGTGAGGTGCAGACTGTATGATGACAACGGAGTAGTAATCCTGGTGTGTGTTACTGTTGAAATGATTCTGCCTGGAGACATGGTACTGAAACTTAAGCATCTGGCTGAGGGAGTTCCGCGCCGTCAGTTGTAGATGCGTGCATGCGTATCTCCATGGTTCCGGTAGCAAGTGTTCTAGTTTGGTCTACTTTGATCCGGCAGTGTGCATCGTCTTCGACAGCACAAAGTACTCTTGAAGGGTTATGGAGCAGTCTTCGAGGAGTAGCATGCACTTCAAGTTGGAAAAGATAGTGCTGTTATGTTTCTTAAAGGGACATACATCTCTCCCTTTTTTTTCCCATAACGATCTCTCTATATTTTTTCCTTTGCCTTGTGCTATAGCATGATATCTTTCTACTCAATGTCCAAGTCATGCAGATCATACGTTATTACCCTCATAATTTAGCGGTAACATTTTTCCCATTAACTCTGACATACTAAGTTAATGCCAGGTATCGGACACAGGTACATTATTTCTGGAGAAGGCTGTCGACGTGTTAGACACCCTCGGCAGTGGCATCGCGAGTTTGAATCATGGCAGCGGGTTTCTCTACGGCGGAACAAACCGAGGAAACAAAGTCGATATTTTGGCGTTCGAAGTCGCGAACACGATAGCTAAAGCTTCTTGTCTGTGGAGATCGTGTTCCGACGAGAGCATAAAGGAACTGAAGGAGGAAATTTTGCATTCAGATGGTGTGCGGATATTGATTTCATCAGATCCCAGTGAGCTCTTGCATATTGCTGCTATCGACAAGAGGTATGGTTGGTTAAACATCAAGTTTTCATATGTCTTGATTTATCTTACTGCAATCGTGGTTGACATGGACTTTAAATTGGAACCCAACAGGGAAGAGCTTGCCATCTTTTCCAGAGAAGTAATTCGATTTGGTGACCTGTGTAAAGACCCCATATGGCATAACTTAGGACGCTACTTTGACAAGTATGTATTTTCAGAATTATGCATTTCATTTCGGCATGTCACTAATTACAACCTTATTAGCACTTCTTGTTCTGAAACTCTGTGGATTACTCTGATATGCAGGTTAACGAAAGAATTCACGCCCCAGGATCATTCAAAAGAGCATATTGAAACAACTGTCAAGCAGTTGATTAGCTTGGCTCAAAACACTTCTGTATGTTTCTACTTAATTTCCACAGTTCTATACTCTGCGAGCTGCTTGTACTTGCTAATAATTCTTTAGTTTTATATTCTCGAAAAAATTCTTATGCTTATGGAGTCAAGAAGTGGCACTGTCATCATTACTATTGCACTTCTTCAAATTATTTAACGTCTAAATATCTTTAATGGAACTAGAATCTTTTTTGCATTCATACACTTGCTTGAAGCTTATGCTGATGTGCTAGTTCTATAACTGCAGGAACTTTACCATGAACTGCACGCGCTGGATAGATTTGAGCAGGATTTTCAAAGGAAATTTCATGAAGAGGAGTCTGTGCCAGCAGCTAGACGAGGTACAACCAGGCTGATCACATTGTTCTTGAACAACTTTGTAGATGATAAAACTACATGCATATTGCCTTTCCAGTATCTCACCTGGAAATAATGACTGTACTATTAATATGAAGAAGTTACTACAGAGAGCACTGTAGCTTTCATTATAAGGGGAAAATGAGGCTTTGTTGGTTGTATACATATTTCTCTACCCTGGACTTCATTTACTCTAGTAAGAAAGTCGATAGAGCAAAAGCTCATATGCTCTCTGCTGATCTTTAATCTTATGTCTTGCAATCCAAGGCTCCAATTGAGCCAATTTTTGACATATTCTTTGCTAAAGTGAGGTAAACCAAGCATCACAGCTAGGGCTCTTACATAGGGAACTAGTACCCTGAGGAACATTCCACTTCTTTAGAGAATGAGCTAAAACCTACAAGAGATGGGAATTTATCTTCCTAGTAGTGCCACTGGAGGGATTGTGATACCACTTAAATGACTTCCACATTATACTTTTGTACGTCCTTTTTTATGGATGCTACCGATTTTGACACACCTTGTATCGCTAAAATTTGCTATTTGAGATATTTACTGTATTCAGTTTTTGCTCTTTGCAGAGAGTGTTATGATTTTGCATAGTGAACTAAAGCGCCAAAGGAATCTTGTGAAAAAGTTGAAGAAGAAATCCTTGTGGTCCAGACCTTTGGAGGATGTAATTATCTTCATCCACAATTTCTTCAGTACTTTATATCCTGGCTTTATGTAATACTTTCTGTTGGCTTGTGCCTGGTTGTGTTATATTGAGATATTTGTGATGAATGTTCTACTCGCATATTGGTTTTTTCTTTGTTTTGAAGGATGCTAACATTGATTTGCGCTATCCTCTATCCAGATTGTGGAAAAGCTTGTTGACATCGCCATTTTCCTGGATAGACAAATCCGGGATGCATTCGGTGAAGTTGGTAAGTAATTTTTAATTCGCTGCTTTATTGTTCACACAAAATGTGTATGACAATATCCTGATACCTCTCTGAATAAACAGTTCCTGTAGGTACTGAATTCGTCAGTGACGAACAAGTTCAGAACAAAAGGCTAGGCCCCTGTGGTCTGGCACTACATTACGCTAACATTATCAATCAGATTGAAAATATAGTAAGTTAATTTTACGACCCATGTGATGTTTCTCATGCCTGCTTAATGTCCCACTTACCTTTATGTAGTCAATTTCATGTGACCTCTTATTTATCTAGGAAACTAGTTCTGTTAACATGATGAACCATGCATCTACTTATTTCCCTTTCCTTCCGGTGAACAGAAGTATTAGTCGTGATCTGTAATGAATATTTTTCTGGTCACCCGGCATAAATATATGCCTGTCTCATACCTGCAAAAATACCAACTTGAAAGCCATTTTTGAAATTAGGAAGTTACAACATTATATTGCATAGATTATGTGACACGTCATGGATTAAGAAATAAGAAAGTGCATAAAGTTCTCAATCTATTATGTACATATGCAGGTTTCTCGACCACTCTCTCTTCCTCCTAGCGCTAGGGACAACCTGTACCATGGACTCCCAATAACAGTGAAGTCAGCATTGCGTTCACGGCTGCAATCAGTTAATACCGAGGAGGAGGAGGTTCGTCTTGCACAACAAATCTGCAGAATATCTTTTATTTATGCACGTGGAATCTGCGGTAGAGACAGAGACGTAAAGTTCGCCGGTCGAGCTTAGCAGCAGTAGATTTTTAAATTTATGCCTGTCCATAGGCATGATTCAGTTCTGAAGCACTGTAGGCTGAGTACTGCAGGATATCTGAAGGAGCAAGCAAAATACATGGTATACTTAGCAGGCATTTTGCATACTATAGGGTGTGATGGGCATTTTGCATATATTTTGCTGACTAGGTTTTGCTGTCGAGGTTGCTGGTACGTCAAAGTGTTTTTACTAACAGTGACCCTCTGTTGTTCTCTGCAGCGTAGTGTATCTCAAATCAAAGCTGAAATGCAGAAAACCCTTCGCTGGATGCTGCCAATAGCAGAAAACACAACAAGGTAGTTTTGCATTTTTACCAACCATTCTGATCTCTGAGCAAGTGAGCATAGCTGTGTTTCCTCTCTCTCCAAAACTCACTGTTTTCCATGCTTATACCAGAGCACACCAAGGGTTCGGATGGGTCGGCGAATGGGCGAATTTTGGGTCAGCCTCAAATACCATGATCTCCTCGTCTGTTTTCCTTCCGAATGTCCCATTGATGAAACATTCATCTACGCTATGCTTGTTTGCACCATAATAAGCCTAACGTAGCGATTTTTTTCCAGGAGCGACATGGACGAGAAGTCGTCCCGGCAGGGCGTGACCCGGGTCCAGACGCTCCACCACGCCGACAAGGCTACCACCGAGCAGCACATGCTGGAGCTGGTGGTGCTGCTGCACCACCTGGTGATGCAGGTGAAGAGCCGAGGCTACGGGCACAACAAGTCGGGGCGGTCTCGGTCCTCCCGCCGAAGACCGTCGTCGGAAGCGCCGCAGTCCGACGACACCAGGCACACCACGTCTCCGATGAACAACAACGGCGGTGGCGGCGCGTGCCCGAGCCCGCTGTCGGACTCGGAGCGCGAGACGCTGGACCACCTGAGCTTCCGGAGGACGACGAGCTACGGGAGGAGCAAGAGCTGCGAGCCTCGGCCCCCCGGGGGAGCCAGCAGGGCGCACCGGAGCTGGGACGCGTGCCGGAGCCACGGGAGCTCGCCGGCGAGGGAGATGGGGAGGTGCTCGGCGTCGTCGGGGTGTGACCAGATGGCCAGGGACCTGGATGTAATTGATGGGCTGGGCAGACTGACTCTATCATCGTTTAGTTAGGAAGAGGAAGAGATATGTGTGGTGCGTGCACAGAGTAGGTATTCTTTTGCGGTGTTCTTCCGGCGAGTCGATTGATCGTATATAGATTACATATCGTGTATATGTGTGTGCTATGCCTTTACATATAGTATTATCTTAGGTTATGTACATATTGTAGATTAATAGTATATGTAACTTAGCAGTATCACTGTTTGGGGTGATTAATTTGAATGGGAATACAGCAAAGATCAGAGGTGATGTTCTGGCCCTGACTCACATCACAGTTGAGTGCACAGAGTATGTGTGCAACATCCTTTTCTGTTCAGAAATGAGGAGATTTAATCTAAAAAAGGGGGGGATTTATGCTCGATGGCGATAGCAATAGGCTTTGTAGTAGTATCTGAGTTCTCTGTCTGTTGGCAGCCTGTTGCTTCTATTTTTTAGTTTTCTTTTAGCACTTAATCATGACTCAGGAGAACCTTTTTCCAATTTAAAAGATCTGATCAGGTGCTTCTTATATCCCATGACGGAAACATGCATATTCGTGCAAGAATATCTTCAGGCAGTGTTAATCGCCTCTGGTATCTTCTTCTTGTATCCCACAACAAAAACATTCATATTCATTCAAGAATAATATCCAACAAAGATAAATCCTTCCTACAGTCTATACTTCTTCATCAATATGTTTGTTGAGATGGATGATCTCTGCTCCCATCCCATGGGCAGCTCTTCTCCGAGCAACAATATCACTCTCTTTTCCCCCCATCAAAACCCAAAAGGCATTTTCACTTTTAATTCCGAGTGGTCCAGGTTCTATCCGATAGTAGTACTGTACAATTCGGAGAGTACATATCTTCTCCAGGTCATAGGCCTCCCATCTTATCAGGATCATATACCACCCAATAATGCGAGCGGCTATTCCCATATTTGTTCCCTGCCAATCGACGTCCATCTCCACCGCTCCAGCTCCACCACCCACATGTACGTGGCGGCGAGAGAGACTCCGGCTCCTATCTTCCCGGTCGACGGCCGTCGTTGTCGACGTCGCAATGGCGCGCGTGGTGAGTGTAAAAGGATAGAGAGAGATTGGCGGAATATGATGGATGTATTATTAAGCCCCATGGGCGAGTATATATAGGCGTACAGAAGATCATCTTGGAGTACAAGACAAGTTAGGCTACAGTCCTAACTATCCTGCACTACCTCAATTACCGCGTACACGTATACTCTAACATCCCCCGCAGTCATAGCGGGAGCGTCGTGAACAACTGGAATGTCGCGGACGGTCAGACTGGAGAGAAACCGAAGTAGCATCTAGTGTCGTGGACGGTGTCGCGGCGCGAAGCTTGGACTGTAGAGAATGCTGGTGAAGCTCAAGCGAGGTAGAAGCCCTTGTGCCGATGTCGAGGGAGCCGAGAGTGTTGGGTTGTGCCGTGGTCGGGGTAGCTGTGCGAGGGGTCGCCGTGGTCGATGTCGTGGCCGGTGTCGAGGAAGCCGCACATGAAGCCGCATGCGCATAGCGCGCGAGGAGGTTGACGGAGACGCGTCAAGGCAATCGTCAAAGAAGGGGCCGACGATGTAGCTGATGCAGTCCGAGCTGTCGAGGACGAGGTGCGGCCATAGTTTTGCTAGAACTAGGCGCACGTCGGGGATGAAGGCATACTCTGGTTTTGCTAGAACTGAGTACGCAAGATGAACTCGTCGGTGACGCGATCGAAGAAGTCATAGAGGGGTCGATACCGTAGAAGATGTTGTCGAAGCCGATGAAGACGAGGCGTCCGGCGCGAGTTTGCCAGACTCGGGAACGCGTCGGGGACGAAAGTACTTCCGGTGTTGCCAGTACCGGGCATGCGAGGGGTGAGAACCATCATGAACTTGTCGTCATGTCAGAGGGACTAGCAGAGGAGGCCTCCGGAATCGTCGCGGTCGTAGATCAACGAAGATGTTGACCCTGCCCGCGGTTCTCGGAGTAGAGTAGCAGGTGGTGCAGACGGGGACGAGGCGATGAAGCGGGCGATGAAGTCGAGACAGTCGAAGATGTAGAAGGCGGCGGACCAGCAGCGGCCTGAGTGCTCATGCTGGACGCCAAGAGGGCGCGGGGTAGTCGGCGGGACCTGCGATGGCGAGAAGTCAGCCTGCAGGTTACCTAGTGGAGCGTGGCGGCGGTGCTCGAAGTAGAGCCAGGCGCGGACGGTGTCGACGCAGACGAGGTCAACGCGGACGGTGTCGACGCAGACGAGGTCAACGCGGACGGTGTCGCAGGCCCTGGCGCCGTGGGATCGGGTGAGGCGACGAAGACGGGCGCAGACGGCGACGATCCGCGCCGTAGGAGAGGGCGCGGTGGAGGTCGATGGCATCGATGCGCGGGCACGGCGAAGTAGACTGCGCGCAGCAATGCCACGGCCCGAAGGCGCGGCGTGGCTGCAGGGCGCGAGTCGAGGCAGCAGCTGGAGGCCACAGGCACGTACATGCTTGTGAGGCGCGTTGGCAGTCGGTAGGCGGAGACCAAGGCGGCGGCGCTACGACCCGAAGGGGCGACGCAGCGGCAACCCGTAGCTCGATCGGTGGCAGGCGCGTGCTCGGGGACGTGCTTGGCGTAGCCGGGCGCGAGACCGGTTGATCAGACCGACGGTGCGCCGTATGCACCATGGCGTGGACGACGCATAGATCATAGTCGATGGCAGCGTTGTCCGTGTAGTCCCGGGCGATGACGACGAAGACGATCCGAGGGGGGTCGGCCGCGGCAGCCTCCCGAGGAAGCCACAACAGCCGGCTGCGGGGCGCGACAGCCTACCGAAGCAGGCGCGGCGGCGCAGATGGCAGACGCACGGGCGTGGTAGATCATCGATGCCGATGGTCGGAGTAAAGGCGCGGCGATGTCGACAACGGTGGGCGACTCAATCCGATCTAAGATCGGTAAACCAAAAAAGAAAACCGAAGAGATCAGACAAATAGACTTATAGGGCAGCCGATCACGGATCGGCGGACGAACCTTGCGTACGGGTTGCGGGGCCCCCGGCGGAGATCATGGAGATCGACCTTCCCGGGGGCGGCGCTACGCGGAAGCGTGTGCGGCGGCTAGCGCGACGCCATGGCGGACGGCGACACTAGGGTTTGGTGGCGGGGAGCCGGCGACGCCTAGGGAGGGGGGCGGTGGCTAGGGTAGAAGAATCGTGGTTAGGCTGATACCATGTAGAAAGATAGAGAGGGAGAGAGATTGGCGGAATATAATGGATGTATTATTAGGCCTCATGGGCGAGTATATATAGGCGTACAGGAGATCATCTTGAAGTACAAGACAAGTTAGGCTAGAGTCCTAACTATCCTACACTACCTCAATTACCGCGTACACGTATATTCTAACAGGTGTGGTCGGCGTCTCCGGCGGCGACCGAGGACCGACGCCCCACCCACCAAATTGATAACACCATCCATCACAAAACTCTACTTGCTCTTACCTTGATTGCCCTCTTGTCGGCGCCACCAAGATGCTGCACACATCCTAATTATTAAGAAACAGTAAACCATCTACAGCCTCCCACGGCGATTTGGAATAGATGGCTGTCCGATCAGGCTCACGCACGGTCCAGATCTCACCTGTCGTGTCGCACACAGTTTTTTACAGCACCATAAAAGGGGACGCTACTCCACAGCCCGACTTGGACGCCCTCTCTCCTCTTTAATTGGGCTTACCAGCCGCTAAGCCCTTACATGGACCCACGAATCCGATGTGGCAGTTTTCTCTTCTTTCTGATCTCCATCCATCCGTCGCTCCCACGTCACTCCGCAATTGCCACCCGATCTTGACTTAGCAGAAAGCTAGGTGCGCCGCCAGTTAGATTGTCCGGCGGCGCGCGAGATTGTCGACGTCTTGGTAGGTATGTGCCAACGTAATTCCCCTATGATGCAGAATATTAGTGTCATTTCCTTGACCGCAGATGGAACCAAAGCCATATAAATCCTCTAGCAACCAGGATTCATCCGAATCAAGCCCGAAGAGTCTTCAACTACTTCCGGTTGTAATTCAAGGTTTGCAGGCTTTACTTTTATACATGTCTAAGAGGAATGCATAGCGTATGCATGTTTATTATTGTTGTTGAGATGCAAAATGTACTTAATTCAGAATGACAATAGCTACTTTTGTTTTCGCTAGATACTTCCATATGTTGTTTAAGTTTTAGCTCTTTGGTTTAGTTCCAACCAAGGCCTAAATATTTTTACATTTTAATTAGGCCCTAGGTAAGGGTATAAAATCATAATTAGCGGCCAAAGACCTTGCTTCAATTGGTGACTTATAGTGTGTGGTGCGTAGCGAGATACTTACATGTTCTTCTGGCTCATTAATTGTTATATTACATTTCAGGCTTAGAGTTTTGTAGTTTTTCTCCCCCTCTTAGACCAGCACTACTAGGAAACAGCCCATTTGTGACGCACTGAAATGAGACTTCTGTGGCGCATATCCTAGTCGTCACTGTTACCTCGTCACTGATAACTACTTCCTGTGGCGCATATGGATATGCGTCACAGAAGTCCCAGACTTCTGTGATGCATTTCTTTATATGCGCCACATGAAGAACTTCTGTGGCGCATTTACGTGTATGCACCACAGAAATGCCATGCGCTACTGACTATATAATTATATGTGCCACTGATTGCGTAACACGTATTTAAAGTAAAATACTTTCATGGTGTATAATCAGGTATTTATACAGGATTTATACAGTATTTATCCAGATGAGTATAAAATACATTGCACAAGTAGTAGATGCATGAAAACCGACATATATATAATACAAACACTTAGAGCCCGATCGAGATACACATATTGTGTCAAGTGCCAAATTTTTACACAAGGGCCGAATACAAAGTTCATATCATCTCACATTACAAATATGAAGTGGTCACCACCGCCTACACTAGGATCAAATAGAATACAGCTGTGATAATGGTGAGCAAGAGCATTAGCCCGACCAATATCTTCATCCGGTTCTTCTTCCACAAGTGGTTCCTCCACTTGGCTATCGCCTCCTCTCTAGTCGCGTATCCTTTGTAATTGTTGCCGCTGAACTTGTTCACTTGTTTGTGGCAATCCTCCCACTCCTCGTAGACTCCTGGAACCCTACCCATGTACACCACATACCATCTCGTTGCCATCTCTATAGACGACAAGGCATATTAGTAAAAATATAACGAAAAGAATGAATAAAGGGTTCACATCCATATATATATATATATGTTCACAGAATATAAAACAAATGATCCATAAACCTAAAAGTTAGATCATCATAGAAGCAATAAGTTCAACGACAACACGACCACAAGGTAGTTTAAGTCTAACAACAATGACCATTTCGACCACGAGATAGTAAAGTTTATGACATACACACTAATACAGCAGGCGTCCATCAAGAATATACACATACTGGATCATGCTAGAGGCACAAATCGATCATGATGAACACTTCCTCTTCTCGCTCGGCTTCGGGAACGGTAGATAGCCCTCTTTCGTCATCCACGTCCTTGTGTCACCCTGCTTACGGAGGCGTTCTTCGATCTCCCTCTTACTCAACCCTCTGGCTTGTTGTAGGGCACCGCCCCTTGTGTTGACATCTTCAATGATGATTTGCGGCAACTTCATCTAAATGCGATGGAAGTCTTCTCTAAGATCAACGTCGTCGATTTTCGCCAAAGTTTCGGCCTGCTCGGAGACTAGATGGCAGCGTTAGGTTCTAGCAATCCCGAACATAGCCTTTAAGGTGATGGAGGACGTAGAAGGCCTCCTTGGCACCAGTAGTCGAGTGCTTGACGCAGGGGAAGTCGAGCACGTGCTTGAACACGTGTTTGCCATCCTTGATACATTCCCCCTTATCTACGAAGGTGCATCCCTTCTTGGTGTAGCCCTCGAGAGCCTCATTGAGAACACCCCTTATTCTGGTGTAGTCTTTATTTTTCGTTAAACTCCCCAAGTCAAAATATGTGGCTAGCGAATACCTCGGGGCAAGGATGATGAGTGTGCAGTATTTGTCTCTATGCAACAGGAACGAAATGTTGGAAAAAGAGCAAAGGAAGAAATCTATAAGAAATGCATAAGTTACGGTGGCGATGAGCGAGTGTGTGTACTTACTCGGGAAACAAAGGCAAAAGAAGTGTGCCCTTCCTCTTGTTGCCCACCATGAACTTCTCGAGGTACGCCATCGCCTTGGTCCGTGTCTCTAATCCTTCGACCAACTGGCTGTCCCACATGTAGTAGGGATCCACTATCGCGATTTCCAGGGTACTTTCTCTCTTGATCGTGAGCGCCAGATTGAGCGCGTATAGGCGGACCAAGTTATAGTCCAGCCGTTTCGTGAGAAACAGCTTGAATATGTCCTCGAACGCTATGAAGAATATATCCGCGGGGGGTTCATCGATGAATCCCACGTCCAATGGCACCTTGGCCGTGAAAAGCGGGTAATTTGGATCTTCGTCTTTAAGAAGGAGGGTCTCTAGTGTCTTGACACCCTCGTGCAAAGTTAACATGGCTCCAACCGCAATGTGGATCATATCCGGAGTCAATATCGGATCACCAGCTACATGCACTCGGGGCAAGCCAAATTGTGTGGATGGTACGACGACGGCGTCCTGACCCCAGATCCTCTTCGGAAGAGGCTGGCTCGCACCCTTCTTCTTATTATTATTACCTCTCTTCATGTAGTGCTTCTTCTTCACAACAGTGTCAGCCACTGCCATCTTCTCATCAGTCACCTTTCGGAGTGTGTTGGGGTTGAAAACCAATCCCAGTTTCTCTTGTGGTGGATCGGCAGCCGGAGGCGTCTCTTGAGAAAGACCATGGAAGACCAGGCGCTGTGTGCATGTATTGGGCCGACCAGCTTGATGGTCGTCGCGAGCTGCGAAGGGTTCTTCATCCACAGAAGGCATATACAATCCTTTGGCAGCGCCGGTGTTGATGAAGTCGTCAACGTTGACCAATTCATCATCATCTTCATGGGTGCCATCATGTGGTGGTGGTAGCGGGGGCGACGGCGGTTGCGGCACAATGTCTTTGCCATGTGGCGGTGCACACGCTGCCAAGAGTTGATGGTGACGGCTGGTGGTGGCGATGATGGCGGCTACTGGCTTCCAAGGTGGTGCCGAGCGATCGGTCGAGAGGTGGCGCTGGTGCTCCCCCCGCAAGATGAATCTGGGTCTTCAGCCATGTCAAGGGCCAGTTGTAGCATTCCCCAAGGGTCTTGTGTTCGTCGGCTCCCTGAGGTTGAAAGGGAGGTCCATGTCGTCGCACCCTGGCAACACCCGAGCCAACCTGACCATCATCACGTCATCATCCATTGGATTGTTGTGCATCGTTTGGCTCGCCGGTTGTATAAGAGTGCCCTTGGCAACATCCTTCAACTCACCGCCGACATCTTTAAGCAGGAGTACGCAAGAAGTGTCCTGAGGCAAAAAAATGTTGTTGGGCGTCATGAGATGGCAGTAGTCATGCATCAAAGGCATAAAGGAGATGACGTGCACTAACTAATTAGTTACCTTGGTGATGGCGTGGATCTCGGCTAATGTAGAGACACGGCTGATGCCGGCGGCCGGCCTATCATCATCTGCAATCTCCCGCTCGGGTGCCTCATGAAGCACCACCACCGTCGGCTGCGCCTTATTGGTATCTTTGGCGGGAGGGGGGCGTCGGTGTGACCAAAATGAGCGGCTGCATCCCGACATTGACGGCCGGCGGGGTCACCAGGTCCGGCGATATGGTAACATTGATGCCCGAGTTGCTGCCGCTTAAGCTGGGCAGATGTATCGGCCCCTGTCGACCTCCCGCATTCCAAGCAGTAAGCCCCTCGAAAAACTTAGGGGGGATCATCGAGCGGAGCTTCTCTTCCACTAACTTGTCCACCGTTTTCTCGTCCACCGCCTTCTCCTCCAGTGTCTGCACCTTCATCTTCAGCTCTGCAACAACGGCTTTATCCTGATTCTTCCTCTCCCTTCTTTTCTTGGCGTCCTCTTTGTAGTACTCCTTGAACTTCATGCTCGTACCGAAGCCGGACACACGGCCAGCTGAGGACGGCGGCAACCCCTTGTCCCTCTTCTTGTAAGCATTGGTCGCCCTGTTGAAAACCGTGCCCCACGGCTCCGTCGAATCCTAGGATGACTCTGTGGCAGTAGCGTTCAGTTCATCCTCCTGTAGAGACAAGGAAAGGTGAACCCATTTAGATTCTTGACTTCATTATCTTAATTAGAACGCAATAGACTTGAGATCGGCGATAAGTTCCTTACTAGCTTCTTCTCGAATTCCTTCACCTCCGGATCGTCGGTGATGAACTCCCATGTTTCCTTGTCCAGGTAGTAGCGGGCCCGAACAAATTGCCTAAGCTGCAAGTCCGTGATTTTAAGCCAAGGGTTGTCTTTACCAAGGCGTTCAAGCTCGGCGTCATCCTTTTCCCAAATGACATGTTTCCCCCTGTAACCGCCGCTTCCAAGGCGGTGGTTACCTATGTTCTGTTCCCGCATATTCCTTCCCCATTGAGTCCATTTTATAGCGTTAGCGGTAGCTATATCCGCCTTGAATATCCTAAACTCCTCTTCGTCGAGCATCGGATTTTTCTTACTAATAACCTCCCAGCTTTCACCTTTGTCAATGTTATTCTTCACCCGGGTTTTCCAGCTGCTCAAGGCGTTGCTCATCTTCGTGAGGGATAGTTTGTTCACTGGGTTCTTTCTCTCGAGGTTTCTAAACCGCTCTGGGAATCTGTATCGCTTGTGAAGCTTCTTAAGGAGGTTATCGACCAAAGCTGCATTGTCAGCATGTCTGATGTACTTCATGTTGATCGACATGCTTTCCGGACGATGCACCCGAGTTGCAGGCCGTACCCTTTAGCAATCGCCTCTGGCGCAATGGGTTGGCCACTTTCTGTGACCTCAGTGAACTCATCGCAGACGGTGGCGAGCACTGGCACCTTCCGCTCCTTCTGTTCCTTCTTCTTCTTCTTCTTCTTCTGAGAAGCGACCGGGTTGCCGCTATCGCCATCCGTGCGCTCGCCGCCATCGGTGTGGGTGCCACCATCGGTGGTGTCATCCTCTTCACCGCCGCCTTCACTAGTTCCATCGTAGTCGTCTTCGTCACCCTCGTAATCAGGATCTCCGCCCTCATTGGCCCCAGCAGCTCTGGCGACGGTCGCCTCCTCCTCTGGTGGTGGTGTCATCCTCATCGCCTCCTCCTCCTCCTCCTGTTGGGACCCCCGCCAGAATGACTGGTTGGCCTGTCTAGCTTGTTCTTCGACGCTGATCATGTGCTTAGAAGGGCCAGACTCCTTGTTGCCCGACATGTTTGCACTACTCTGTTTAAAAGAGGCAAAAAGTTAGCACAAATCTCGGCCGAAAAATTCGGCATGACCTTTGCTATTTTTTGACCTAGGAGTGCCCATTTCTCAACCGAAACGAAAGTGAATCGACACTTCGGGAGAAATGGGCAACTCAAATGAAATTCCTGCAAGAAAAAACACCCCATCCCCATATTAACAGCCCCATCCCCATATAGCAGCACCATATAACAACACTTAACAACAACACCATATAACAGCACTATAATAGTTCTAGAATTACAGCACTTAACAACAACACCATATGACATCACTTAACAAAATATAATTACACGCAAGGGTGGCTTGTAATCCAGTGAGATAATCTCTGCAGCACTTAACAACAACACCATATAACATCACTTAACAACAACACCATATAACAACACTTAACAACAACAATGGCACAGATTAGTTAATAGCACTTAGCAATAGCAATGTTGTTAACAACACTTAACAACAGCACCATATAATAGCACTTAACAAAATATAATTACACGCGAGGGTGGCTTGTAGTCCAGTGAGATAATCTCTGCAGACTCCGACTCTGCTGCATTGGTCAGGGTAACAATGATGTCAAAACAATGTACTACCGTTTTGTCAACCCAAACAAAATAGTGTTAATATTTGAGTTGGTGCACTATAGACATCTTCTAGGATACCAATATTTATTTAAAAACATCATTCCAAATTTACTAATGCAATTAAACATAATTTATCCCACATAAAATGTCCAGTTAGCCAATTAATCCATCATCTGACTTGAAATGAACCGCAATGCAATCAACTTCTCCATTCCGCACGGATTATGAAACAAAGGACCAGCAACAAATTTCATATCTTAGATAGAGAATCATCGCATGATGCGCAACTACCATGATGTTAGTATTAATTTTTAGTTCAAATCCTCATTGTACAATATAATATACAAGCATGGTCCTACCAGATTTGTACCCTATTCTATTGAAGTTTACAGTTCTTCACTCTGTCAAGAGGAGCAATCTAGAAATAACGGCTATTAAATGTGTCATGGTCAAGTCATATCATAGTTTTATACCCCCTTAGTAGACCGTGTGCTCTTTTAGAATTTCATAAAGCCTAACTTGGATATGATGATCTTTTAAATGTTGTTGAACTGCCTGGGCACATGGTAAGATGTATCTAAGTACTTGTCATTGAGGAATGAGAGATTATATGATAAGTATCAACAACTACTTGAGGAAGCTTGCTACATCCTAAAAGCAGCCCAATAAGTTTGCAAATGATGCTTTTTAATCACCTGCAGTACTGTATAGAAAATATATCCTTGTATTCAGATATTTCAAACGGTTGGTCTGTGTGTAAGCCCAAAGCAACCCATATTAGTGGTCTGGTAGTACAAAAGATGGTAGTACAAAAGACGCTCTTACATGCAAGTTGTTTTGTCCAGTACCATAGAAAACATAGTTTTAACAGCACTATTTGGGTTAAAGAGCACTATAAGTCAGAAACTGAGGGGGATGGGTAAGCAACTAGGGTTCAGAGGGGGATGGTGATGGGTTCGTAGCATGGAAAACAAAAAATTCTACCGCAAGAACGAACAAAACCTAGATCTAATCTAGATAAAAGCCAAGATCTAATCTATTAGACATGAGCAACGAGATAGATAGGAACTAACCCTCGTAGATCCAAAAGGGTTAACGAGATTAGATCTCGTGGTTGATGTAGTCGATCACTTGCCGATCTCAAGATCGTGTGGACGATCCTTCCGGCGTCGCGTTCCAGCAGCGCTTCCGCCGTCGGTCAAGTAGATGATCCTTCCGGCGCCGCGTTTCGGCAGCGCTTCCGCAGTCGGTCACACGTGCAGTGTCGAAGCAGACCTTCCTCTCCCCGTTCCAGCGAGCAGCGGAGGTAGTAGATCTTCTCCACGGAATCCCAGCAGCACGACGGCGTGGTGGTGGTGGTGGTGGAGTAGAGAATTCTGCAGGGCTTCGCCTATGCCTGTGCAGAAGATGGTGGAGGAGAGAGGCGGCAGAGATTGGGTGTTATGGGAGCAGGGGAGGAGGGGGCGCCCTTGCCCCTCTATTTAAAGAAGGGAGGCGCCTAGGGAGGGGGAGTCCTTGTAGGACTCCCCTCCCTTGTAGGCCGGCGGATTGGAGGTGGGGGGAGGAGTCCTCCTCCCCCACGATTCCGTATCTTGACCCACCAGGACTCCTTGATCCCTATCTTGATTTTCAAGCAAACTCCAAGATATCTTCTAGAACCTTCCGGAACATTCCGAAACCTTCTAGAATCCTCATATAAACACTCCGGAACATTTCCTAACTTAGAAAATGATCCCCTATATATGAATCTTATTCTCCGGACCATTCCGGATCTCCTCGTGATGTCCCGAATCCAATCCGAGACTCCGAACAACATTCGGTCTCCAACGCACATTCCATATCTACTTAAAACAACTTCGAACCTTAAGTGTGTCACCCTACGGTTCGTGAATATGTAGACATGATAGAGACACATCTCCTATCAATAACCATCAGCGGGACCTGGAGATCCATAATGGCTCCCACATACTCAACGATGACTTCGCGATCGATTGAACCACTTACATATGGAACTAATTCCCTTTGTCTCGCGACACTATACTTATCCGAGGTTTGATCGTCGGTATCTCCATACCTAGTTCTACCTCGTTACCGATAAGTACTCTTTACTCGTTCCGTGATATGTCATCCCTTGTGACCCAGTCACATGCTTGCAAGCTAACTAGATGACATTCCACCGAGAGGGCCCAGAGCATATCTATCCGTCATATGGATGGACAAATCCCAATCTTGGTTCATGCGCTTCAACACATACTTTCAGAATACCCAATGACACTTTTATAACCACCCAGTTACGAAGCGGCGTTTGATGTCATCAAAGTATCCATCCGGTGATGGTGATTAACATAACCTCATGGTCGAAGGAATAGGTTACTATGTATTTGAAAGCTTACAGCAATACGAACTTAATGACTTGATCTTATGCTACGCTTACTAGGGGTGTGTGTCCATCACATCATTCTCCTAATGATATAACCTTGTTATTAATCACATCCTAATGTCCATGATCAGGAAACCATGATCATCAATTAATCAACAAGCTAGTTTAACAAGAGGCTTACTAGGGACTCTTATATGTTTACAAAACACACATGTATTAGTGTTTCCTTATAATACAATTATAGCATGGGATGTAAACATTCATCATAAACACAAAGATATAATAATAATCACTTTTATTATTGCCTCTTGGGCATATCTCCAACAGTCTCCCACTTGCACTAGAGTCAATAATCTAGATTACATGGTAATATACCGAACACCCATGGCGTTTTGGTGTTGGTCATGCTTTGCCCTAGGGAGAGGTTTAGTCAACGGATCTGCCACATTCAGATCAGTGTGTACTTTGCAAATCTTTATGTCACCATCTCGGACATACTCGCGAATAGCATGGAAACGTAGCTTGATGTGCTTCAGCTTGCTATGTGACCTTTGCTCCTGCGCATTAGCTATGGCACCTGTGTTGTCACAGTAGATGGCCATCGGGTCCAACGCACTGGGATACACGCTGAGTTCAGTAATGAATTCCTCCATCCAAACGGCTTCTTGTGCAGCCTCCAAAGCAGCTATGTATTCCGATTCAGTTGAAGATTTCGCCACAATGCTTTGCTTCGCACTCCTCCAGCTCACTGCAGCACCATTCAAAATAAATACGTATCCTGATTGTGACTTCGAGTCATCCAGATCGGTGTTCCAACTAGCATCGGTGTAACCATTTACAACAAGTTGTTCATCACCTCCATAAGAAAGAACCATATCCTTAGTCCTATTTAGGTACTTTAGGATATTTTTGACCGCTGTCCAGTGCTCCATTCCAGGATCACTTTGATATCTGCTAGTCAAACTAACAGCATGTGCTATATCCGGTCTTGTACACAGCATGGCATACATGATAGAACCTATGGCCGAGGCATAGGGAATATTATTCATTTTCTCTCTATCTTCTGCCGTAGCTAGACTTTGAGTTTTACTCAAGGTCTTACCTGACAACATGGGCACGAACCCTTTCTTGCTATCTTCCATTCTAAACTTCTTTAGAACTTTGTCTAAGTATGTACTTTGTGAAAGCGCTATTAGGCGTCTTGATCTATCTCTATAAATCTTGATGCCTAGAATGTATGCCGCTTCGCCAAGATCCTTCATTGAAAAACTATTATTCAAATAGGTTTTGACGCTATTAAGAAGTTCTATATCATTCCCAATCAACAATATGTCATCTACATATAGTACTAGGAATGCTACAGAGCTCCCACTCACTTTCTTGTAAATACAAGCTTCTCCATAAGTTTGTATAAATCCAAAGTTTTTGATTACTTTATCAAAACGTTGATTCCAACTCCGTGATGCTTGCTTCAGCCCATAAATGGAGCGCTGAAGCTTGCATACCTTGTCAGCATCTTTAGGATCGACAAAACCCTTGGGTTGTACCATATACAACTCTTCCTCAATGTCACCATTAAGGAACGCCGTTTTGACATCCATCTGCCAAATCTCATAATCGCAATGTGCAGCAATTGCTAACAAAATCCTCACAGACTTTAGCTTCGCTACTGGTGAGAATGTCTCATCATAGTCAACTCCTTGAATTTGTCGGAACCCTTTCGCGACAAGTCGAGTTTTATAGACGGTAACATTACCATTAGCATCTGTTTTTCTCTTGAAAATCCATTTGTTCTCGACAGCCTTACGGCCATCCGGTAAGTCCACCAAAGTCCACACTTGGTTTTCGTACATGGATCCCATTTCGGATTTCATGGCTTCTAGCCATTTGTCGGAATCTGGGCTCACCATAGCTTCTTCATACGTCGCAGGGTCATCAGCGTTGTCCACTAACATGACGTTCAAGGCAGAGTCATACCAATCAGGAGTGCTACGAACCCTCGTTGACCTGCGAGGTTCAGTAGTAACTTCATTTGAAGTTTCATGATCATTATCATTAGCTTCCTCTCCAATTGGTGCAGGCGGCACAAAAACATCTTCTGGTGCTGCGCTACTCTCAAATCCGAGAGAAGGTTCAATAACCTCATCGAGTTCTAATTTTCCTTCCATTCACCTCCTTCGAGAGAAACTCCTTCTCAAGAAAGGATCCATTCTTGGCAACAAAAACTTTGCCTTCGGATCTATGATAGAAGGTATACCCAATTGTTTCTTTAGGGTATCCTATGAAGACGCATTTCTCCGCTTTGGGTTCTAGCTTATCAGGTTGTAACTTCTTTACATATGCCTCGCAACCCCAAACTTTAAGGAACGACAACTTAGGTTTCTTACCAAACCACAATTCGTACGGTGTCGTTTCAACGGATTTAGATGGTGCCCTATTTAAAGTGAATGCGGTTGTCTCTAATGCATAGCCCCAAAATGATAACGGTAAATCTGTAAGAGACATCATAGACCGAACCATATCTAAGAGAGTTCGATTACGACGTTCGGACACACCATTACGCTGTGGTGTTCCCGGCGGTGTCAACTGTGAAAGTATTCCACATTTCTTTAAATGCATGCCAAACTCATAACTCAGATATTCACCTCCGCGATCAGAACGCAGAAACTTAATCTTCTTGTTACGATGATTTTCCACTTCACTTTGAAATTCCTTAAACTTCTCGAAAGTTTCAGACTTATGTTTCATAAAGTAGACATACCCATATCTACTCAAGTCATTCGTGAAAGTGAGAACATAACGATATCCACCACGCGATGCTACACTCATTGGACCGCACACATCGGTATGTATTATTTACAATAAGTCTGTAGCTCGCTCCATTGTACCAGAGAATGGAGTCTTAGTCATTTTTCCCATTAGACATGCTTCGCATCTTTCAAGTGATTCAAAATCAAGTGATTCAAGAAGTCCATCTGAATGCAGTTTCTTCATACGCTTCACTCCAATGTGACCAAGACGACAATGTCACATGTATGTAGAATTATCATTCAATTTAATTCGTTTAGCATCTATGTTGTGAACATGTGTATCACTACTATCGAGATTCAGTAAGAATAAACCATTCATCTCAGGTGCATTACCATAAAAGATATTACTCATATAAATCGAACAACCTTTATTCTCAGACTTAAAAGAGTAACCGTCTCGCAATAAACAGGATCCAGATATAATGTTCATGCTTAACGCAGGCACCAAATAACAATTATTTAAATTTAAAACTAATCCCGAAGGTAGATGTAGAGGGAGCGTGCCGACGGCGATCACATCAACCTTGGAGCCATTTCCAACGCGCATCGTCACCTCGTCTCTTGCCAGTCTTCGTTTATTCCGCAGCTCATGCTTCGAGTTACAAATGTGAGCAACCGAACCAGTATCAAATACCCAGGCACTACTACGATTACTAGTAAGATACACATCTATAACACATATATCAAATATACCTTTCTTCTTGATGTTGCCGTTCTTCAGATCCGCCAGGTACTTGGGGCAGTTACGCTTCCAGTGACCAGCACCCTTGCAGTAGAAGCACTCAGTTTCAGGATTAGGACCAGCCTTGGGCTTCTTAGTAGGTGCGGCAGCTTTCTTGCCGCCCTTCTTGAAGTTGCCCTTGTTCTTAGGCTTGCCCCGTTTCTTGAAATTGGTGGTCTTATTGACCATCAACACTTGTTGCTCCTTCTTGATCTCCACTTCAGCAGTTTTTAGCATGGACGACAGTTCAGGCAACGTCTTGTTCATGCAGTGCATGTTGTAGTTCATCACAAAGTTCTTGTAACTTGGTGGAATTGATTGAAGGAGACGGTGAATCCCCAATTCATTAGGAATCGATATTCCCAACTCTTGGTGGTTCTTAGCGTACCCAGACATGGTGAGCACGTGCTCGCTAACGGAGCTTCCCTCTTCCATCTTACAGTGAAAGGATTTCTCGGAGGCCTCATAGCTCTCCATGGCTGCGCGAGTCTCAAAAATTAGCCTGAGCTCCTTAATGATCTCGAACGGGTCGTGGTGCTCAAAACGCTGTTGGAGCTCCGCTTCTAAACCGTACAGGATGGCACACTGAACTGTGGAGTAATGATTCTCCCGAGTGGCGAAAACATTCTTTTCGTCATCGGTGGCATTATCTGCAGGTGGGTCACCTAGCGGTGCATCGAGCACATAGGTCAACTGACCAGCCCTGAGGACGATCTTCAGTCCACGGAACCAGTCTGTGAAATTGCTTCCATTGTTCTTAAGTTTTTCTTTCTCTAGGAACGCATTGAAATTGATGGAGGGGGTCGCCATAATCTACAACAATTTGCAAGTAGTTTAGACTAAGTTTATGACAAATTGAGTTCAAATTTAATAAACTAACTAGGTGAACTCCCACTCAAAACAACATCCCTCACATTGTCTTAGTGATTACACGAACCAAGTCCACTACACCAAGTCCGATCTTCACGAGAGAAGATGTAGTTTCATCGGCGAACAATCTTCATGTTCATCCTATCAATTATATGACTCATGCTCTACCTTTCAGTATTCCGTGTTCCGAGACCATGTCTATACATGCTAGGCTCGTCAAGACAACCTTAGTTTCCGCATGTGCAAATCTGGCTTGCACCCGTTGTATGCACACGTAGAATCTATCACATCCGATCATCACGAGATGCTTCGAAACGACGAGTCTTAGCAACGGTGCCAACTAAGGGTGAACACTTTATTACTTGATATTTAGTGAGAGGGATCATCTTATAATGCTACCGTCGCGATCTAAGCAATACAAGATGCATAAAGGATTAACATCACAGGCAATTCATAATTAGTGTGATATGATATGGCCCTTTCTTCTTGCGCCTTTGATCTCCATCTCCAAAGCACGAACATGATCTCCATCATCACCAGCATTGCGTCAAGGTCAGTGGCGCCGCTTCATGGTTGTCCATCATCACCAGCAACTATTACAACTACTTGGAATAAAGCTATTACAAGATGAATAGACACGCAGGTCTTAACAGAATTAAAGACAACCATTAGGCTCCTGCCGGTTGCCATATTACAACAAGGATCATTGCATACATCAAATACAATCACAATCACATGATGGCCATATCACATCACAAAACCCCTGCAAAAACAAGTTAGACGCCTCTAATTTTCTTTGCATGTTTTACGTGGTTTGGGGCTTTCGCATAAGACCGATCTTACCTACGAACAAGGACCACAACGTTGATACAAGTGTTGTCAAGATGCTCATTGTAAATTGAATCTTAACTATGGTGGGAGAGACAGACACCCGCAAAGCCACTTGTGCAAAGCAAGTTGCACGTCAAGCGTGGAGCAAGTCTCATGTGCGATGACATGTAATGTTAGCCCGAGCCGCTTCATCCCACCATGCCGCAAGATGCAAAGTACACGCTAAGACACCGACAACAAAAGCATCAACGCCCATAAAAACATTGTGTTCTACTCGTGCAACAGATCTACGCATAGATACGGCTCTGATACCACTGATGGGTTCGTAGCATGGAAAACAAAAAATTTCTACCGCAAGAACGAACAAAACCTAGATCTAATCTAGATAAAAGCCAAGATCTAATCTATTAGACATGAGCAACGAGATAGATAGGAACTAACCCTCGTAGATCCGAAAGCGTTAACGAGATTAGATCTCGTGGTTGATGTAGTCGATCACTTGCCGATCTCAAGATCGTGTGGACGATCCTTCCGGCGTCGCGTTCCAGCAGCGCTTCCGCCGTCGGTCAAGTAGACGATCCTTCCGGCGCGCGTTTCGGCAGCGCTTCCGCAGTCGGTCACACGTGCGGTGTCGAAACAGACCTTCCTCTCCCCGTTCCAGCGAGCAGCGGAGGTAGTAGATCTTCTCCACGGAATCCCAGCAGCACGACGGCGTGGTGGTGGTGGTGGTGGAGTAGAGAATTCTGCAGGGCTTCGCCTATGCCTGTGCAGAAGATGGTGGAGGAGAGAGGCGGCAGAGATTGGGTGTTATGGGAGCAGGGGAGGAGGGGGCGCCCTTGCCCCTCTATTTAAAGAAGGGAGGCGCCTAGGGAGGGGGAGTCCTTGTAGGACTCCCCTCCCTTGTAGGCCGGCGGATTGGAGGTGGGGGGAGGAGTCCTCCTCCCCCACGATTCCGTATCTTGACCCACCAGGACTCCTTGATCCCTATCTTGATTTTCAAGCAAACTCCAAGATATCTTCTAGAACCTTCCGGAACATTCCGAAACCTTCTAGAATCCTCATATAAACACTCCGGAACATTTCCTAACTTAGAAAATGATCCCCTATATATGAATCTTATTCTCCGGACCATTCCGGATCTCCTCGTGATGTCCCGAATCCAATCCGAGACTCCGAACAACATTCGGTCTCCAACGCACATTCCATATCTACTTAAAACAACTTCGAACCTTAAGTGTGTCACCCTACGGTTCGTGAATATGTAAACATGATAGAGACACATCTCCTATCAATAACCATCAGCGGGACCTGGAGATCCATAATGGCTCCCACATACTCAACGATGACTTCGCGATCGATTGAACCACTTACATATGAAACTAATTCCCTTTGTCTCGCGACACTATACTTATCCGAGGTTTGATCGTCGGTATCTCCATACCTAGTTCTACCTCGTTACCGATAAGTACTCTTTACTCGTTCCGTGATATGTCATCCCTTGTGACCCAGTCACATGCTTGCAAGCTAACTAGATGACATTCCACCGAGAGGGCCCAGAGCATATCTATCCGTCATATGGATGGACAAATCCCAATCTTGGTTCATGCGCTTCAACACATACTTTCAGAATACCCAATGACACTTTTATAACCACGGGTTCTTCGAGCGGGTCCTCCTCCACGGGCTGCTAGGGCTCCGGCGCGGCGGTGGCTAGGGCTCCGGCGATGAGGGCGGCGCTAGGGTTTGCGCGCGGGCGACGATAGAGAGGTTGCTCAAATTTCGGCTAAGTGTTGGATCGAGAGAGAAAGGGGGATTAGGGGGAGAGGCTGCACCGTCTATTTGGCTAAGTGTGAAAGTTCTGTGGCGCATTCCCACAGATTGCGCCACAGAAGTTGGAACTTCTATGGGAACTTCTGTGGCGCATTCTGTGGGAATGCGCCACAGAACTTTTAGACATAGTACAAAAAAGCGTGGCGTCGTTGTATGACAAGATCTGATACTTGTCCTAGTGGTCTTGTTCGCTTGCTCTCACCTGAGGCAGCCAGGTTTGAATCCTGGCTATCTCACACATGTTTTTCTTTTTTTTAAATATTTTTAATTACATACATATGCATATTTATTAAAAAAGTAAGAACATATACATATATGCATATTTATTCACATATGCATATTTATTTTAAAAAAGCAAGAACATATACATATATGCTTATTTATTAAAAAAGCAAGAACACATATGCATATTTATTCAAACATATATATATGTGTGTTGGCTTGTCACACACAAATGTGAATTTGTATACCCACACGAATATCACATTATATGTTTTAGTCTCTGACTAATACCCACACTAATATCACATTATACCCACACGAATTAATACGCCAAAAAGTCACACAATTGCTAGTGTCTCTTCACAATCTTCTTGCCCTTTTTCGCCGTGGTTGAATACTTTAGCCCGTGCACTTTGAGATTTCTTCTTGTGAATGGACAACCTTTAGTAGGCAGTGTGGTCTTCCTTCTTACTTTAGTAGTAGTAGGCATGTCGAAGTACTTGTCGAATTCCTCTTCGATCTTTGGGTCGCCATTTTTGTCGAAGTTTTGCTCGTTGGCGGATCCTTCCATTCCGATAATGCTCCTCTTGCCCCTCCTAACTACAACACGGTTGGGCTTTGACGGGTCGGTAATAAAAAAGCATTGATCAACTTGGCTAGCGAGTACCCAAGGCTCATTTTTTGCGGAGGCGTTCTTCGTTGATTTGGCATCTGGTATAACCATTGTGGTGAAATAGCGGCCTTCTTTTTCCACGTTCTTGGCCCATCTAACACGGAACATCGGTACGATCTCTCCACAGTAGTCGAGCTCCCATATCTCCTCGATCCTTCCATAGAATCTTTCCATCACAGTAGTCTCGTCATCAGCAAAGGATAACATAGTTACTCCTGAGTTTTGATATTCACTATTCTTGTCCTTTTCCTCGGTGTAGAATCTGTAGCCGTTTATGTTGTATGACTGATAGGTCCTTAGGTTGTGCCCTGGGCCCTGTGACAAGGAGAATATGAGTTTTTGATCTTCCGTAGAAGGCGTCTGTGGGGGATTGTCCAGTTGCCTTTTCTTGAACCAACTTGTGAAGCTGGAGTTGTGCTCTCTGGTTACGTCTCCCTTCTTCCTCGGTCGGCCCTGGTCGACGTACTCCTGCTCGATTAAGCTTCTGTGCTCTTCGACCCAAGGGCCGACCACTTCAATGTGTTGTAGCGCGACTCGGTGTGCCCTTTCAAAATCAGTGCGTCGACCATCAATGCCGACATGCAGTGAGCGGCAGCCCTCGCGGTGACCATATCCACCGAGCCTGCCGAGGTGCTTCTTTGTGGGTATTCCAACATCCTCGTTCTTGGTGGTTAGATAATTCTGGCAGAAGGAGAGGCACTCGTAGATCAAAAAGCCCTTGGCTATGCTTCTATCTGGACGAGACATGTTGCGAACGAATCCTTTGATGACACCGTTTAGCCTTTCAAACAGCATCATGTTATGCAGGAATGTCGGCCCGAGCTGGATGATGTCGTCCACGACATGTACAAGCAGATGCACCATGATGTCGAAGAATGCGGGCGGGAAGTAAATCTCAAGCTCGCATAGTATCATCACGATCTCTTCCTGTAGCCTGTCGAGCTGCTTCACACCGATCGACTTCCTATATACGACGTCGAAAAAGTTACAGAGGCCAAACAACGTCTCACGGACATGCTCGTCCATTATCCCACGGATCACAACGGGGAGTATCTATGTCATCAGCACGTGACAGTCGTGAGACTTCATACCGCTGAACCTCTTCTTCGCCACGTCCAGATATCTTCTTATCTTCCCCGAGTAACCGTGAGGAACTTTCACTCCTAAGAGGCACCTGAAAAACTGCTCGAGCTCCTCCAGACTCAGAGTGAAGCAGGCAACACGAAGCACCACCTCATTCTTCTTAACTCTTTTGCGGCGACCTTGAGTCCCTTCCGTCTGATCATCATCATCATCACTATCAGGGTACTGAAGATCTTTCTTTATGCCAAGTAATTTAAGGTCCTTTCTTGCTTTCGGCCCATCCTTGGTCCTCTCCGGCATGTTCAATAGAGTACCAAGTAGACTCTCGGTAATGTTCTTCGTGATGTGCATTACATCGAGGCTATGGGGAGTGTGAAGGACCTTCCAATACGGCAGGTCCCAGAAAACAGACCTTGCTTTTCATACACCCAGCAACGGCTTTGTCCTCGGTCATTTTTTTCCAGGCGCAGGGCAATCTACCCAATTATTCAAAAGCTCCTTGATTTCTTCGCCGCTCCTCGGACGCGGGGCTCTTTCGAGCTCGTCCTTACCATTGAACAGGTCACCACGTTTTCTCCACGGGTGATCCATGCGGAGCCACTTTCGAGTACCTTGGAACACGGTTTTCAAAGACCCGAGATCCCTTGGTAGCTGGAGATGCGATGTCTCATCCATGCACTTGACGCATGCATTGTGTCGGTGGTTCACCTAGGCCGATACATATGCGTAACTAGGATAGTCCTGCACGGTCGTGAGCAACGCGGCTCTCAGATGGAAATATTCTTTAGTGTAGGCGTCCCACGTACGGGCCGGCGTCTCCCACAAGCTGGCTAACTCCTCTCTCAATAGCCCGAGATACAGATGCATATCGATAGCTGGTTGTTTCGGCCCCTGAATAAGAATGCTCATGTGTACATACCTTTGCTTCGTGCATAGCCACAGGGGGAGGTTGTACGGCCATACAAACACGGGCCAGGTGCTATGCGTGCTACTCTGGTTTCCAAAAGGATTGAGTCCATCGGTGCTCATACCCAGCCTGACGTTCCTTGCATCGCCCCTGAACTCTTCGAACTCGATGTCTAATGCATTCCACTGGCTAGCGTCTGAAGGGTGTGTCAGGATCTTGCCCTTCTCTAGATCATCTTCGGGTTTCTCTCTTTCCGCGTGCCATTGCATGAGCTTTGCTTCCTTAGGATCTACGAAATATCGCTGTAGACAGGGGGGTGATAGGAAAGTACCATACCACTTTTCGAGGAACTTTCTTGTTCCCTCTCTTGTACCGTTCTTGGCCACACACCGGACATGCGGTTCTATCCGCGTACTCGTTCCGATAAAGTGCGCAATCATTGATGCATGCGTGGTATTTAATGTGTGGTAGGTCGAGAGGGCACACGATTTTCTTGGCCTCCTCGATACTTGTTGGCAATGTGTTCCCCTTAGGAAGTCGGTCGTGCCAGTATTCCATGTTCGTGTTGAAGCTCACATCGGTCCATTTGTGTTCGGCCTTCATCTCCAGAGCCTTGAGCGTTACACTCAAACGTGTATCCTCGGGGCGACACCCAGGATACAATGGAGTCATCCCGTCTCCCTCCATTTGGGCCAGCTTGGCTTTCTCTTTGGCTGCAGCTTTGTCGTTGCTCATCTCCTTGAGGAGAACATGAGGGTCCTGCAAGACCGAAGTTAGCAGCGTCTGTGTGTTTGCGTCTTCTCCTTCTTCATGATCATGATCATGCCCGTCGCCATCTCCTTCTCCATGCTGATCATTCCCGCCGGCATCTCCTTCGTCATGATGATCATGCCCGCTGGCATCTCCATCGTCATGATGATCATGCCCGGTAGACTCTTCGTCTTCTCGTCCGGCCATGTCTTCATGACCACCACCATGTCCTGCCGGCGCCTCATTGAGGCGCATGAAACCGCGCCTGAGTAGGTGACCCTCCAATTGTCCAGATTCAGGGTCGATCCAGCGCTGCAGTTTGCATGTTCGACATGGACATCTTATCATGGTCTTGTTGTTCAGAATCATGTCCTCCTTCGTGCCTTTCTTGTACCTAGCAATTCGACCTTCGCTCATCGTGAGGACCATGGTTGCCTGAGCAGTCAAAACAGAGAGTATAGGTGAGAACCACACCATATGAACACACACATGCATGAATGCTAGCCGAAAAAAATTCGGCATGACCTTTCCTAAAATTAGGACATATGGGTAGTGCAAAAATTTGCCGAAATGGAAATGAATCAACATTTCGGCAAACATCCATGCAACCACACCGACCGGGCCCGACAACAACAAGCAAGCAACAAAAAACTTCCTCCCATTGCAAACATTCATGCACCACACAAGCATCGTCTTGCCATGGATCGCACACACACACCGCCCGCGCGACAAGCTTCACCTACATGTTCATGGCCAAGTACTCACCTAGTAGACACAATAATAGCGAGACGAGACCGCGCGATGAGAGAGTGTGGATAAATAGATCTACAATGCAAGTTGGTGGAGAGGAAATTAGTAAACAAATAGAGATGTGAGAGAGAAAAGTAAGGAAATTTTAGATCTATAAGTTGGAGCAAAGCTTCCACTTACCAATCTATGGATTAAAGTAGGTTTAGTTACAAGAAAATGGAGAAACTATGGGAAAGATGGGGTGTGAGGGAGGATGAAGACGAGTTGGGAGGAGGTAGAGATGTGAAATGGGTGGTGGTGGATAGATAGATAAGAGAGCTAGCTTTTGTCACCTTTTTAACATGGATTTGGACTCCCTCATCTATGGCGCATATCGAGCAAATGCGCCACATATGCTGAATCTTCTGTGGCGCATAAGTCCATATGCGCCACAAAAGTGGGTGAATTAGATTCCCTCTGTGGGGCCCACCTCCAAGTTCTGTGGCGCATGTGGGCATATGCGCCACAGAAGTGAAACACATCTGTGGCGCATATCAGAACATGCGCCACAAAACTTGGGTGAATTAGATCTCGTGGTGCCCCCCTCCATGTTCTGTGGCACATAAGAAAATATGCGCCACAGAAGAGGCAACTTCTGTGGCGCATATCTCAGAATGCGCCACAGAACTTGGATCAACCCACCCCGGCTGGCGGGTCCCACCAATCATCTGTGGCGCATGTTCTGGAAAATGCGCCACAGAACTTCCAATCTTCTGTGGCGCATGTTTTCTAGTGCGCCACTGATGTTTTCTGTGGCGCATGGTTTCGCATATACGCCACTGAATATCTTGTCTATCTATAGGTTGTTTCCTAGTAGTGTAGTGATGATTGTAATTTTTAAGGAATTTGTTCTATCATCTGTTCTGAATGCACTGTACACACCTTTGCGCACTAATATGGTTCTTATCAGATACAACCTTTGCAGGTTGAACTTTTTTTTGTAGGTGAAATAGCAATGATACTAAGCTTTTGAGGGTACAAGCCTTAACAAGGTGCATATGCATATTTGGGGAACTTAAGTAAACCTGAATCTTCTGTCCAATCTTCTCAAGCATCTTCTTAAGATTTATGACTAATACACTATGATTTCTTATTTCAGCTAAGGTTATTTGGCTTTCAATTAGTGACAACTGTTGTATTCACTATATAAGTCTACATGAATTTTCATGTAGTGTTCTCATTTAGGGGTTTAGTTACATAAGCCATACCAGTTTTAGTAACTTAATCCCTCTTAATAGTTTCCTCTTCTTCATTCCAATCAGACAATCTTATTTCCTTTGCCTTTTGAACAAGTTTTAGCATATCTTTCCATAGAAAGTAGGTAAAGGTATCGATTTCATTTATCAGGTGAAAACTTAACTATGTGCGGTGCATGAACCCACTGACAGGTGCCAGCCATGCAATGTAACCCACGTTTCATAATTTTTGTCATGGTTTTAGTTAATTTTTTAAAACTAAAACCACGACAAAAATTGTGAAATGGAGGCAGTACTCTATTAGATAGGATTGGTTCACAATCTGGTATTTAAAAAAGGAATGACCCCTACATTATGGAAGGGGTTGTAGTTTTTAATCATGTTGCATATTGGTTATTTTCAGAATATAACAGAGTACACCATCAAGATTCTAATATATATGCAACTATCTTCTTTTATAAGAATGAGATGTATTTATTTTCCTGTGCAAATATTGAGAAACTTCTTCCCATTTTGTATTTTTTAAGCGACCCTTCAAGTCTAAGCACAACTTAATCATCTGTTTTGCAATGTTATTTTATAGAACTATCCACCAATAATGAATACAATTTATATTCCCCTCTTCACATCTAATTTGGCTCGTGTCGAGGTTTATGGTGTTCTACCACGCTACCACGACCTTTACTTTGTTCGAAACTAATTAAAGTTACTATTTTTTTCAAAAAAAACTGCAGTATATATGCGTGAATTTATGTATATGATTCCGAACTTTCATAGCTTTGTATTTATAAAATTCTTATTAGTCCATCTTAAAATGACGGGCGCGGCAACGCGCGCCTTCACTACTACTAGTACAAGACAAGGCACGTCCATGCCCACAGACAATTTTCTCCAAATGTGCATTATGAAAAGTCTACAAGTCAAACGAGGTCGGCGAGCACCATGTGGCAGACCGTACAGTTTGTCCCAACAAGTTCATTCTGATACATCTAGATGAAGAACAAAATAGGTTCGTGGACGTGGCATGCAGAAAATTCAGGGTGCAGAGCATAGCTATAATAATGTCTAGATGCAGGAAAAAGTGCAGAAAAATCTGGGTATCATCTAGAACTAATACCATCTTCCTGGCTGTACATTTTGTCCGAACAAGTTCGTTCCGATACATGCTAGTAGTAAGTTGGATCATCTAGGTGGCATGCAGAAAAATCAGGGGTGCAGAGGATAGCTGTCCTGTCTAGATGCAGAAAAATCTGGGCATCATCTAGAACTCCAGATCGATGCAGAGCAAAAATGGTGGGTTCTTGGTCGTGACTAGTTCACTGCAGAAACGAAATATGAGGTCACGGTGGCTCATCCTGCACAGGGACAACACGGCTTTCGCTTTCGGAGACAGATGACCACAAACGGCAGGTGTTCTAGAAGTCTGAAAACTTCCAAAAAATATCATCAAATCGTCCAAACGATTGGCCTATCGTCGTCATTGAGGTAGTATCTAGGCCGGGACCTTCCAGAACAGCGAGACATTCTTCAATCATCCAACAGCTTGGGGCATTGCAATTCAGAAGGTCATGACTTCTTGTTTAAACATATTGGCCACACCGTTCAAAACAACACATATATACGAACATCTATCATGTCTACAACTTTGGATCGTACCAAAATACATACCCAGATGTCGAAAATTCTACTGGATTTCAACCTATCATGATTGAACTAGCCATAACGATTTTTTCACAGAATTTAAAAGTAAGTTCAAAATTATTTGGATGCAGAGCAAAACTAGGGTTTTGGCCATGACAAGCGAGCGGGGAAAAAATAGAGGTCAGGAGGAACTCATGGCTAGCTGCTCATTACACGTACCTTTCACCTCTATAACAGTTAGCGGCCGAGAGGTGCCGGATACAGATGACCACGAACACAAGTCCACGCGAATTCAAAATATCACCTTATCATCCACTGTCGAGGTAGTAGTAAAAATTGTACAATCCAAGTGGAGCGGTTCAACAAGTTATGACTCTTATTTAGACTCACTTGCAACATCGAAACGACACGTATGAAAGTGTGAAGTATATGTTACATGTGACAATAAGTATGTCATTATATTCTTATTCGGAAAAAAAGTTATATAATGATATTTTTTGTGCTACGTGACTAACATATGTTGGTGAAGGGGACTGATTATGACTAGACAATAAATATGCAAAAAACTGGTTGAAAAGGCTGAAGTCCCTTTCCACCTTGTTGGGGAAGATGTAGGAGGTGGAGTGGCAACCGGACCGGACCAGAGAGTGGTGGCGCGAAAGCAACAGCCTCCACACGCTAGGAGAAACAAGGCAACACAACACTCACACTAGGCGGGGCCTCACACAATCCAATCAATCCTCCCGGAGATAAGATCGAGAGCCCGAAGTACGAGCGGCACCACGGGCTCCCCACCTCTATAAATCCATGGCCGTCTCCCTCTCGCTCCCCTCGACGAGCACGGGGAAACAGCTGAGTAGAGTACAGCCTGGCGCACTGCTGCTTAGTTTTGATCTATCAGGGAATCAAGAAACAGAGAATCGATGGCTACCTTCGCGTCGACGGCGGCGGTGGCGATCGCGCCTCGTCCGGGGCGGGTCGGTGGCGCGAGGCGGTGCGTGGCGGCGAGGGCGTCTGCGACCACGGCGGCGGCGGCGGGGAGGACGCACTACGAGGTGCTCGGTGTCGGCGCGGGGGCGAGCAGGGCGGAGATCAAGGCGGCGTACCGGCGACTGGCGAGGGAGGTGCACCCGGACGCCGTTAGCGGTGGTGGAGACGAGGGGTTCATCCGGCTCCACGCGGCATACGCCACGCTCGCCGACCCCGACGAGCGCGCGCGGTACGACCGGGACGTTGTGGCCAGCCGCCGAGCGGCCGCGATATTCCGGCGGGGGGCTGCCGAAGGGACGGGCTACCGGCGACGGACGTGGGAGACGGACCAGTGCTGGTAGGACGGGCACGCGGACACGACGGCTCCTCTGCTCTCCCGGCCGGGTCCCCAGGCACGGCGTCGCAGCGATGTCACACGGCCGATCCGGATCGGGTGACTCGGACGCGCGAGCTGTGTAAACTGTGACAGTGCGAGAGACGTTTTTTGAAGATCTCTTGTGCCGTATCAAAAATAATAATTAATTAGCTATCTATACTGTAAATTAACGGCCAAAGGAATATACTTTTAGTTCATTTGGTTAATCATCTAATTTCTTATCTCTTTTTTTCTTTTTTTGGAAAAAGATTCAGATCTATTTCATGTAAGAAGTACAAAGTATCCTAAACATAATAAAATTACATCGAGGTCTTTGGACCACCTAACGACCACTACTGTCGCCAGAGCGAGCCGCCGACGCGCTGCTGTCGCCGCTCCATTACCGGAGCCGGAAAGTCTTCGTGCACGTGCCCCTAAGGACCTACGCCCCAGAGATGAAGTTGTCGCCATTGAACCCTTAAATTGATCCGAAACTTGTAACACCAAACCTAAAAGACACGTACACTGAACGAGATCAAGAACACACATAGACTGGACGAGATCCACTCCATGGAAGCGGCGACCAGACGAATCCTCACCCTCCTCAACGCCAGCAGCAGGATCGTCGCCGACGAGGTGGAAGAGGAGGAGGGTATAACTTATTCTTATCCCGCACAACGCCGCCATAGCCACCATAACGACGATGTCGGATGACCAAACTCTAACTTTAGGGACCCTTCTACACCGCCGAGCGCAGGTCCGAGGTCCCCACCTCCTCCCGCCGCCGGAGCGGCAAGCAGAGGAGGCGGGAACCCGTCGATGCTCGGTCGCAGACGGCGAGGACGAAGCAGATCGTGGTGGCTGCTAGGGTTTTTACCCTAGCCGTCGCCTCTTTTTTCTCGCGGGAGGAGACACCCGTTCTTGTCTCTTTTTTTCGAGGCATCTAACTTTTGTTTCCAGGTATTTAACTTTTTTTTCGAGGTATCTTACTCTAAGGAATAACCTGTTGCTCCTTTGGTAATAATCTATGTGTGAGTCATATCTTGGAGGTTCTCATGCACTCATGCATGTCATGTCAGTATCCAAGCTAGGTAGATTAAATTGTGGAAAACAAAACTCATAGGTGTATATCTAGATTGCTAATTTGACGATGGACTAGACAACGTACCTCTTCATCCCGAGAGAAACAAGCACAGACTATTAGGGTTCCACCGCCTCCTGCCGGTGGCGCGGCCAATCTGCCTGGCTTTTGTGGCTCCGGGTCATGGAGGCGGGGTGGGTCTTAGCTCCGGTCGGCAGGATGGCTCACAGTTTGAAGTGATTAATTTGCACGGAAATAGAGCAAAGATCAGAAGTGATGTTCCATCGCCTCACCCCATTTTTCTTCTTCTA
The DNA here is from genome assembly GCA_910589775.1 of Avena eriantha. Lineage (NCBI taxonomy): Eukaryota > Viridiplantae > Streptophyta > Magnoliopsida > Poales > Poaceae > Avena > Avena eriantha. The sequence continues at coordinate 2,995,749 of OU342744.1, forward strand.
GCCTCTCACATCACAGTTGCATATGCACCAATGCACACAGTACGTGTCACCATCCTTTTCTGTTCAGAAATGAGGAGTTTTCACAATCTAAAAAAGAGGGCCTTATGTTCGCTAGCCATAGATAGTAGTATATGATATACTCCCTCCGTCCCAAAATAAATGACTTGGGTTTGCCTAGATTCATATGTACCTATATACTAAAACGTGTCTAGATACATCCGAATCTAGACAAACCCACGTTACTTATTTTGGGACGGAGGGAGTGTGACTTTTCGGTTTGTTTGCAGCTTGTTGCTTCTGTTTTTATTTTTTCTTGGAACTTAATCAGGACCCAGGAGAACCTTCCAATTAAAGAATTGATCTGGTTGTTATATCCCACAACAAGAACATGCATATTCGTTCAAGAATATCTTAAGCCAGTTCCAACAAAGATAAATCCTTCCTACAGTCTATACTTCTTCATCAATATGTTCGTCGAGATGGATGATCTCTGCTCCCATCCCATGGGCAGCTCTTCTCCCAGCCACAACGTCACTCTCTTTTTTCCACTTCAAACCGAATAGGCATTTTCACCTTTAATTCTGGGTGGTCCAGGTTCTACCCAATACAATTCAGCGAGTACATATCTTCTTCAAGTTAGATGTCTCCCATCTTATCAGGATCATATCACCCAATAATGCGAACACCTATTCCCCATATCCGTTTCCCCGGACAGCGACGTGCATCTCCGCCGCTCCAGCTCTACCACCCACATGTACGCCTAGATTCCATCTTCCCGGCTGTCATCGTCATCGACGTCGCAAACTCGCAATGGCGCGCGCGGTGAGGGGTGTGGTCAGCGTCTCCGACGACCCATGCCCCACCCACCAAATTGATAACGCCGTCCATCAGTTCACAAATCTAGTTGCTCTTAGCTTGATTGCCCTCTTGTCGGCGCCACCTAGATGCTGCACACTGGCACTACATCCTAATAGACTAGTACAAGACAAACGCACGCGCATGCATACCGGCAATTTTCTCCAAATGTGCATTATGAAAACCAGAGGTCACGCATGGTGGCTCATCCTGATTCATACAGTTTGTCCGAACAAGTTCCTTCTGATGCATGCTAGTACTAGTAAATATGATCATCTAGATGAAGAACAAAATAGCTTTTGCGGACGTGGCATGCAGAAAAACCAGGGGAGCAGAGCATAGCTATATTGTCTAGATGCAGGAAAAATGAAGAAAAATCTAGGTATCATGTAGAACTCCAGATCGAAGCGGAGAAAAAAATGGGTTTTTGGTCGTGACTAGTTCACTGCAGAACAAAATCAGAGGTCAGTGGCTCATCCTGCACACAAACACGGCTTTCGCTTTCAGAGACAATTAGCGGACCATAGGCGCCTAATTCAGATCACCACAAACAGGTGTTCCATAAGTCTAAAAACTTCCAAGATCGTCCGAACGATTGGCCTATCGTCGACGTGGAAGTAGTATCTAGGCCAGGCGGCCGAGAAATTCTTCCATCCAACAGCGTGGGCCATTTTAGAAGGTCGTCACTTAAGCATATTGGCCACATTCGTGTTAAATGACATATACACAAACATCTCTATCATATCTATAATTCCGGATCTTACCGAAATATATCTGAGACTGCGGAATATCTCCCGGGTTTTCAACCTATCATGATTGAACTAGCCATAACGAGTTTTGACCAAATTTAAATTAACTTTCAAATAATTTGGATGCAGAGCCAAAACTAGGTTCTTCGCCATACAAGCAAGTGCAAAAAAAGAAATTGAGGTCACGAACTAACGGTAGCTCATTAGTCATTACAAGTACCTTTCACTTCTATAATAGTTAGCGGCCGAGAGGCGCTGGATTCAGATGGCCACGTACAAGTATTCCACAAGTCCGAACGAATCGAAAATATCACGTGTATGCCTACATGCAATTTTTTCCAAATGTGCATTATGAGCCTACAAGTCAAACGAGTGCATCAGGTCCAGATCCGTACTATAGTTTGTCCGAACAAGTTCCTTCTGATACAATGCTAGTTCTCAGGGTATTAGGTATATACGGTTGTTACGGTAGGTTAGATAGAGTTAAGATCTGTTTACGTACAGTCCTAACTTGACTTGTACTCCAAGATAATCCTCTGTACGCATATATATACTCGTCCATGAGGCTCAATAATATATGCATCATATTCCGCCAAACTTCATACTTTTTCATGGTATCAGCCTAATCGGTTCAAACCCTAGTCGCACGCTTCCACCGCGCCGCCCCCGAGGGATCGATCTCCATGATCTCCGCCGGGGGCCGCACGATCCGTACGCCGGGTTCGCCCGCCGATCCGTGATCGGCTGCCGTGTAAGTTTTTTTTTCCGATCTCTTGATTGGTTTTCTTTTTTGCTTTACCGATCTTAGATTGGATTGAGTCGCCCACCGCCATCATCATCGCCGCGCCTCTACTTCGACCATCGGCATCAAGGATCTACACCATGCCCGTGCGCCTGTCTCCTCCGCTGTTGCGCCTGTCTCGGCAGGCTGTCGCGGCCTCAGGGCAGGCTGCCGCGCACCGCAGACGGCTCCTACGCCTTCCTTGAAAGGCTACTGCGACCGCCCCCCTCGGATCGTCTTTGTCGTCATCGTCCGGGACTTCACCGACAACGCCGCCATCGAATCTGATTTACGCGTCGTCCACACCATGGCGCATACAGTGCACTATCGGCCTGATCAACCGATCCCGCGCCTGTCTACGCCAAGCACGTCCCCGAGCACGCGCCTATCACCGATCGAGCTACGGGTTGCCGCTGTGTCGCCCAGTCGGGCCGCAGCGCCGCCGCCCTTGGTTCATGCTACCGGCTTCCAACGCGCCTTCCTTGGCGTGTACATCGATGGTGGTCTCACAGCCGCTGCACCGACTTGCTCCCTACAGCTATGCCGCCCCCTCGGATCATAGCGTGGCTGCACGCAGTCTACTTCGCCGTCCTCGTGCATCGACGACATCAGCTTTCACCACGCCATCTCCTACGGCGCGGATCGCCGCCGTCTGCACATGGTCTTCGTCACGTCGTCGGGTCTTCCTTGCCTACTTCGAGCACCACCGCCGCGCTTCACAAGGTAACCTGCAGGGCGCCCTCTCGCCGTCGCAGGTCCCGCCGACTACCCCATCGCCACTCTAGGCATCCAGCATGACTATCCTAGGCCGCTGCTGTTTTCGCCGCCTTCTACGTCTTCGTCCACTACAACTTCGCCGCCAACGTCATCGTCTTATCCCCGACTACACCACCTGCTACTCTACTTCGACAACCGCGGACAGCGTCGACATCTCTCCCTTTGCCGCTCTGCGCGTCACAACCGCTCTGGAGGCTTCCTCTGCTAGTCTTTCTGACATGGCGGCAAGTTCATAATGGTCCTTGTCCCCGCACACCTGGTACTGGCAACACTAGGAGTGCCTTCGTCCCTGACGCGTTCCCGAGTCTGGCAAGCTCGGATCGGTGCCTCGTCTTCATCAGCTTCGACAACGTCTTCTTCGGCATCGAATCCTCTACGACTGCCTCGACCGCGTCACCGACGAGTTCTTCTTTGCATACTCGGTTCTGGCAAAACCGGAGTGTGCGTTCGTCCCCGACGTGCGCCTAGTTCTGGCAAAACTATGGCCGCACCTCGTCATCGACGGCTCGAACTGCATCGACTTCGCCATCGACACCCTCAACGACTACCTCGACGTGTCTCCGTCATTCTCCTCGCGCACTATGCCCATGCGGCTTTAAGTGCGGCTACCTCGACACCGGCATCCCCGACCACGATATCGACCATGGCGGCGCATCGCACGGCTACCTCGACCATGGCACCGCCTCACGCTCTCGGCTCCCTCGACATCGGCACAAGGGCTATCACCTCGCCTGCGAATCTCACCAGCTTTCTCTACAGTCCAAGCTACCGTGACGCGACACTGTCCACGATGTTCCCGCTCGGACTGCAGGGGGATGTCAGCCTACTAGATGCTACTTCGGTTTATCTCCAGTCTAACCGTCCGCGACGTTCCAGTTGTTTACGACGCTATCGCTACGACTGCGGGGGAGTGTTAGAGTATTAGATATATATGATTGTTATGGTAGGTTAGATCGAGTTAGGATCTGTTTACGTACAGTACAGTCCTAACTTTACTCGTACTCCAAAATAATCCTCTGTACGTCAATATATACTTGCCCATGAGGCTCAATAATATATCCATCATATTCCGTTAAACTCATACTCTTTCACTAGTAGTAGTAAATTGGATCTTCGAGATGAAGAACAAAATAGGTTCGTAGAAGTGGCATGCAGAAAAATCAGGGGTGCAGTTTAGACCACAGCTATCATGTCCCGATGCAGGAAAAAATGTGGGTATACATCTAGAACCTCCAGATGCAGAGAAAAATGGTGGGTTCTTGGTAGTGACGAGTTCACTGCAGAGAAGAAAATGTGAGATCACGGTGGCTCATCCTGGACACAGCTGACGCGGCTTTCGCTTTCAGAGACAGTGAGCGGTCCACGGGCGTCGGATTCAGATCACCGTGTTCCAGAAGCCTAAAAACTTCCAAAAATATCGTCAGATCGTCCAAATGATTGGCCTATCATCGACGTGGAAGTTCAACCTATAATGATTGAACTAGCCATAACGAATTTTGACCAAATTTAAATTAACTTTCAAATAATTTGGATGCAAAGGCAAAACTAGGTTCTTGGCCATGAAAAGCGAGTGCAAAAAAAGAAATTGAGGTCACGAACTAACGGTAGCTCATTATATGTATCTTTCACTTCTATAACAGTTAGCGGCCGAGAGGCCCGGATTCATATGGCCACGGACAAGTATTCCACAAGTCCGAACGAATCGAAAACATCACCTTATGTCGTCCACCGTCGAGGTAGTATCTCAGCATGTGAACACTGGAAATTGGACAATCCAAGTGGAGCATTTCAACAAATCATGACTCTTATTTAAACGCACCCGCAACACTGAAACGACACGGGTATCATGATATATGGTGTTCTGTAAATATAAACAAGAAAACTCAAAAATAGATCTAAGAAGCCTAGGTGTCTTTAATTTTACACCAATGAAAATATGAAATACATGTTACATGTGACAAATAGTATATCATTATATTCTTATTCAAAAATAAGTTCATAGTGATGTTTTTTTGTGCTACATAAATAACATATGTTGGTGAAAAGGACTGATTAACTAGACGTAATAAATATTCAAAAAACTGGTTGGAAAGGCTAAAGTCCCTTTCCTCCTTGTTGGGGAAGACGGAGGAGGTGGAGTGGCAACCGGACCAGAGAGTGGCGGCGCGAAAGCAACAGCCTCCACACGCTAGGAGAAAGAAGGCAACACACCACATTGTGTCGAGCCAAAAAAAGGTGTCACAGTTGCAATTTTCCCGACGTAGCTATCTCTGATGGTTTTTTTTACCGCGCCAACCTGAGCATGGCGACCAGGTGTGTGCGCCATCGTCAAGCGCGAAGACCCGACGTCCATGTTGTAGTGCGATAGAGCACACCCCATCAATGAGATAATGCAACATATAGCTAGTTCAAATCGCAAGTTATATGCAAATTATCACATGTAGGTTTTTTTATTGCGAAATTCCACCAATCTATTAATAATCATCAACAATGGTAGTACAAAGAGACCCAAAAAAATAAAAATTACAAATAAGTCATTAAACCACCTAGCGACGACTACAAACACTAGCGCGAGCCGAAGGCGCGCCGCCGTCCTCGTCCCTCCATCACCGGAGCCGGACAAAGCTTGTCGTAGTAGAGCTTGTTGTAGTACACAAACAGGAAATCGTCGTGCTAAGGCCACAAAGGACCAGCGCACTAGAGCATCAACCATCGAAAATAATGACATTCGTAGATCGGAGGAGACTGACCTGAAAACAAACCGATGAACACGAAAACGGATAGAATATCAGGAGATCCGCCGGACAAACGACTCCACGCACTCTCAGTCGGCGCTAGATGCACAACCGAAACGTGGATAGAGCGGGGAGGACCTTATTCTGACTTTAGGACGTAGCCATCGCCTAAATATCCCGAACAAGACACTAAAAAGAAGGTGAAACAAAGAACGGAAAACCTTCCGCCGGCGAGAGGCCGTGGTCCAACACACCTCCAAGTCCCTAGGGCCACCGGAGGCGGAGCGGACCAGCGACGTCGCCGGCGAGGGGTGTGGAGCCCTAGATGGGTTTTGTTGCTCCCGTCGCCTCTCCCTGGCGGCGGCAGCATACGTGAAAACAAATGATCAAATCTAGGTTGAGAGTGCACAATTAAAATCAATGGTCCAATGCAGATGAGAGAATCGGTCGGGTTGAAAGTGCACTGTTAGAATCAGTTTGTTTCAAGTTCAGGGATGAAGTTAGTTAACCAAGGAGCAAGACTACTACAAGACAACACACGTGCATGTCTACCGGCAATTGTCTCCAAATGTGCATTATGAAAAGCCTACAAGTCACGAGTTGGCTAGCACAAGGTGCAAGATTCGTACAGTTTGTCCGAACAATTTCCTTCTGATACATGCAGAAAAATCTACTAGATAAAGAACAAAATAGGTTCGTGGACGTGGCATGCAGAAAAATCAGGGGTGCAGTTGCATAGCATAGCTATCATGTCCGGATGCAGGAAAAAATGCAGAAAATCTGGGTATCATCTAGAACTCCAGATCGATGCAGAGCAAAAATGGGTTCTTGGTCATGAGTCGTGACTAGTTCACTGTGGAAAAAAAATGTGAGGTCACGGTGCCTCATCCTGCAAGCAGACGCGGCTTTCGCTTTCAGAGGCAGTTAGAAGTCTAAAAACTTTAGATCACCACAAACTGGTGTTCTAGAAGTCTAAAAACTTCCAAAAGGTCCTCAGATAGTCCAAACAATTGGCCTATCATCGTCGCGGATGTAGGCCGGGACCTTCGATTACACCGAGAAATTCTGCCATCATCAACCGCGTGGGGCATTTCAAGAGGTCATGACTTCTTGTTTAATCATATTGGCCACATTCGTTTTTAACGATATATACGAACATCTATCATGTCTGCCATTCCGGAAAATCTCTCGGATTTCCCTATCATGATTGCACTAGCCATAATGAATTTAAATTACATTTAAAATTATTTGGATTGCAGAGCAAAACTAGGCTATTGGCCATGACAAGCGAGTGGAGAAAACAATTAGAGGTCAGGAACTCACGGCAGCTCATTACAGGTACCTTTCACTTCTATAGCAATTACCGGCCGAGATGCGCCGGATTCAGATGATCATGAATAAGTGTTCCAGAAGTCCAAGCGAATCCAAATATAACCTTATTGTCCACCGTCGAGGTAGTATCTCAGCTGGCAAACACCGGAAATTGTACAATCCAAGTGGAACATTTCAACAAGCTATGACTCTTGTTTAAACGCACTAGCATCATTGCGCATCTATATATGGTGTCCTGGAAATATAAACAAAAAAACTCAGAAACAGATCTAAAAAGCTTAGATATCCTAAATTTTACACCAATGAAAATATGAAATATATGTTACATGACATAAATATGACATCATATTCTTATTCGAAAATAAGTTTTATAGTGATGTTTTATAGTTCAGAAATGAGGAGATTTAACAATAAAAAGAAGGGGGATTTATGTTCCATGGCGATAGCAATAGGCTTTGTAGTTGTATCTGAATTTTCAGTCTGTTGGCAGTTCCTTGCATCTATTTTATTTCTTTAGGACTCAGGGGAACCTTCCAATTGAGAAGATCTGTTCTGGTGCTTCTTATATCCCATGACAAAAACATTGCATATTCGTGCAAGAATATCTTTAGTCAGTTCCAACATATAACTGAGAAAACACTGATAAATACTACGGAACTATCAGATCTGTACTCCTGGCCCAGCTCTTCTCTTAGCCCCAGAATCATAGTGTTCATTTCTCTGGAGACAGACAAGACATTTTCGCCTTTAATTGCGGTTGGTCCATGTGTTAATCGCCTTTGGTATATTGTTATATCCCATGGAAAAAACATGCATATTCATTCAAGACTAATATCTTCAGCCAGTTCCAACAAAGATAAATCATACAGTCTATACTTCTTATCAATGTGTTTGTTGAGATGGATGATATCTGCTCCCATCGGCAGCTTTTTTCCCAGCCACAACATCACAGCCTTCCTTTTCCCTTCAAATCGAAAAGGCATTTTCGCCTTTAATTCTCGGTGGTCCAGGTTTACATCCAATACAATTCAGAGAGTACATATCTTCTCCAGCTCAGGTCTCCCATCTTATCAGGATCATATCACCCAATAATGCGAATGCTTATTTCCCATATCCGTTTCCCGGCCAGCGATGTGCATCTCCGCCGCTCCCTCTGGCTCCACCACACATATGTACGCCGGCGAGAGAGACCCGGCTTCCATCTTCCTAGCCGTCGTTGTCGTGCAATGGTGAGGGTGTGGTCAGCGTCTCCGATGACCCACGCCCCACCCAACAAATTGATAACTCTGTCCATCACAACTCTAACTTGCTCTTATTAGCTTGATCGCCCTCTTGTCGGCGCCACCTAGTCCTAGACGCGCACACCGGTAGCCCATCCTAACACACACGTGGCATGCTACTGTCAATTTTCGCCCCTCCAACTCTTCCTTCTCATTCCCTCGCAAAAAAAAAACCTCTTCCTTCTCATACATGCTAGTACTAAATTGGATCATCTAGATGAAGAACAAAATAGGTTCGTGGACGTGGCACACAGAAAAATCAGGGGTGCAGAGCCTAGCTATCCTGTCTAGATGCAGGAAAAAATGCAGAAAAATCTGGGCATCATCTAGAACTCTAGATCGACGCAGAGCAAAAATGGGTTCTCGGTCGTGACTAGTAGTTCACTGCAGAAACAAAATGTGAGGTCACGGTGGCCACACGGACAACACGGCTTTCGCTTTCGGAGACAGTTAGCGGCCCATAGGCGCCGGATTCAGATGACCACAAACGGCAGGTGTTCCAAAAGTCTGAAAACTTCCAAAATATCATCAGATCGTCCAACCAATTGGCCTATCATCATCGTGGAGGTAGTATCTAGGCCGGGACCTTCGAGAACACCATCAAGTTCTGCCATCATCCAACAGCTTGGGGCATTTTAGAAGGTCATGACTTCTTGTTTAAACATATTGGCCACACCGTTCTAAACAGACACATATATACGAACATCTATCATGTCTACAACTTCGGGTCTTACCGACATACCCGGATGTCGGAAATTCTCCTGGATTTCAACCTATCATGGTTGGACTCATGGCTGCTCATTACACGTACCTTTCACCTCTATAACAGTTAGCGGCTGAGAGGCGCCGGATTCAGATGACCGCGAACAATTGTTCCACAAGTCCGAGCGAATTCAAAATGTCACCTTATCGTCCACCGCGCGTCAAGGTAGTGGTATCTCACCCGGGTAACACCGAAAAATGTACAATCCAAGTGGAGCGTTGCAACATGTTGTGACTCTTATTTAGACTCACATGCAACGCGTATCTACATATGGTGTCCTGGAAATATAAACAAGAAAACTCACATTTCCAAAAGTATATAGTTATATTCTTATTCGAAAATAAGTTTATAGTGATAATTTTTGTGCTACCCAACTCACATATTTTCGTAAGGGGACTGATTAACTAGACAATTAATATGCAAAAATTGGTTGAAAAGGCTGAAGTCCCTTTCCTCCTTGTTGGGCAAGAGATAGGAGATGGAGTGGCAACCGGACCACAAGATTGGTGGCGCGAAAGCAACTGCCTCCACACGCTAGGAGAAAGAAGACAACACAACACTCACACTAGCGGGGCCTCCCACAATCCAATCCTCCTGGAGATAAGATCGAGAGCAGGAAGTACGAGCGGCACCACAGGCTCCCCACCTCTATAAATCCATGGCCGTCTCCCTCCCCTCGACGAGCACGGAGAACAGTTGAGTTCAGTACAGTCTAGTGCACTGCTGCTTAATTTTGATCATCAGTCAGAGGGTCAAGAAACAGAGAATCGATGGCTACGTTCGCGTCGACGGTGATTGCGCCTCGTCCGGGGCGGGTCGGTGGCGCGAGGCGGTGCGTGGCGGCGAGGGCGTCTGCGACCATGGCGCCCGTGGCGGCCGGGAGGACGCACTACGAGGTGCTCGGTGTGGGAGCGGGGGCGAGCAGGGCGGAGATCAAGGCAGCGTACCGGCGACTGGCGAGGGAGGTGCATCCGGACGCCGCTGGTGCCGGAGCCGGCGGGGACGAGGGGTTCATCCGGCTGCACGCGGCGTACGCCACGCTCGCCGACCCCGACCAGCGCGCGCGGTACGACCGGGACGTTGTGGCAGGCGCGGCGATGTTCCGGCGGGCGGCGGCGTCTCCGGGGTGGAGGCGGCGGACGTGGGAGACGGACCAGTGCTGGTAGGACGGGCACGCCGACACGGCTGCTCTGCTCTCCCGGCCGGGTTCCCAGGACGGCGCGGCGTCGCACGGCCGAGTTAGGGGAAGACCGATCCGGGTCGGACGGCCTAGATCGGTTGACTCACACGCGCGAGATGTGTAAACTGTGACTCGGCGAGAGACGTTTTTTGAAGATCTCTTGTGCCTTATCAGAAAAATGCAGATCATCTCAAAAAAAATGCGGATATATGTAAATTATTTAGCTATCTATTGTAAATTAACGGCCAAAAGAATATACATCACTTTTAGTTCATTTGGTTTCTACTACAAGGGAATAATCATGTGTGCCACTAATTTCCTGTCACTTTCTTTTTGAAGTATCAACGACGGAAAAAGAGTAGCTCTCCTTTGGGTTCTAGAAGGGATTAACGATCCGTGCCAGTAATTTCTTGTCACCTTGATTATAGAAAAATTGATTACAAGAGTAATTTTCAATGTGAGTCATTTCTTGGAGGTTGTCATGCACTCATGCACGTCATGTCAGTATCCTAGTTTAGTTTTTTTTTTGAAAGGGGTAGGGGTCTGGAAAACCCCGATGCTGCAATATATTACTGTAGGTGGATGTACAAATGCAGAACAACACTCAGGAAAAGAGGACAATCAACACAACCCTGCAAATATACAAAGAAGACCCTAGGACAAAAATTAAAAACGCAATCGGGTCCTAAACGTCTTCCAGCTCCTTCTCCACCACATCTTTGACGCTGTCGAGCCCGGCCGTCTGCACCACCACCGGGGACTACACCACTTGGAGTGGAACAGCGGGAGCACGCCGTCTCAGAGCCGGAGATCCTCCGCATCGGCATAATGGCCTGGAGGTGTGCCAGCAGCGTGGCAAACAGGGAGGGAGTGGCCGCCCTACAGCCCTTGAGTTCGGCGACCGAACGGAACCTTGCCGAAGAATCGTCGCTGAAGAAGAACTCCCAGGTATACGGAGCGGCTTCCCTCCAGCTGATGTGTTCGCCGGCGACCCCGCCGATGAATATTCGCTCCAGTAGAGCGCAGCACCAGTGCCTCCATGCTCGGATCTGACCACCATCGACGCCTTCGCCGCGCTCCAATCCTTCTCTCCCTCACCGCCTCGGCCGGCCAAGAGAAGAAGAAGAGCGCTGCCGCCAGCTAGATGGAGCGAGCCATGCTTATACAGAGGATTAGCCCTTGGGAGCCCTGCCTTGAACTTCCACAATGGAAGCCCCACAGAGCTCACCCAGAGCAACTGCTTGACGCCGCACGAGAGCGTCAAAACAGGAGATCCTCGCCCACCTTGCAACCCACCGATGCCCTCACTCGCCCTCGTCCTCCCTCGCCTCCACGGTAGGCCAGAGCGAGAGAGCCCAGCAAAGGAGCATCCTAGGTGAGAGGGAGCCCAGACTTGACCTTATTGATGGAGATCCTAGAGGTGAGGAAGTCCACCGCCCCTCCAACCACTAAAGAACGGCGAGGAGAAGCCACCTCAGGCTGCACCAGATCTGGCCAAGAGAGATCGATGCCCTACTCCAAACTACCGGCATGACGCCAAGATCCCTAAATCTACTCTATACAAAGGAACCCAGGCCACCACTCCCATCCTTACTCAGAGCGGCGGTGCCACCGGAGAAGAACGGGAGGGGCGTCAGGTGAACACGAGCGACTCTCAAGGGAGAGGAACATAGGAGGGAGAGGGAGGAGAGGGAGCGGGGGGGGGGGCATGTCAGTATCCTAGTGAGATAGATTACATTGTGAGAACGGGATAAAAGAAAAGGAAAGTCATTTTCCAATAAGGAATAATTGTGTTCATGAAGTCATGGAGCAAGAAACAATCAAAGTCTGACCTCGTATGCATATGCTCAATCAATGGAGGATCTAGGATCGAGGCAAGCTCCGAGCCATCTTCAGTGTTACAATGCGCTATGGTGCCTACAATGCTATAACCAAGTTGGTCCGCTATCGGCATGCCTGGTCTGTGGCCTAGATCCAACCCTGGGCTCAATAGCTTCCTCCACAAAGTAATCAGATAATACAAAAATGTTGATGAGAAGTATAGCCTAAGCTTGCATAGAACAGGTGAAATGCCATTTCTCTTCCTAATGATGTTTTGGTGTTTGTTGTCAACACAAGTGAGCTTTTACTGTGTGATAAGTATCTTGCAAGTCTTAATATTAAAAAGGCACACGACGATATGCTTAATGTCAATGGAGAAAAGATCGAAAAAGAATCTAGAGAGGCTACCTGAAATAGAAGTGGTTGATCAGAAGGCGTCCTGAGTCTGGAGACTTCGCGGTTCAGGACCCAAGACTCCGGTGTGCTCGGCCGAAGACTCTGGTCTGGTCTCCGGACCTGTCTCTGGCCCTCCGGGGATTGCTCCCAGTACACCCCTCCGAAGTGTAGCCCGGAGTCGAGCTCCACCCTAGAAACTCCGGTGCTGGTGCCCGGATACTCTGGCCAGGTCTCCGTCCCTCCCAGATTTCCTCCCAGTATACCCTTACGGAGACCCCGGCCAGCCCAGAGACCCCGGCACTGGAGACCGGGGACTCCGGGGTTTGTTGTATACAACGGCTCTTTCCTAGGGACAACTATATAAGGACCCCTTCTTCCCTAAGTGAAAAAAGTGGCTTCCACTCTCTCACCTCCATTGTTTCTAAGCTCAAACCTGCTAGATTTCCACCCCTAGCCACTAGAACTTGATGCACTTTGGGGAATCAAGGGAGGAGACCTTGTGTTTTCCACCATTTATGTAAGAAGTTGTTGCTCTAGGGTTTGAGGAAACCCTAACTTGAAGAAGTCGCCCTACATAGCTCATCCTCGTGTGTAAGAACTTTGAGGTCATCTTGGGAGCCTCCAATTAAGTTGTATAGAAGTGCCCCAAGGAGTTGTAAAGGTTTCGGTCATCGCCTTCAAGGCCACCGAATAGTGGATCGTGTGCTCACCGTGAGGCGGGTGCACGGGGGAATAGGGTGAGGCCTCCTATGGCACTAGTGTTCTTAGTACCTCCCACTCATCCAACCGGTACGTACTTCCCCTCAAAAGGAAGCAACTTCAAAAAAAACATCTTTGTGTCTACTCTCAGTTATCTATATCCTTTACCCTCTATTATTGTTGTTGCATGCTTGCTTTTCATATAGGTTACCACACCTAGTTGTATATTTAGAGAACTTACCTTGTGCTAATCCTTAACTTGAAAACAAAATAAAAATTGAGTAGTTCCTATTCACCCCCTCTAGTCGCTTATACCGATCTTTCAATTGATATCAGAGCATCGGCTCTTACTTTGGCTTAACCGCCTGAGAGAGTATGAGTGACTTGAATAAGGAAGGTGAAAATTCTCCCGATGACACTTCCATCTCTAGGAAAGAACTTGTCGAATCTAAGGATTTGGTTGAGTTGTATCTTGGTAAAAAGAATGTTGTCGTTGCCTATACCATTGATAATCAATTAAGTGGTACCAACCCGGTGGAACATCCCCTCAAGGAGTCTAACACCGGTGAGGTAAGCAACAAGGAAAAAAGAAAACCTATGGGAAGTGTTCTACTACCACTTAGCTATCAAGCAACTCCCTCCCTACGCCTCATATAAACCATCATGGTCCACCTCCTAGGCTTGATGAATCTAATTTCGCCAATTGGTAATATCTAATATGCTTTCACTTCAAAACTTTAAGTGTTAATCTTTGAAAGGTTGTGGAGCATGGGTTCAATCCATTCAACCCCTTCAAAATGACAGCCATAGAGGAGATAAAGGACCAACTCAATGCCACCGCCATGGCCATTCTCCAAGATGCCTTGACTCATGAGAAAATGACCCACATTCATCCCTACGAGACCGCCAAGGAAGCTTGGAGTTCTCTTGAATGGGTCTATCTTGGTAACAAAAGCATTCAAAGATCCAAGTATGAAGAAATGCACTATGAAGCTGATGCCTTTGTTCGAAAGGAAGATGAGACTCCGGAAGAGCTCTATAGAAGGGTCATGTGCCTTTCAATTAGGATTCTTGACCATGGGAGTATGGATGTGGATGACAAGTGGATCATGCGCAATTTCATGCAAGCCATCTTACCCTTCTGAAGAGAAATGACCAAAAATATTCTCTCAAGGGTGGATTTCTATGCCATGTCCTCAAATGAAGTGTTGAGTGAGTTTTTGGCCCTAGGAATCAACAACAAGACCGCCGATGATTCTCTCTCCTGTGCTCAGGAATGGACTCTCCCAATCTTTCTTTGAAATCTAAGGCTCATATCTTTGAAGAAGAAAGTGAAGACTTGGAAGTGATAGGAGGCGATGCCGAAGACATAAAGTGTGCCTTGCATGAGCACTTGGCTCTTGCCTCGAGGACCATTTCGAAGAACAAACGAAAGGGTAATCCTTCAAGGGACACCACAAGTAGTTCAAGGCCCAAGTTGAGATCGTGCTACAATTGTCAACAAACAAATCACATTATTCTCGAGTGCCCATATGAGAAGATAGAATACCAAGGAGGACGGCTCGTATTCAAGTACAAGTACAAGTCTACTCCAAACAAGAACTTCGTCAAGAAAGCACAAAACAAGAACTTCGGCAATAAGAACTTCCTCAACAAGAAGGATCCACAAAAATATATGTTTTGGTGGCTCGTGAAGAATACGAAGAGAATGATGAGAATGAGAGTGATGGTGAAGATCAAGGAGAGATTGTAGGTGTGCCTGCCATTGCCACAATTTCTACCACTTCCGCTACCGCTACCACAACCCCCGCCACCTCACTTACATCCCTCTTCAACTCTCCCAATGAGAACAAGCGCGTTTGATGGCTTTGAATATAGCCATCTTTCTCCGTGTTTAAATCGCATTTTTAGTCAAACAAATGACCAAGAATCTCTATAGCCTTGCTACTAATGACTAATTATTGCAAAGATGTGCAATCCTTTGTTTTAAATTGTGTTGTGTAGGAATCACACTTTTAAAGCAAAATCAAGAGCAGCTAATGAAGATTATGTGGTTGCCTACACAGCCAAGAAAACCAGGGTCGAAAACCAACCTTATGGAGGCTTAACAACCTACGTTACATGCAAGGTCCACCTGTAGGGCTGGACGGTACCAGGTGGCGATAGCTCCATGAGGTAAAATCCTACAACTTTCGTGGAGGTGTCTATATATTTTGAGGATCTAGTCGTCGCGCAGAGGGCTGCCATTCTCAGATTGCATTACAACACCATCTAAGGAGATCCACCACCATAGTTCATCCTCTCCATAGCCATAGCCATAGCCATCATCTTGTACTTGAGATCTCCTTATGATTTGGTGACCATTGTAAGAATATTTCATTTTAATCTAAGTATTTTGCACAATATTTTCTATCATTGATCTTATTGTTATGAGTGAGTAGTCCTCATGGGCTGGGAGTTGGGGTGAAACCTCATAACGACTATGTGCATCTAATTCATGGGACTATTGTGGATTGAATAGATATTTGTATCTTTGTTTCTTGTCTCGATCTATGGACTTGTAGGTACCCAAGATCCCACAGATTGATAAAGGCTTGAGGTGAGATGAGTGGTGAATGACGATCTCATAGGAAACCCAGTGACAAAAAGGGGAGTACGGTCTTCGTTTAGGGATCCATTTGAGAGTAACAGTAACATCACTTCTTAAGGCTTTGATCTATATTTTACTTAATAATTGTTTTAGCCCAGTGCTTCGTGGTATAACAGTTGGATCAAAAGACTATTGCTATGCCTATGGCTCGCAGGGGCTCTAGTATATTAGGATGTGTTGCCCAGAAATTTTATATTTGTTTAATCATTACACATGAATGTGCGTATTACTATCTTTATCCCATATGATTTGCAACTGCAGGTGAATCTTCAATCCTGACCTATCTCCATCCATTGCAACAACCGATGATTAATAGTAAAATAGAAAGGTCCGGTAAACTTAAGGTAAAACGAAGAAACAAGTATTGTAGACAAGCCTCATTTATTTTTCATTTAGCATTGTTTCTCAACGATCGATTAAACCTATGTCTACTAGATAAAAAGCTACTATACTGCATTCGTAAATCTGGATCGAAGGTATCAGCATCAGCAACCCCACATGCCTCATGGCTAAAGCTTCCGTGGACTATGCTTCTGGTGGGATAAAATGGGTGGTTGATAGTGACGCTACTGGTCATATGACCGGAAACAATGAGATGCTTGATGAGACGAAACCAAATACTTACAATATGTGTGTCACTTATGGAGATGGATCAACCTCTAAGGTATTGGGTTTGGGGAAGGTAGCGGTCATTCCGGATATTTCCATTGTGAACATAATGCTTGTTAAAACCCTTTCATACAATTTACTTTCCATTCATTAACTTACACTTATGAGCTTTGTGGCCTACTTTTACCCTAAGGTTGTGATTCACATGTGGAGAAAGACTCTCTATATAGACTTTGTTGGGCATGCCGAAAATGGTTTTTATGTGATAGAATTTGTGAAGAAACCCACAGCTACCGCGGCTTGCCAAATGGCTAAAGTCGACGTGGGATGGATTTGGCATCGCTGTTTGGGCCCACGTCAATATGAGGTCATTACAAAGTCTCCAAACATGAGGTCACATCCTTGGACTAACCGAAAAAGTTCGTTTTTTCAAAGATCGTATGTGTGGGGCTTGTATTGAAAGAAAGCTCCATGAGACGTCTCATCCCCCCACGACGGTCATTTATTCCAATGGGATCCTAGAGGTTATTAACATGGACCTCTTTGGTCCTCCATGTTTTGATAGTCTTGGGGGAAAGAAGTATTACTTGGTTATTGTGGATGACTACTCAAGATACACTTGGGTATATTTTTTTAAGAAGAAGAGTGAGACTCAACAAACCGTTATCGACTTTGCGAATAATATTCAACTTCAACATAACAAGAAGATCTTGGATATTAGAAGTGACAATGGTATCATAACGATCTATCTAATGTGTGCACACATAAGGTTTAGGAGAAATATTGCTGAATCATCATCAAGCTCAATCTCATCTAGTTTTTGCTGTTAAATCCGAGGAAAATAGCAAAGGTGTTGTAGTCCACAACTATTGAATCCGAGGAGTAAGAATACTATCCATTACACTGTAGGAAATGCATTTTTTCCTCTAATTATTTTTAGGGTATTTTTGTCTCTAATTCTAGGTGGTACATGTTTGTCCACTACTGATGCTTTCTTCTCTGTGCTTGGTTATTTTAGAGGATTTAGTGCTAAAATTTGAAACTTCTGTACCTCTTAAAATATGAGTCCAATTTAAAAACAGTTTAAATTTGGCTTTCTAGAATGAGAACTTCAAGACACGACCATGTAGATGCACTAACGATGGCATCACTATGCAAGAGCACGAGAAAAAGCATATGCACTGATACATTGCAAATATATCTATAATTTTTGATGTTCCATGCTTAGTTTTATCCACTTTCTTGTGTTTTGTTCCAACTTTGGAGTACTTTTCATATGATTTCTTGGACTAACCTATTAACAAGAGCCACTCATGCATGAGTTCCACTCTTAGTTGGTCGCTCCCAGTCTTTTGCTAGCCTCCACAACCAAGTATGAGTTCCACTCATGCATCCAACTCCCTAAACCAAGTTATTCCAAAGAGTCCACCATACCTACCTACTAGCTTATGCTATTCCAAGTATATTCATGCTTTTGTTTACCTTCCAAATTAAACTTGTTATGAGAAAACTAGTGATTAAAGCTCTCACGAACTTGATGGCACACTTTACTTTACTTGCCTCTAATAAACTTGAACCATTGGGTCCTTCTTTGTTGCGTATATGCTTGCACTTTATAAGTTAAAATTAGCAGAACCATGTACCATGGGGAACACTTTCAACATTGCACTTGTACTTTGTACCCCGTTGATATCATGTTCTTTTGCTTACGGATCCCGGCGGTGTGAAATAAAAGTGGAACTTGTAAGATCATGGAGTTTGTATGTGTGTTAGAGAAACACTTGGGCCGCTAGCCTAAGCCATGCCTAATCATGGTGGAAACTTGCAGCATCACCATAATGAGCATTCTATGAAGCATCCTCAATAAAAACCTATGCAAATAGCAAATAAAAAGATCACTGAGATGCTCATTGTCTGCTTGCCTTGTCATTTTGATTATGCGAAAGATCCCGTATCATGTGCAAGGGGTACCCCGTTGGCGGTTCTTAATGATACACATGTACTTACAATGACAAGAGCTTACTCGTGACTGAAGTTGAGTAGCATGAGGATCGGTCTTCGTAAGTAAGGGGCATGAGATTTCGGTTTATAACTTTTCAAGCATATCCTCTTAGTTGTGTCACTTTAACCTTAACCACTTCAAGATACTTATGATAGGGGCAATGAGAGCTGAAAGATACAAGTACCATAATTTTTGGAAGCTCTTTATGAGACTTGAATCCCTACTTCCTTCTATGAAGGCTTTTTTCACCATTACATTGAGTCTCCACCTTCTATCTTTATGCACATACTTTGAGAGCATAGTGGCCATTCTTAGTTCTATGTGCATTGTCCCAAGACTAGTTGATTGATGCATAACTTGATATTGCTTGTTTTAAACTATTGTATCTAGTCACTCTTATGAACTTTGAAGGTGTCCTATGCATTTATATTTGCTACTCTATTGAGGGACAAGCTCAATACTATTATGCTATGTTTTCTTTATGTGAAACAAACAAACATCTTGCAAAGCATTGTTATTCATGAATCTTTTGTTTGAGCATTTTCATGTTGCATCATAGTTTCTTTGCTTATTGCTAGAACTTTGTCTTTCATGCTATGATTGAAGTATTATGATCCTAGCTTTGAATGTTTTACAAATACTTTGATCAAGTCTTTGATGGTGCATGTCACCTCAAAAAATATTCTTTCTTTTTATCACTTACCTACTCGAGGACGAGCAGGAGTTAAGCTTGGGTATGTTGATACATTGCAAATGTATCTATAATTTTTGATGTTCCATGCTTGGTTTTATCCACTTTCTTGTGTTTTGTTCCAACTTTGGAGTACTTTTCATATGATTTCTTGGACTAACCTATTAACAAGAGCCACAGTGCCAGCTGCCTGTTTTCTGCTGTTTTTGGTTCCAAGAAAGTCGGAAAATGAATATTCTCGGAATTGGACGAGACAAAAGCCAAAGTGCCTATTTTTCCGGATGTCATCAAGTGCCAGAATACGAGACGGAGAGGGTCCAGGGGGCCACCACACCACCTGGCCGCGCGGCCAGGCCTGGCCCACGCTAGGGGGTGGTGTGGCCGCTCCCAGCACCCCCTCGGCCTCTCCTTCTGCCTATATATTGCCCTCGGGACGAAAACCCTAAGTGCCCGATCAAAAATCCACGAAAGAGTCTGTAGCTGCCGTCATCTCCATCCCTAGATCGGGAGGGATCTGAAGCTCTTCCCGGCACCCTACCGGAGAGGGGAATTCACTCTGGAGGCCTTCTTCATCACCATGCAAGCCTCCGGTGTGATGCGTGAGTAGTTCATCCTTGGACTACGGATCCATGTAGTAGCTAGATGGCTGGTTCTCCTCCTTTGTGCTTTCATGTTTAGATCTTGTGAGCTCCGTTCATGATCAAGATCATCTATTTGTAATTCTGCATGTTGTGTTTGCGGGGATCCGATGGATATTGAGATGCTATTTTAGATTGATTATTGATTCTATCATGTCTTTGTTATTTGTGATCTTGCATGCTTTCTGTTGTTAGTAGCTATCTTGGCCAAGTAGATGCTAGCAACTCCAAGAGTTGGTATTTATGCTCGATAGTGGGTTCATGCCTCTGGTAATCTGGGGAAGTGACAGAAATCTCTAAGGTACTAGATGTGCCGTTGCTACTAGGGAGAAAACAACAATCCTTTGTTCATGGAACAATCGTATTGTTTACTTTACACGCAGTTCGTACAGCAATAATCTGTTGCTTGCAACTTAATACTGGAGGGGGTTCGGATGATAACCTGAAGGTGGATTATTAGTCATAGATGCAGTTGGATGGCGGTCTATGTATAATGTTGTAATGCCCAATCAAGTCTCAAAGGAGTCAAGATGATTAGTATATGCATATATTGCTTTCTCGGTGTTTGTCAATTGCCCCGTTGTAATTTGTTCACCCAGCATGTTATCTATCTTAAGGAGAGCCACCTCTAGTGAACTATGGATCCCGGTCCTTTTCTTTACATACAATCTACAACTGTTTACTTGTTTGTGTTTACTTTCTGCAAACTTTTACTTCTTTCCATTCGATACGTTTAATCCTTTGTTTTCCGCAAAACACGGTGAGATTGACAACCTCATCGCAAGTTGGGGATAAAGTTCTGTGGTTGTGTTGTGCAGGTCTCCACGTTGCTACTAGCACCGGTAGTGCGCCCTGCCAAGGCTCAGCTAGTAACACCTTTGGGGTGTTTTATTGCTCCTACTGGTTCGATTAAACCTTGGTTTCATAACTGAGGGAAACTTGCTACTGTGCTCATCATACCTTCCTCTTGGGGTTCCCAACGAGCTCTACATCAACACCGCCATCAAGCATTTTTCTGGGCGTCGTGCATTGAGCCATCATGCACCGGTGCACGTCTACTTGGACAAACAGTGGGAGCAAAATTGAGTTTTTACATTTTTTAAAACCACGATTTTTTTCCAAAATAGGATGTGTTATTTAACGGAACTTTGAATTACATGGATGTATCCATTAGAGCATCTCCACTCATTGGAGGTCCTTAGGCCGAAATCCGGTGAATAAATTCACCGGATTGGACGAGAGTTTGGCCTGGGGTGGCTGCCAACTCCCAGTCGCAACCTCGACTTGACACCCCCGAGGTCGGCGAATTCGGCAAAATTCTGCCAAAATCGGCATGAATTTTCATAGTTCAACCAAATTTATCATAGTTTAGCCAACATACATACAATTTGGCCAAATTTTGACACACAACAACAGTTCGATCAATTTATCACATAGTTCGACACACAAAATAAATTCGGCACACATATAGCAAATAATTTAGCAAGTTTTCAAGAACAAGAACACCTCAAACGAGGTGTTGGCTTTGAGCATCCACATGTGCTCCACTAGATCATCATGCAGTTGTTGATCCGCATGCGGTTCTTGGATCGATGCTGGCACCTGGTGATCAGGCTCTGCAAGAGGACCTTGTCTGAAATATGGTTCACTGCCATCATCAAGCATTGGCTCCTCTCTCTTTCTCTCAATGATCATGTTGTCCAAGATCACACAGGCATTCATCACCTCCCACATTTGCTCTTGCGACCAGGTCAGAGTGGGGAACCGTACAACTGCAAATCGAGCTTCGGGCACACCAAATGCCTTCTCGGTATCCTTCCTAAAAGCTTCTTGTTCCTTGGCAAAGTTAGCTTGCTTGCCGGTCAAAGGGCTTGAGAGAGTCTTCACAAATGTTGACCATCTTGGATAGATGCCATCTGCTAGGTAGTATCCCTAGTTGTAGTGGTGGCCATTAATCACATAGTCTACCGGGGTGGCATGACCCTCAACAAGCTTGGCGAAGATAGACGAGCACTACAGGACATTGATGTCATTGTTGGATCCTGCCATGCCAAAGAAGGAGTGCCAACTCCAGAGATCATGTGTAGCCACTACCTCAAGTAGCACACTACAACCTCCTTTATGGCCTTTGTACATTCCCTACCAAGCAAACAGACAGTTCTTTCATTTCCAATGCATGCTGTCGATACTTCCAAGCATCCCAGGAAATCCTCTAGCTTCATTGATTGGAAGGATTCGAGCAGTGTCTTCTGCATTGGGTGATCTCAGATATTTTGTCCCAAACACTGCAATCACTGCCCTATAGAACATGTACAAACAATCGATGACGGTAGAATTGGCCATGCGGAGATAATCATCTTGTGTGTCACCGAGAGCTCAGTATGCCAGCATTCTCATGGCCACCATACACTTCTGTAACGAGGGAAATTCCACCATGCCGGTGCAGTCCTTCTTGCATCTGAATAGCTGTCAAAGTTCCAGAGGGCATACACAATCTTGAGGAAGAGGTCCCAACGCATTCTGAATCGGCGCTGAAACACTGCCTCGCTGTGCAATGGATCATCAATGAAGTAGTCGGCGTACAACATGCAGTAGCCCTCCATCTGCTGCCTCACGCTATCCTTCTGGCGTCCTGGCGCCAAACCGCCGTGCCGCAGCTTCGCATTGTGGGCGTATAGTCCAGGCAAGCGAGTATCATCATGTGTTCTCCATCATCGGGGGCGGCGGTGGCCATCTCTTCATCCATCAGCACATCGAACATCTTCTCGTCGTCATCGGAGTCCATACAGGCAAATCGCCGAACACCTACTGGGCATGGTTGGCGCGCAGTGGTCGGCAGAACAGCTAGAGGGAGCTGAACTCGGCGAGTTGCTCAGCGAGGAGGGAGGGAGTCTCGATGGATTTCGGTTGGCTTCGTGGAAGCATGCGTGTAGCGGAGCAGTGGGGGTGGTGCCGACGGCGAGAATGGCGACATGTGGGTGGGAAGAGAACTGAGCGACTTGTTTGCGTGGAAATCCGCTTCCCTCGCCGACAACCGGGGCCCGCTCGGCTTTTCACTCCATCCGGCGCCCCCAGGCGAACCCGGGGCGCTAAGTTCAGCCTGAGTTTGTCGGATGGATTTTAGGTCCAATCCGGCGAATTTCGTGCTCGTGTGGGCATGGCTGCGGGAGAATTCGCCTGATTTAGGCGAAAATGGGCTTAGGGGTGTCCGTGGGGGTCTCAGTGGAGATGCTCTTATACCAATTCTTTTCATAGTTGATATACCTTTTTTTGTTTTGTTTTTTGCAATGTTCCGGTGGCTCCCTGCCTTGGTGCTTGTGAGCCAAAACGGTGCCCTCTTGTATGTAAATACAAATGATTATTATGCAATATATTCAGATAGTACTCTAGATGACAAGAAAGTCTAACAACTTGGCGGGCATCAGGCGCGTCACCTCTACTAATTTTCTCCGAATACGTAAGATGTTGGCAGTGCTAGCTTTAGACGCGGTATCTTGGCTTTGCACCATCGTCGAAATGTAGAGCAGGAACGGGTTCGTGGCGGTGACAAACGCAGAGGAGAAAATAAGATTAGAGGACGGTAGCTCATCATGCGCACACACACGTAGCTTCCGTTTTCGGACGGTCAGCGGCCGACACTCGCCGGATTCAGGTTACCACAAATAGTTTTTCCACACGTCCAAGAAAAATTGGCCTACCAGCATCGTCGAGGTGATATCTCAGCCGGTGCCTTCGAGAACACAGGAAATTCCAAAAGGTTACAATTTCTATGTAAACGGAATGACAGCATTCTAACATGATGCATGCATGCAGCTATCATATCATGCAAAATGCAAGTCCAAATAGGTTAAGGCTAAAAATTTCTGAAACATAAAGTTCCCGGACCTCAATGAAATTCCGGATACTCGGGAACATTTTTCGGGTTTCAACAATTCAATCAATTTCCCAATTTAATATTTTTATGAAATTTTACTGATCTATTAATAATCATTAACAACAGTACGAAGAGACCTAAAAGTAATAAAAAATCACAAATAGGTTATTAGACCATCTAGCGACGACTACAGACACTGGCATGAGCCGAAACCACGTCGTCGTCCTCACCCCTCCATCACTGGAGCAAGACAAAACTTGTCCTAGTATAGTTTATCATAATAGACAGATGGGAAGTCGTCATACTAAAACCACAAAGGACCAGTGCACCAGGACATCAACCATCACCGAAGATGAGAACCATATACAGAATGTGACTGGCCTTAAACAACATCAATGAATACGAAACACCGATATATCCTAAGAGATCCAAAGGACATATGACTCCACACGCTCTCCGCCAGTGTTAGACGCATCACCGGAGCGAGGATAGAGCGGAAGGACCTTATTCTGACTTCAATATATAGACGCCGCACCACCGTCTCGAAGAACACACTGAAAAACAGCTTGAAAAATGAGAACCCTCTCGCTAGCGAGAGCCCTTGGCCCGCCACCCCTCCAAGGCTCCAAGTCCAGTGAAGGCGGAGTGGACCAGCTGCGCCGCCGGCGAGGGATACGGAACCCTAGATGTACGTAGAGCCGTCGCCGCCATGTCACATGTCTCTTTTTCATTCCGTACCTGTTCGGTTACATGGCCCGATAGAATTTGATGTCTGAGTTAGTTTGAATATAGTCTGGAATTTCGAGGTTAAAAATATATTGATACCCATTGAGAGTACCAAAATTTTGAAACCTCCAATCTATTTCCTCATTGCCGGGGAAGAGGTACCATCTAGAGAGTTCTAGATCTAGAGCAAACAGTATGTTCTTGTCGTTACAAGTGCAGTGTAGAAAACTTTGAGGTCAAGGTGGCTCATCATAGCTTTCGCTTTCAAAACAGTTGGCGGTCGACAGACACCGGATTCACATAACCACGAACAAGTCTTCCAGAAGTCCCAACGAATCCAAATATCACCACAACGTCGAGCTAGTATCTTAGCCCGGAACTTCCAGAACACTGAAAATTCTACCCCAACAGTTGGACGTTTCGAAAGGTTATGAATCATATTTTAACGCTTTGGCACCATTGAAAGGACACACATCTATGTATGGTGTTATGGAAATTCGAAACCAAATTGTCGAGCTTTTTCCGTTCCGTACCTGTTCGGTTACATGGCCCGATAGAATTTGATGTCTGAGTTAGTTTGAATATAGTCTGGAATTTCGAGGTTAAAAATATATTGATACCCATTGAGAGTACCAAAATTTTGAAACCTCCAATCTATTTCCTCATTGCCGGGGAAGAGGTACCATCTAGAGAGTTCTAGATCTAGAGCAAACAGTATGTTCTTGTCGTTACAAGCGCAGTGTAGAAAAATCTGAGGTCAAGGTGGCTCATCATAGCTTTTGCTTTCAACAGTTGGCGGTCGACAGGCACCGGATTCACATAACCACGAACCGGATTCATATAACCACGAACAAGTCTTCCAGAAGTTCCAACGAATCCAAAATGATATCACCACAATGTCGAGCTAGTATCTTAGCCGGGAACTTCCAGAACACTGAAAATTCTACCCCAACAGCTGGGCGTTTCAAAAGTTTATGAATCATATTTTAACGCTTTGGCACCATTGAAAGGACACACAACTATGTATGGTGTCATGGAAATTCGAAACCAAATTGGTTCCACCCAAAAAAAAAAACTCACATACAAACAAGTCACTGCTTACTTCTATATATGTCCTTAATTTGATCAATGGAAGTATGAAATACTCCCTTTGCACAACATAAGCATTTTTTAGCAAGCTGTTTGAAAAGAAGTTTTTAATGATATTAATGTATCTTTTGTGGTGGTGCATAGCTCTTGCATTTTGCGGACGGAGACTGATTAACTAGACAATTAATATGCAAAAACTGGTTGAAAAGTTTGAAGTCCCTTTCCTGATTGTTGAGGAAGATAGAGGAGGTGGAGTGGCAACCGTGACCACACTGCGAAAATGACAGCCTAGACTCTGGGAGAAGGCAACAAAACACTCACACTGGTGGCTGACTCATCAGAAGCCGGAATAATCTTCCCGGAGATAAGATCGAGAGCCGGAAGTACGAGTGGCACCAGAGAGCAGACCCCTCGCTCCTATAAATCCATGGCCGTCTTCCATCCCCTCGACGAGCACGTACGTACACAGTGTCAGCACACACTTGTTTAATCCAGAGTGTCCAGCCAGCATCATCTTCCAGAAATCGATCAAGAACAGAGAACGGCTCAAGCATCCATGGCGACTTTTGCTGCTGTGACCCTGCCCTCTTCCAGGGCGCGTCGGTGCAGGGGTCCAGCGGTGTGTGGTCGCGCGTGCATCCGCGACGATGACTGCGCCGGCCGTGGCGCTGGCGGGGAGGACGCACTACGAGGTGCTCGGGGTGGGCGCGGTTGGCGAGCAGGGCGGAGATCAAGGCGGCGTACAGGCGCCTGGCCAGGAAGGTGCACCCGGACGCCGTTGGAGCTGAAGGTGGAGACGAGGGGTTCATCCGGCTGCATACCGCCTACGCCACGCTGGCCGACCCCGACCAGCGCGTGCGGTACGACCGGGACGTTGTGGCCGGCGCCGGGGCGGCGATGTTCCGGCGGGCGGCGGCCGCGGGGACTGCGTACCGGCGGCGGACGTGGGAGACGGACCAGTGCTGGTAGGACGGACACACGCGCGGCTGATCTGCTCTCCCCAGGCATGTCTACGCGGCGAGCCGGCGAGCATGGTGGCTGTGGTCGTCAGAGGAACAGACTTCCTCGGCTGCCGCTCAACATTCGATCTGGAGAGGACGGCCAGATTGGGCGACGCGGACGCGGGATCTGTCAACTGTGACACGGCGAGAGTCGTCTTTTTAAGATATCTTAGTGCGTTACTAAGCAAAATGCAAATATGTAAATTAACAATAATTAGTTACAAACCAGCTCCTCTAGGCTACTGTAAATTAGTAATGTCTAAAGTAAGGAATACGCGAACCATCCTGTTTCTAGAAGGGATTATATCAATCGATTCGTACAAATTATAACAAATCTGTGACATCTATTTCGAGACGAAGGAAGTACTAAGGATTATAGTACAAAATTATATGGCTTAGACTGATAGCCGCGCGTGGTGTGGGTGCCGTCGGTGTCTCCGGTGACCGAACTACCCACCATGTTGATAGCTCCATCCATCACGGCTACGGAGACAGGGTGGCACTGCCGGACGCAGGAGGAGAAGGGTGGAATCGGGTTTGAGGGAGGAGGACGCGAGGGGATTCGAGGAAGCAGAGGTGCGAGGAGATCAGGTGGGCGGCGGCTAGGGTTTTCGACGTGACCGCCCCTTTTATGTGACCGCGGTCAAAAACATTAATGGCAGATATTTATCCTAGCGAGGTCCAAAGGTTGATCAAATCTGATTTTTGCAGTGAGCTGTACTACCCCAACAATTATGTCTTTAGATTATATTTAGTTGTGAACTGTGTTGTTATTTCGTTGTGAATTATTTAAATATATTTGATTGTGGACTACATGGTTATTTTCTATTCCAAATAGTTAAATTTGTTGAAATCTATACCTAATTAATAATAAAGGACGGATTGTTTCTTCCGGTCCAACACTTTTTAGACCGTTTTGCCCTCCCATCAAAGTACATAATATACAATCTACGCCACCGCTAAGTCAGGAAAAAATAGACATATATCGCTCACCCGATCCTCCTGCTCTGGATCGATCGGTGGTTTTGGGCTGGCCCAGTACCGTGCCTGCAAAAAGCTCCCGCGTTGTACCCGATCCTCGCTGCTGGCTCGATCCTTGCCGAGGTATAATAGTACCACCTCGCTCTATTAAACTGAAATATACCAGTTTATATACTTAGGCAGATTGACAATCAACAAGTCAAGCAATAGAATCTCAATCCGCGTGGTGTGTTGTTGGTGATCGAGAAGCTGGGCACAGCAGGTAGGCTGGCTGGCGGAGGGGCGGCGGCGCTCAGAGCGACAGGAGGGAATCGCGTGGGCGGCGGCTCTCGAGAGGTGCTCAGGTTCGATCTCGCGGCAAGGGGAGCTCGGGTGCTCAGGTTCGATCTCACGGCAAGGAGAGTGCACACAGGGGTTGTTGGTAGCGATCGATGGACACGGTGTTCCCATGCAGGATCGTGCGTGCGTGGTGTTGCTGGGTTGCGTGTTCTCCATGACATGTAGCGTGAGTGCGACCTGTTCATGTGCGTGTAAAGTTGTGGCCAGGTGCGGCTGATCCAGTCGGGTTACCAAGGTTAGGGTTTTTTTTTGGTCAGGTGGAGTGTTGGTTGATTGGGCTTGGCCGTGCCCGCCTCCCCCGGTTTTTTTAAAACTATTTCATTTATTTGTTTGTTTCAAAAAACTTTTGTAAATAGTTTTAGATAAATAAAATATCTAGAAATATCTGGATTTTTATTTAAAATTTGAAGAGGGGACTAACGTAGAAAACAAAATAGGCTTTTGGCGAAAAAATTTCGAGACAAAGTATGCATGATGTCATAATGACGCACAAAAAATCTATACCTAATAATAAATGACGGATTGTTTCTACCGGTCCAACTCTTTTTTGAACCCTTTACCCTCCCATCAGACAACAAATTGCCCACCAATACCACCGGTAAGTCAAACAGACTAAAACTGCACGGTTAGTTTGAAAAAAAACCAGGGTGCGTTCCTACGGGGTGATGGACTGACCGCGTAAAAAAGAGAGGCTGGTAGGTCGACCACATGCAGCAGGTGCCTACGTTGGCCTCATGTGCCTGTCCGTTTGGCTCTTCTGGGCCGGACCAAAGGAGATAGATAACAACCAGGCCGCTAGGTTCAACTTCACGTCAGAACAAAGGCCAGATATTTTAGTCCCACACTGGTACCCTAAATCAGTCCTCACCAGTTCATAAACGTTGCAACTTTGCCTTAGTATTAGCAAGCCAACTCGGGAATAAACAAATCAGCTAGGCTTGAAGGAAACATCAGACAAAAAATTGCCCAACAATACCACCGGTAAGTCAAACAGACTAAAACTGCACGGTTAGTTTGAAAAAAAAACTAAGGTGCGTTCCTGCGGGGCGATGGACTGACCGCGTAAAAAAAAGAGGCTGGTAGGTCAATCACATGAAGCAGGTGCCTGCGTGGGCCTCATGTGCTTGTCCGTTTGGCTCTGCTCGGTCGGACCGAAGGAGACAGACAACAACCAAGCCGCTAGGTTCAACTTCACGTCGGAACAAAGGCTAGGCGGCGACTCTCGAGAGGTGCTTAGGTTCGATCTCGCGGCAAGGGGAGCATACATGGGGGTTTGTTGGTTGCGATGCACACGGTGTTCCCATGCAGGATCGTGCGTGCGTGGTGTGCTGGGTTGCGTGTCCTCCATGACATGCGGTGTGAGTGTGACCTGTTGTTCATGTGCGTGTAGACTGTTCATGTGCGTGTAGAGTTGTGGCCAGGTGCGGCTGATCCTGTCGGGTTACCAAGGTTAGGGTTTTTTTTGGGTCAGGTGTAGTGTTGGTTGATTGAGCTTGGCCCGGTGGCCGCCTCCCCTGTTTTTTTTAAAACTGTTTCATTTATTTGTTTGTTTCAAAAAACTTTTCTAAATAGTTTTAGACAAATAAAATATCTAGAAATATCTGGATTTTATTTAAAATTTGAAGAGGGGGCAAACGTAGAAAATAAAATAGGCTTTTGGCGAAAATATTTCGAGACAAAGTATGCATGATGTCATGATGACGCACAAAAAATCTATACCTAATAATTAAAGACGGATTGTTTCTCCCGGTCCAACTCTTTTTTAAACCCTTTACCCTACCATCAGACAACAAATTCCCACCAATAGCACCGGTAAGTCAAACAGACTAAAACTGCACGGTTAGTTTGAAAAAAAACCAGGGTGTGTTCCTGCGGGGCGATGGACTGACCGCGTAATAAAGAGAGGCTGGTAGGTCGCCCACATGCAGCAGGTGCCTGCGTTGGCCTCATGTGCCTGTCCGTTTGGCTCTGCTGGGCCGGACCGAAAGAGATAGACAACAACCAGGACGCTAGGTTCAACTTCACGTCAAAACAAAGGCCAAATATTTTAGTCCCACACTGGTACCCTAAATCAGTCCTCACCAGTTCATAAACGTTCCAATTTTGCCTTAGTATCAGCAAGCCAACTCGGGAATAAACAAATAGCTAGGCTTGAAGGAAACATCAGACAACAAATTGCCCACCAATACCACCGGTAAGTCAAACAGACTAAAACTGCACGGTTAGTTTGAAAAAAAAAAGGGTGTGTTCCTGCGGGGCGATGGACTGACCGCGTAAAAAAAAGAGGCTAGTAGGTCGACCACATGCAGCAGGTGCCTGCGTTGGCCTCATGCGCCTGTCCGTTTGGCTCTGCTGGGCCGGACCGAAGGAGATAGACAACAACCAGGCCGCTAGGTTCAACTTCACGTCAGAACAAAGGCGAGATATTTTAGTCCCACACTGGTACCCTAAATCAGTCCTCACCAGTTCATAAACGTTGCAACTTTGCCTTAGTATTAGCAGGCCAACTCGGGAATAAACAAATCAGCTAGGCTTGAAGGAAACATCAGACAACAAATTGCCCACCAATACCACCGGTAAGTCAAACACCACCGGTAAGTCAAACAGACTAAAACTGCACGGTTAGTTTGGAAAAAAATTAGGGTGCGTTCCTGCGGGGCGATGGACTGACCGCGTTAAAAAAGAGGCTGGTAGGTCGATCACATGCAGCAGGTGCCTGCGTTGGCCTCATGTGCTTGTCCGTTTGGCTCTGCTCGGCCGGACCGAAGGAGACAAACAACAACCAGGCCGCTAGGTTCAACTTCACGTCGGAACAAAGGCTAGATATTGCAGTCCCACACTGTTACCTTAAGTCGATCCTCAACAGTTCATAAACGTTGCAACTTTGCCTCAGTATCAGCAAGCCAACTCGGGAATAAACAAATCAGCTAGACTTGAAGGAAACTAGAAACCAGATCAAGCCGGGAAGTGAGGCTGGAGTTTGTGACCAGACAGAACCTTGGCTAATAGTGGTAATAGTCTACATGGATTACGCTGGTATAGGAGGAGCAAGACAAATAATGAATATATGGACAGAGGAGGCGAGCGCCGGGCCCGAGGAACGCTGGGCTCAGACCTCTCCAGCGGGCCCTTCCTTCTCTGATTCCGAGGTGGTCTGGCATGGGGAGAAGGAAGGGGACCTCCCTTCGCTGCTCCTCTCAGAGCACTCTCCTACTCCTATGTGAGCCTTGATTCCCGCACGCACGTCAGGGGAGGCCTCACGGGATTTTTATTAAGGTGGAGCCTAGGTTAAGCCGTTCGGTAAACGGGACAACGGAGGCGGTGGTGTGTCGGCTAGAAGCGGCATTCACATGCGGCGGCATCTTGTGCGAGGCACATAGTAAGCTAGATGATCCTTTGTGCCAATGCATTGTCTGTTGGATAGAGGCTTATTCCTAAGGCAGGGCTACAAGGATTAAATTAGCGCTTTAATTGAACATGGATGGTTAGAGAAATTGTCTTTTTTTCATCCCATGACCAAAAGCACGAGGGGGATTGGAAATACTGAAGCCCGTGATGATATTTCCTGAAGCTACATGGCAAAAAGTTCAGTGCATCTGCAGCGAGATGATAAATGACCTTGTCTGGACATGCCACAAACACCGTTTGGAAGACAATACATGTGATCCACTTGGTACATGTTTTTCTTATTTTGGAGAACACCCACAACACTCCTGGTGTGACGACTTGTACATGTCATGTTGGTTGTCATGCGAGTACATATCTGATGTGTTGAAGTCTAGCCATGGTCGGAAGTTGCGGCTCATGAAGACTAAACTTCTTTACTGTCCATGAGCTATACTTGACGCGCAATATGAAGATATCCTGGAACATTGTGAAGCCCAATCGGTAATTGAATTGTTAAGATTCCTTTATGATGTACATGAATTTGTGTGTCATAATTCCATTACTTTGGATTTTCATTATATGTTGACACACTAGATTGAAAAATAAGTGGTACTACTTTTATTTTGTTCATAAAGCTTGTTGTATATATAAATATAGTTGAAATGTTACATGACTAGACAATTTATTTTTAAAGGTCAATTTGATACGTCATCCTAAACATGTAAATTTGAACCCGTTGCAATGCACGGGCTTTTTGCTAGTCTATATCTATACCTAATAATAAGGAACACAACGCTTCTGTCAACCAGTTTTTTTCTGAACGGTTTTGCCCTTGATATTTTGGATATATTACCCACCGCTGCCACCCACGAGTTAAAACGATTCCTTTTTTTAGGCGTTCTTTTTGGGTCGTCTAACTGAACTGTGTCCATCGCGAGGCTACCTCCCAGCACACCAGCACATGCAGCCGGCCAAATCCCCTTCTCGTCCTTAGCGACGAAGTGCTCCACCGAAGTTGGCCATTGCTCGAAACCACTTGTGAGCTTTGCCACCCACCAGCGCCCTCCCCACCTATGAGATCCTGAGCCGCCGCCGAGCTCCCGCTCGAGCGCCTGCGTTCGATTCCCCAGGGCTACGGCCGATTCGTCGCGCGGGTGGAAAGAGGCGTCTAGGTAGAGCTTATGCACGTGTTTTATGAGCGCCGGAGAGGCCTGAGAGGTGCACTACGGACGCGAGCTGCTTGCTGGCGTGCGCGCGAGCTGCCTGCTACTTTCGTGCGCGTGAGCTTCCTGCTGCTTGCAGGTTTCCATGTGTGATGAGTAGGAGATGGAGCAAGAATCGATCAGAAGTGTGTACATCGTGTACATCATCGTCATTTGTTTCCGGCCAGAATTGATCAACCTTTAGACGCGGACGATACCGAGGACCAGATTGCTTTTTAATTTTTTGTTTAAGGTTTTAGATGTAAAAGGAATAGATGTGGCTGTAGTTTTTTCGGTTAAAGTGACTCTTTCATTTGTCCGGCATGTCACTATGTCAGTGTAAAGACAAAAAGTAATATAGATAAGCAGCATATGGGTAAGCCCGAAGAACAAATTTAGCTTATTTATATCTTCTCTCTTACCCAAAGCCAATTTTCTTACCAAAAATATTGGTAGGCGGTTAGAGTTTCTCTAAATACAACTTATGTACAACCTGTCTTGTGGCACCATATATTAATTGTGAAACTAAAATTAGGAAGGGTTTCATACTTACAGATATTGCAGATGGAGGATAAGACCAAGAGTTAATCCATTTTCCTCTACCTCTGCCGAAATTAGTTGGTATCCACACCCGACAGGTGGCGGACAGGGAGGCCAAGGCAGCCCAGTATGGGGCATTTCTCTTGCTTTTCCGTTCGTAGACTCCATATATTGATTTGTGATGTTTTCTCGTATCTTTGTTCATGTGAACTCAGGTTTTTTTCCTATTATTTTTGTGTGCAATCAATGTTGATCAATGAGGTTGCATGGCTGATATGTCTTCCTGATTATAGACTAAGTTTCATGTCCAAGATGCTGAGGTCCAACGCGAGCAGCAGATGGTAAGTCAACGAAGCCTGACAAAGCAATTGGCTCAACGCTTTGCTCCGACAGCATGATGGTCACCGGAGTCGAATGTCTCACCATCGATGAGGATGCTATTTGAAAGTGTCAAAAACTTGAAGGAGGCGCTTGGGTTAACCAAGACTGTCATTACAGGTCCACATCGGACGAACCACAAACTAAAAATTATTCAATAAAAATTAACCGTAGCAACGCACTGACAAATGTGCTAGTACCTAATAATAAAAGACGGATTGTTTCTTCCGGTCCAATACTTTTTTGGACGGTTTTACCCTAAACATCTAATTACCCACCAATAACACCGGTTATGAAAATAACATTTGGAAAAGAAAAAAGCTGTTGTGCCCAAACACGCACATGGGGTCACCGACAGAAGAGCGTCGAAGCTCGGTTCGCTCCTTTATTTTTTCTTCCTATACCGGAACAAAGGCACGAGCAGTTTAGATGAGGGTGCGATCGATCGATCGAAGAGCCTACTGCCATGGCCAGCCTGGCTCAAGGGAAGCGGACGTAACCCGAACTACCTGCTTGGATTTCATGCATGCATCGCTCGATCAGCTGCCTCTCTACTAGGAGTATATTCTACAAGTCAGGTAAAAAAAAGGAGTATATTCTACAAGTTGATAAGCTAGCTGCTTTCATTTGCAGGCGCTAGCTCTTGTGATCTTGTTTCCATTACACGTGAGAATTCTTACTTGCTTCTGGGCTAAACCAGTCTAACCTGGTCGACCTACATACTTTTTCTTTACTCATGTTGTTACTTAGAAGAAATTTCCCAAGAAGATATAAGTATTGAAATTTTGGACACCAACACGCGCGTTTCCACAATAATTAAGCTTACAAATCACAATCCTACTGCATATGACAACTCCTATTTAGGACTCACCGCATATCACATGAACTGAAACTGCTCATAGGCCACGGCCAGCGCAACAAAACAACAATAATAACCGGAAACATCATGCACCTGGAGGCGTGACAATGAGCGATTCCATCCAATATCATCAAGGAAGACGACCACACCTTCAGGTCGGTTGGACCTACGGTTGGTTAGCAAGAGGAGAAGAGGGGATCAAGGTGCACTTGCCGGTGGGGGGAGGAGAGGCTTGATGTGCTCGTTGTTGACGTGGAAGTCTCTTCTTCTTTTGATCCCCGACAATGGCGCCAGAAAAATACTTGTTGACTCGTGTACTAACGAGCTCGTTGGAGAACCCCAAGAGGAAGGTATGATGAGCACATCAGTAAGTTTCCCTCAGTTATGAAACCAAGGTTATCAATCCAGTAGGAGCAAGGAAACACCCCAAAGGTGTTTCTAGCTGAGCCTTGGCAGAGCGCACTACCGGTGCTAGTAGCAACGTGGAGACCTGCACAACACAACCACAGAACTCTGTCCCCAACTTGCGATGAGGTTGTCAATTTCACCGGTTTTGCTGAAAACAAAGGATTAAACGTATCGAATGGACAGAAGTAATAGTTTGCATAAAGTAAACTCAAAGCAGTAAACAGTTCGTAGATTGTATATAAAAGAAAGGACCGGTGTCTATAGTTCACTAGAGGTGGCTCTCCTTAAGATAGATAACATGTTGGGTGAACAAATTACAGTGGGGCAATTGACAAACATCGAGAAAGCATATAGGCATATACTAATCATCTTGACTCCTTTGAGATTCGATTGGGCATTACAACATTATACATAGACCGTCATCCAACTGCATCTATGACTAATAATCCACCTTCAGGTTATCATCCGAACCCCCTCTAGTATTAAGTTGCAAGCAACATATTATTGCTTTACGAATTGCGTGTAAAATAAATAATACGATTGTTCTATGAACAAAGGATTGTTGTTTTTTCCCTAGTAGCAACATCACATCTAGTACCTTAGAGATTTCTGTCACTTCCCTAGATTACCAGAGGCATGAACCCACTATCGAGTATAAATACTAACTCTTGGAGTTGCTAGCATCTACTTGGCCAAGATAGCTACTAACAACGGAAAGCATGCAAGATCACAAATAATAAAGACATGATAGAATCAATAATCAATCTGAAATAGCATCTCAATATCCATCGGATCCCCGCAAACACAACATGCAGAATTACAAATAGATAATCTTAATCATGAACGGAGCTCACAAGATCTAGACATGAAATCACAAAGGAGGATAACCAACCATCTAGCTACTACATGGACCCGTAGTCCAGAGATGAACTACTCACGCATCACACCGGAGGCTTGCATGATGATGAAGAAGGCCTCCAGGGTGAATTCCCCTCTCCGGCAGCGTGCCGGGAAGAGCTTCAGATCTCTCCCGATCTTGGGATGGAGATGACGGCGGTTACAGACTCTTTCGTGGATTTTTGATCGGATACTTAGGGTTTTGGTATCGGAGGCAATATATAGGAGGAAGGAGAGGCCGAGGGGGTGCGTGGGCTGGCCACACCATCCCCTGGTGTGGCCAGGCCTGGCTAGGGCAGCTAGGCCTGGCCCGCGCCAGGGGGTGGTCCGGCCGCCTAGGGCACCCCCTCGGCCTACCCTTTCGCCTATAAGATGCCTCCGATACAGAAACCCTAAGGACCGGATCAAAATTCCATGGGAGAGACTGTAGCCGTTGTCATCTCCATCCCTAGATCGAGAGGGACCGAAAGCTCATCCCGGCACCCTGTCGGAGGGGAGAATTCACCCTGGAGGCCTTCTTCATCACCATGCAAGCCTCTGGTGTGATGCGTGAGTAGTTCATCCTTGGAATACGGGTCCATGTAGTAGCTAGATGGTTGGTTCTTCTCTGTGCTACCATGTTTAGATCTTGTGAGCTCCGTTCATGATCAAGATCATCTATTTGTAATCATACATATTGTGTTTGCGGGGATCTGATGGATATTGAGATGCTATTTCAGATTGATTATTGATTCTATCATGTGTTTGTTATTTCTGATCTTGCATGCTCTCTGTTGTTAGTAGATATCTTGGCCGAATAGATGCTAGCAACTCCTAGAGGGAGTATTTATGCTCGATAGTGGGTTCATGCCTCTAGTAATCTGGGGAAGTGTCAGAAATCTCTAAGGTACTATATGTGTTGTTGCTACTAGGGAGAAAACAACAATCCGTTATTCATAGAACAATCGTATTGTTTACTTTACACGCAATGTGTAATGCAATTATCTGTTGCTTGCAACTTAATACTGGAGGGGGTTCGGATTGATAACCTGAAGGTGGATTATTAGTCATAGATGTAGTTGGATTACGGTCTATGTATAATGTTGTAATGCCCAATCAAATCTCATAGGAGTCAAGATGATTAGTATATGCATGTATGCTTTCTCGATGTTTGTCAATTGCCCCGTTGTAATTTGTTCACCCAGCATGTCATCTATCTTAAGGAGAATCACCAGTTGTGAACTATGGACCCCGGTCCTTTCTTTTACCATCAATCTACAACTATTTTCTGTTTACTTTCTTCCACACAATACGTTTAATCCTTTGTTTTCAGCAAAACGGTGAGATTGACAACCTCACTGTAAGTTGGGGGCAAAGTTATGTGGTTGTGTTGTCCAGGTTCCAAGTTGGAAACAACACCTTGGAGGTGTTTCCTTGCTCCTACTGGTTCGATAACCTTGGTTTCATAACTGAGGGAAAACTTGTTGTTGTGCTCATCATACATTCCTCTTGGGGTTCCCCAACGAGCTCAATATATTTTGGGCCATCAAGCAACTTTTTCTGGCGCCGTTGTCGGGGATCAAGGACATCTTCACAAGGGGAGTCCCTCATAACCAATCTCTTTACTTTGTTATTTTTGTTATGCTTAGTTTATTCTTGCTTTGTTTGCTTGTTCTTTATCAAAAACACACAAAAAATAGTTGTACTAGTTTGTTTTCTTTATTAAAAACACACAAAAAATGACTACTGTTGAAAACACTAAGTTGTGTGACTTCACTAGCACCAATAACAATGATTTTATGTGCACACATATTGCTCCACCTGTTCCTGAAGCTACTTTCTTTGAAATTAAACCTGCTTTACTCAATCTTGTTATGAGAGAACAATTTCCAGGTATTGGTACTGAATATGTTGCTGCTCATCTAAATAACTTTGTGCAACTTTGTGAGATGCAAAAGCATAGGGATATAGATGGGGATATTATTAACCTTAAATTGTTTCCTTTTTCTTTGAGAGGAAAAGCTAAAGAATGGTTGCAATCCCTAACTAGAAATAGTATTGATTCTTGGACTAAATGCAAAGATGCTTTCATTGGAAAATAATATCCTCCTGCTAAGATTATATCTATGAGAAGTGAAATAATGAAGTTTAAACAATCTGATAATGAACATGTTGCTCAACCTTGGGAAAGAATGAAATCTTTGGTAAAGAATTGTCCCACTCATAGACTGACTGCTTGGATGATTATCTAAACCTTTTATGCAGGATTGAACTATTCTTCAAAAAATCTACTGGATTCTGCTGCTGGAGGTACCTTTATGACCATTACTTTGGGTGCCGCAACAAAGTTTCTGGATAATATGATGGTTAACTATTCTTAATGGCATACCGAGAGAGCTCCACAAGGTAAGAAGGTAAATTCTGTTGAAAAAACCTCCTCCTTGAGTAATAAAATTGATGTTATTATGTCTACGCTTGTTAATGGGAAAGCTCATATTGATCCAAATCATGTTCCGTTAGCCTCTTTGGTTGCTCAAGAAGAGCAAGTTGATGTGAACTTTATAAGAAATAATAGTTTTAGCAACAATGCCTATAGGAATAATTTTGGTAATAATAACTATAGGCCATATCCTCCCAATAATGGTAATGCTTATGGAAATTCCTACAACAATAATAGGAGTGCTCCCTCTGACCTTGAAGTTTTGCTGAAAGATTTTATTAGTAAACAAACTGCTTTCAATAAAACTATTGAGGAAAAACTCTCTAACGCTGAAAGAAATATAGCATCTTTGGCTGAAGCACAATCTTCTTTTAATAAAATGGCTGCTAAACCTGAAACTATTAAAAATCCCTTTGCTGCTACTAATGCCATACAAGTTAGAATTGATGAGAATGTTAGACTATTAGCTAAATTGCATGCTAAGTGAGAAAGAGAAGATGGAATTGCTAGAAATATTAGTGTTTCTACTATCACTACCACTAGTGTTGAAGCTAGTAATAGCTCTACTACTTCAGATGATACTTATGATTTTGATATTGATGGTTGTAATATCTCTGAAGTAATTAAGTTCCTACAAAATCTTGCTAAAAGTCCTATTGCTAGTGCTATGAATATGGCCTTTACAAAACACATTACTGATGCTCTCATAAAAATTAAAGAAGAAAATATGAAACATAAAGCTTCTATTCCTATGATCCATATTAATGTTCTCAACTTTATCTAGATACGAATGCATCTAGTTCAAATGCTTAACTAGATACATATGAATATAGAAAAGGTTAAGAACATTAATATGGACCGGATGGAGTAGTTACATTCAGTAGACTTGGGTGTATACGAGCTGCTGGGCGGCCGGACTACGTACGGTTTAGTAAGCCAAAGGCTTGACTTCGAAGCGTTGCATACATATGCATGTTTTTTGAGACAATGGTGGAGGATGGTCCAATATTTGGTACGGTGAAGTCAATGACATATCAAATATGCCTAATTAGGGGCCACGGGGCAATTTGCCCCCCTCCCCCTCCGCCCCACGCCCCCACACACACAACGTGGATGAAAGACACATTTAAGACACTCTTACCCCGACAACCAATCTTAAAGTAATGTATGACTAAATGCAAATACATTAGTAGTACTCCATGCCATGGCGGCGGAACTCGGGCTTTGAATATGTCCCTGTCCGTGCGCCCCTCCATGCCGTGCCGGCGGACGTATCTGAGCACCAATGTTCTGATTTAACAGGGGAGACTTGGGAATATTTATACGAATGGGTTTAGATATAATCTTTTCTTTCAAATGGATGTTCCGATTTTCGATTAAAAATCCAGTGTTTGCAAAAAGAAAATCCAATAAATCATAGATGTTCCTAGGTGTGTACCCAAAAAGGCACAATTAATTAGGCTAACGCTTTGAGAGATAATGGTTTCTCCCAATGAATGTTCAAATATCCTGATAAAAAATTGAAGTTGTTAGAAAATTAAAATCAAGTAAATTATTAATATTCCCATCAGGTAAGGTGATATGGCAGACTTTGAAGCGATGACAATGCTAAGGCAAGGACAGATAAAGAGAATGGAGGCGGAGTAGAAGAAGAGACAGGGAGGGGAGGGTTGGTC
This sequence comes from Avena eriantha, assembly GCA_910589775.1. Classification (NCBI taxonomy): domain Eukaryota; kingdom Viridiplantae; phylum Streptophyta; class Magnoliopsida; order Poales; family Poaceae; genus Avena; species Avena eriantha. Next base: position 3,035,483 of record OU342744.1, read on the forward strand.
GGGGAGGGAGGGCGACACGTCGTTGCCCTCGGTGGGTGGGGGGGACAAAAGCGCGTCCCTTTTCTGTTTTCTGGTGTTTTGACCTCGTGAAACATAACATCATTTTCCTCATTGTTGGGGTCTGGGAGAATGGAAGATCGACGAGGTTGAGCGGCAACCATACCACAGTGGTGGTGCGAAAAAACACCCTAGACACACAGATGTCTAAATTAATTAGTTATCTAGTGTAATTATTGTCTAAGTAAGGAATGTACTATCTGACTATTGGAGACTACTTTGATTCTAGAAGAAACTAGTTACTAGAGTACCACAATAATCCATGCATTTCTTAGAGGTTGTCATCTCATGCATCCTAGTGATGTAGGAGTTGAACAATGATAAATTTCATTTTTCGAGGAGGAATAAATATGTTGATGACATCAAGGAGCAAGAAACAATCAAAATCCGATCTCATATGGATCAATATGTCCCTCCACAAATTAATCATAATATGAAAAACAACCAATTTGATATACTTTTCTTTGAAGATAATTATATTTTTTGTACACTTGGTAATAAGGTAAGAAACTTTGTATATATGGAATTCTCTGCCAAGAAACTATTGGATTTGAAAAAAGGGGCAAGATAAGTGACATGGGCATAACCCTTCGGGTGCACACAGTTGGCGTATACAGTACAGCCCTACGGAATGCCCCGATAAAGATATACCAAGATCCATGAATCCCATGACGGTTTTGCTGATATGTAGCCTACAAGGATACCAACTCCAAGCATACAGGACAAGGAAAGCATAAGACACTAGACTACATAGAAACTCTAACTTGTAACATACTCGTATTGGCACCCGAGACCTATCCTCCCCATATATAAAGACTAGGAGGGTCCAATGAGGAGGACACGATATATCAGATACACACCACTCTCTCTCTCACAGGGAGATCGCATCTAGCTGACTCAACCAGTTTGTACTCTCCACTGATAATACGAATAGACAAGCAAGAAGTAGGGTTTCCTCTACGAGGGTTCGAATCTGGGTAAATTGCATTCCTTGTTTGTCTGTTAAGCCGATGAAATCACCAGCTCTCCCTTTCTTCGAAACCCAAGTGCATAACAATGGGCATTGCCGAGGTTACCCCTCGTCAATTGGCGTCGTCTGTGGGAAATTTGGACGCTAGAGTGATGAATTCGGTGGCTCCCTCTTCAATAAGTAGCAACTCGACGATCGGGAGCGGTCAGATCTGTTTCGGCACCGACTATGGGGACTCCGTGTGTTGATATACACTAGTATAAACGCGTTACTTAGAGACGGTTATTGCCCATAGACCTTGATGACTACAAGTGCATAGATCGATTGTAGCTAGTTTCGAAGTAAAGATATCGAACACACATAGAGCTATTGGTAAAGGTCTTTATGCCCATCGCTACTATCTACCAAAGAATACTTATGAGTTGTCTTTGATCTCAAGTAAAGGGTGTTTGAATAGTTTATAGTTATTTGCAGAAAAATAATTAAAACAAGTAAAAGAAAACAAGTAACAAGATTGTATGAAAGCATGGTTGAACTCAATAGGGCTAAAACGTTCTCGGGGATGTAGGATACACCACTAGCATAGTACTATTATTATATGTAATCAAGATAACATAATTCTTATGTCATGATATGTGTGGAGAGAGCCCTATAATAAGATGTTCACGACAAGGCTTGTAGGAAGCCATTTTGTTGAGTCAAGTGTGGGGTCACCTCTAAATAACCACTGCAATGTCTAAGAGCAATGACCTATACAGGCCACCGCAATTAATGGTTTCCCCATGGATATCGTAATTAGCTTAGGGAGTCCCTCTTAATCCCCCTTTGACCGTGTGGGTTACGAGCCAGCGCCAATCTATCACGGGGCACTCCGGGTACGGTTCCACCACACGTCCAAAGGGTTTCTTCCTCCCTTTAGTCACGAAGGCAAATTATGAGAACCGTGATCGCAACACTAACAATCTCATTCAAATGGATTTGACTAAGCACATATGGGCTCACATAAGAAGCCGCTAGGTATCACCTTTTATTTTAGTTATGTTTTGTTATTATTTGGTTGTGAACTATCTAAATTTATTTGACTATGAACTACATGGTTATTTTCTATTCTAAATAATTAAATTTGATGAAAATCTATAAAAAAAATGGTCGGACTAACGTGTCAGGACAAAACGGGTCGTGCCGCTAGGGCACCCCACCAATTCCTGGCCCAGACCAGATACTGGTCGTTTTTCTATCCACAGACCAACCTATACGGGCCAAAATGGATACATACATGTCCGAAATAAGTCGATGAGAGCGTCTGCTTTCGGATAGGAATGGTGCGATGCTTATCGACCCTTCGATGCATGGATCGGGTATTATCTATCTAAACAAAACTAGTTACTACCTCCGATCCATATTAGTGTTCTCAACTTTGTCTAGATACGAATGCATCTAATCTAAATGCTTAACTAGATATATATACGAATCTAGACAAAGTTAAGAACATTAATATTAACCGTAGGGAGTAGTTACATTAAGGGGCGGAGCTGGAACTCAAGTCACTATGATGCACCACCTTACTATGGCGTAAAATTTTCTACCAACAATCTACTATGTAAAAGTATGGTTTATATGTTCTAACATAGATAATATATGACATAATTAAACACAATGTATAAATATGGAAACTGCTATTTAACAGAAAAAATGGATAATGCATAGAGGAAATAAAATACTAAGTTACATGGAAAAGATGTCTTGCGTTTGCCAACTTTAGAATACATTATCAAAGGCAAGGCTCAATAACATACAAGATTAAAATTAATCTTAATTTTTAACTAAACATACTAGAATAATAGAAATTATAGTACTGAAGTAGCTAAAATTTCCAGATTACCTTTCATGCTTTTAGTATATCAGAATTTTCATTCTTCAAAACCATGTGATACTTAACCACTTGATCATTGGTGACTTTCTAAAATACCAATTACTCATACCTATACCCTGCAAACATATTCATAAACCAACAATTTTCATTAAATTTTATCTAATAGCCACAATACTCCGGTGGGGAGGAGTTGCAGTTGTAAGATTAAGATCGGAGTGACGGAGGACGGGGAACGCGGACAATTGGACGAAAGAAGAGATGATTGGGGCGGAAGACCTAGCGCTAGGGAGGACGAGCGGATGCCCGGCGCCTTATCCTCATCGGACATTGGAGTCGGAGCTCCACCTCAGGTATATGACATATGCCTAATTAAGGTGGCGCCTTAATTAGGTTTTATCTAACACGAGGTTAGATTAGGGTGGACCACCTAATTAAGGCTATGGGGGCAAATGCCCCCCCCCCCCCACACACACAAAGAAAACAATGGTGAAAGACATATTTAAGTAAATTTGTGTATTCATATGAATTGATCATAACAATTAAGAAGCTAAATTTAAACTCGTGAATTAGTATTACCCAGTCAATCATGCATGCCCTTGAATTAGTTAGTTACTTTTACCTCGACAACTAATCTTAAAATAATCTATGACTAAATGCAAATACATTAATAGTCCTCCATGCCGTGGCGGCGGACGTACTCGGGCCTTGAACACCTGCTGGTCCGTGCGCCCCTCGATGCCGTGCCGGCGGACGTACTGGAGCGCCGTTGTTCTGATTTAACCAGGGAGACTTGGAAATATTCATACCAATGGGTTTAGATATAATTTTTTCTTTCAAATGGATGTTCCGATTTTCAATTAAAAATTCAGTGTTTGCGAAAAGAAAATCCAATAAATCATAGCCGTTCCTAGTGTGTACCAGGAAAAAAAGCACCATTAATTTAGACTAACGCTTTGAGAGAAAATGGCTTCTCCAAATTAATGGATGTTCAAATATCCTGATAAAAATTTGAAGTTTTAGAAAATTAAAGTCAAGTAAAATTATTAATATTCCCATCAGGTAAAGTGAGATGGCAGACTTTTGAAGCGATGAATGCTAGGGCAAGGACAGATGAAGAGAATGTAGGTGGAGTAAAAGAAGAGACGGGGAGATGGTGCATTGGTGCTTAAGGAGGAAATAAGCGGGAGAGATAGAGTCGATATTTGTCTGTCTTTTTTTTTTAAACCATATTTTTTTGTTCTTATGCTTTGCCTACATAAATGAGCTATGTGTTGTTGACTAGAACTGCGCGAAAATTTCACTAAACATATGTGCCACAATCCCACCGAGCTGCTGCAGAACACACTGTTCCTACCATACGCACTGGTATCACTATTTTCCAGCAGTCTCTATTTAGTGGAAATCCTCCTTGACACAATTACCAACACGGATGCCAACCAATTGCAGCTGCACCAAGCGGGAGCACTGGGGATCGTGTGCACCAAATCCCCTCTCGACTTAAGGTCCTTGCTGGTGACAGACGCGGTGAAGAGAAAAATCAGAGGTGTATATATATGCATCATCCAGAAGCAAAACAGAAGCAGGTTTGTGGCCAGCAGGAAAATCAGGGGCATATATCATCTAGAATTCCATATGCAGATCAAAATTAAGTTCTTGGTCGTGAAAACTGCAGTGCAGGGCAAACCATGTGCGTGCCTACGGCTTGCACTGCAAGATCGCTACAATTTGTGGTCATCTTGGGTCGTCTAGATGCAGAACAAAAACAGGTTTGCAGCCATTAGAGCAACTCTCGCAGACCCCTTAAAACCGCGGAACCAGAAAAATAACCGTCATTTTCTAGTTTTGCCCAAAAACACTGGCTAGACCAGAAACCATATAACCCCCGAACCAGCAAAAAATTTAGAGGGGGCGAGAAAACTACCCTGCGGAACCAGATATTCTCAGGTTTCGAACCCGACCCGTAGGCGAACCATATCGCTAGGATTCGTTGGCGGGAGGGACATTTTAGCTCGTTCCCCTCCCCTTCCGCCGCCCTCGGCCCGCAGCGCCATGCGCCGCCATAGATTTAGGCCGCTCTGGCTCAATTCCTTCCGCGCAGAAGGCCGCCGGCGCCCGGCAAACCCGTCTCCCAGCCGCTGCGGTCCGGAAAGTCCCTTCCAACGCAGATCCACCACCGCCGTCGCTATCTTCCTGCCGCTCGAAGGTAAAATCCTCCGCCGCTCGAGTTCGACCTCGTAGATCTCCCCTCCGCAAGCTCTAAATATCGCCCATGATGTGTAGATGGAATTGGGCCCCTGCAAGCAATTTTTGTTGGACGATTCGTCCTCCTCCGACGACTCGGATGTGGAGACGCTGCTTGGGAACCACCGTCAACACATGATGGTGGTCGTTCTCTCCCTCAAGCAGGAGGACGACGACATGAGGAAGAGGTGGCGTGGCTCCACGGTCGGCCGCCTTTGCATCCCTCGCAACCGCAAGTTGGGCAACGACATGCTCATGCGAGATTATTTCGCCGAGGTACCAACATACCCGCCTCACCTCTTTCGTAGACGCTATCGAATGCACCGCTCGCTGTTCGTCAAGATAGTGAAGACTTGCGAGGCCAACTCGCGGTACTTCACCCGTAGGAGAAATGCCGCGGGGCTGCTTGGATTCAGCCCGTACCAAAAAATCTCCGCGGCGATGAGGGTGCTCGCATATGGGATCCCGACCGATTTTGCCGACGAGTATCTCTGCATCGGCGAAGATACTACTATAGAGAGTGTTCATAGATTCGCCAAGGTGATTATTCGCATTTTTGGCCTGGTGTATCTGCAAGCACCGAACGAGCAGGATACAATTAGGTTGATGGCGATGAATGAGAGAAGAGGTTGGCCAGACATGCTAGGAACTATAGATTGTATGCATTGGACTTGGAAAAACTGCCCGAAGGCATGTCATAGGTAATATTGTGGGAAAAGCCGAGATGCAACAATTGTGCTGGAAGCCGTTGCATCCTGGGATTCATGGATTCGGCATTGTTTCTTTGGTTTGCCTGGCACCCTAAATGATATCAATGTGCTCCATAGATCTTATCTATTTGCAAGGCTAGCTAGAATTTCATATGCAGAGCAAAAACGGGTTATTTGTCGAACAGGTTCAGTGCAGAAAAATTCAGAGGTCATCACGCACACAGACTTAGCTTTGGCTTTCAGACAGTTAGCGGCCGACAGGCGCCGGATTCAGATAAGCAGATACCTAGCCCCACTGAAGTCAAATATGTAACCACATAGATAGTCCAAACAATTGGAGGTAGCATCTCCGCCGGAAAACCTTCGAGAAGGAAGTCCATCCAAAGCAAGTCATGGCTCTTTACAGCGGCGATTCGATATACGTATATAGAGCCAGGCTGCTCACGGCTAAAAAAGGCATTCCATGTAATGTCAAGAGCAGTTTTTACAAGTTTTATTTAAACAGGTTTTACGAATTTAGTGTTCATTGCTGGGGCCAAAACACCATCAATCTGCAGTCCCTTTCATCCCTGGTGAAGTGGCGCGAAAGCAACAGCCTGGGGCAGTGGGCACTAGCCACTTGGAGAAGGCAGCACAACACTCACACTAGAGGCTGACTCAGCGGGGGCTCGCTTAATCTTCCCGGAGATAAGATCGAGGGCCAGAAGTACGAGCGGCACCACAGGCTCCCGGCTCCTTGCCGGGCTATAAATCCATGGCTGCCTTCCCTCCCCCTCCACCAGCACGGACAGCAGCACAGTATACACTACAGTGTAGCGCACGGCTGCTTACTTGGGATCAGGACTTCAGGAGTTCAAAGAAACAGAGATGGCTACGTTTGCTGCCATGACCGCGCCATTTCCAGGCCGCCTCACTGAGGCCCGGCGAGGAGGGCGTTGCGTGGTGGCGCGCGCGTCCGCGACGATGGCGCCGGTGGCGGCGGCGGGGAGGACGCACTACGAGGTGCTCGGGCTGGGCGCGGCGGCCAGCAGGGTGGAGATCAAGGCCGCGTACCGGCGCCTGGCGAGGGAGGTGCACCCGGACGCCGCTGGTGCCGGAGGTGGTGACGAGGGGTTCATCCGGCTGCACGCGGCCTACGCCACGCTCGCCGACCCCGACCAGCGCGCGCGGTACGACCGGGACGTTGTGGCCGGAGCGGCGATGTTCCGGCGAGCGGCCGCGGCGCCAGGGTTCCAGAGGCGTACCTGGGAGACGGACCAGTGCTGGTAGGATGGCCGGACGGATGGACGCGCGCGGCCCGCCGCTGCTCTGTTCTCACCAGGCCCGGCGGCCTTCCGGTCCATGCGTGCACGGCGCGGCGCGGCGTCGCGATCGTGGTCCCGGACGAGCTGATGTGCCGTCAGATCTAGCTTAGACGGCCCAGATCAAACGACTGAGTGGACTGTCAGACTGCGAGATGCGTCTTTAGAATATCTCTTGGGCATTATCAGCAAAATGCAAATATGTGTAAATATGCAAATATGTGTATAGTTGTCTACTGTAAATTACTCCCTCCGTCCTAAAATATAAGGCGCCTAAGAATTAGTCAAAAGCCAACATTTTCTATCTTTAACCAAGATTAGACATAAAAATATGAACATTTACAATACTCAAACAATATCAATAAATTGACCATAAATTATATTTTCTTAATATGTACACTCAATATTGTAGATGTAGATATTTTTTCTAAAATATTAGATTTGACTTTTGCTAATCCTTATACGCCTTATATTCTGGGACAGAGAGAGTAGTACGTAGCTATTTCCTCCATCCACAAATAAGTGTACTTCTAGGATTGTCTTAAGTCAAAGATTTTAAAATTTGATCAACTTTATTGTATATATTAGCAACATATATGACATCAAATTGATATATTCTGAAACTCTACTTCAAAACAGATCTAGTGATACTATTTTAGTACCATAAATATAGCTACGTTTTTCATAATAATTGGTCAACTTTAAAAGTTTGACTTAAGACAAACCTAGAAGTACACTTATCTACGGACGAAGAGAGTAAATATGGAATATAGTCCTCTGGTTTGTAGAAGGGACTGCCATAGTACAATTAATCATCCACGGCAATCATTTCTTGGAAGCTGTCACTCTGATTCTAGAAAAAAATAATTAAGTGCAATAATTAGCCATGGCAGTTATTTCTTATGAGGCAGGTAAGAAAATTGCGAGAACAAAGTAAAAAAAACTCATTTTTCGAGGAGGAATAATCAAGTTGGTGACATTGTGGAGCTAGAAACATGCAAAATTTGAGCTCATTGGTATTGAATTGATACACTAGCCAACTGAACCAAAAGTTCGGCTAGACAGTCTATTTATATTCTCAATACTCCCCTTCACATCTAGTTATTTTAATCATTAGCATGGGTTCGACGATGCAGGCAGCATAATTACTTTTTTAAACTGCGTGAGCAGGGTCTTGAACTCGAGAGCTCTTGGTTCTGATACCATATTAAATTGATGAATAAGCTCATCATTATCATTAGGGACAACGGTAATACCTCCCTTTTTAGGAACACAATGAACAGGACTAACCCATTCACTATCAGCAACAGGGTAAATAATACCAGCATCAAGGAGTTTCAATACCTCATTCCTTACCACTTCCTTCATCCTAGGATTTAAACATCGTTGGTGCTCCACTACCGGCTTCGCATCTGGTTCTATATTGATAGAGTGCTGACATATAGTAGGTGAAATTCCTTTTAAATCATCCAGAGTATAGCCCATAGCTCCTCGATGTTTCCTCAAAACTTCCAATAACCTTTCTTCTTCCTTCCCTGAAAGTTTAGCGCTAACAATAACAGGATATATCTTTTTATCATCAATATAAGCATATTTAAGATCATCAGGGAGAGGTTTTAGATCGAAAACATGATCCTTTTTAGGTGGCATCGTGGTACCCAAGTCTTCTACAGGCAAGTCGTGCTTAAGCATCATAGGTTGATCACGGAGAATCCTGTCAATCTCATTCCTTTCTTCCATGAAGATTTCACTTTCATGATCTTTCATAAATTGCTGCAAAGCATTATTAGGAGCAAGTTGTTCAATCCTAAAATCCTCATTATGGGTTTTCTCTTCGCAAGGTTCCTTAGCAAATTTCGAAAAATTAAACTCATAAGATTCCCCATCAAACTTAGTCAAGATTTTCTCCCTCTTGCAATCAATAATATCTCCACAAGTACTCAAGAAAGGTCTACCAAAAATAATAGGGTAGGTTTTACTAGCAGCCGAACCAAGTACTAGAAAATCAGCAGGGTACTTAATCTTACCACAAATAACTTCCACGTCTCGTACAATACCAATTGGAGAGATGGTCTCTCTATTAGCAAGGTGAATAACCACATCAATCTCTTCCAACTCGCAAGGACTGATTTCATGCATAATTTATCTGTAAAGCTCATAAGGAATAACACTAGAACTTGCACCAATATCACATAAACCATAATAGCAATGATCACCAATTCTAACAGAAAGCACATGAACACTAGCCTTTTTAGTTCTATTGGGATGTGAAACAATATTAGAAGCATCCTCACAAAAGACTATGTGCTCATCTTCTATGCTTTTAGTGACAAGGTCTTTCACAATTGCTACCACAGGTTCAATGGTTATTTGTTCATCAGATTTTACAGTTCTTTTTTTACTTTTGGTGATTACATTAGTTATCATAGGATGGTCCTTTACCTTTTCGGGGAAGAGAATCTTCTCGATATAAGGTTCGGGTAAGATGGGGTCAATAATGCAATACTCAGCACTTCCAATAGGAGCATAGTCAACAATATCTTTGTAAGGTGCATGGTACTTATTCCATCTCCTTTTTGGAATTTCAATATAAGAAGCAAAAACTCTAAAGCAATTCGTAATAACTTGCAAATCAAGACCATAAATATTACTAATATTTTGAAAGTCATTAGTTCCCATAAAAGATTCAATGCATTCATAATCATAATTTATACCTGACTTTCTACCTTTGTCATTCTCCCAAACTTCAGCATTGTCTTGAATGCGATCTAGAAGGTCCCATTTAGCTTCTTCTTCCATACGAGTGAATGATCCAGCATAAGAAGCATCTAATAAATCTTTATCATGTAGAGGGAGCCTTGCATAAAAGTTATTGATAATAATATTGTTGGGGAGATCATGAATGGAACATTTGAGCATTAGTAACTTCAATCTCCCCCAAGCTTGAGCTGCACTCTCTCCATCAAGAGGCCAAAGGTTGTATATTTGATTCCGATCTTTATGAATCTCACTAGGAGGATAAAACTTTGAATAAAAGAGAGGCACTATTTCCTCCCATTCCAGAGCTTGACCATTCTTCAGCTGCTTATACCATTCCTCAGCTCTTCCTTTCACTGATAATGAGAATAACTTCTTCTTAACTTGATCTATAGTAATACCTGCACACTCGAACAACCCGCATAATTCGTGTATAAAGAGTAAACGATCACCGGGATGGACAGTTCCATCACCAACATAGTAGTTATCCATAACACGATCAATAATTCTTATAGGTATTTTGAAAACATCATTCTCAGCAGGTGGTGGCTTATCTACTACCTTAGCAGTGGTAGTAGCATTACCAAATAAGAAACTCAGCGAATTATCCATAACGAAAATAAAGCAACTAGCAGAAGTAAACAATACTCACAGTAGAAGTTTCCTTTACCAGTTCCACTCTCCAATAGCGCTTCACTCTCTGACAACGGCGCTAGAAAATAGTCTTGATGACCCACAAGTATAGGGGGTGTATCGCAGTATTTTCGATAAGTAAGAGTGTCGAACCCAACGAGGAGCAGAAGGTGCTGGCTAGTGGTATGGATCAGGAATTCTCTGCAAATACTTAGCAAACGGATTTTTAGGGGTTTTCGATAAAGAAAGTAAACAAAGTACGAGTAAACAAAAGACAGTGGAAATAAATGCAGCAAGTGGCCCAATCCTTTATGCAGCAAAGGACAAGCTAGTTGTATTACTTAAGATGACCAAACGTTCTCGAGGACACATGGGAAGACTGTCAAGTGCTTTCGCTTCATATAGTCGATTAATCTTCTTTAGCTTGCTAAGTGTTGTGTGGGTGAACCGGTGCTAATGTACCGCCCCATCCAAGACTAATACATACTTGTGAGTATACCCCTTGCAAACATCCGTAAGTACAAGAAAGTAATTAAGGTAGAAACCTAACCACAACTTTAAACTCTAAGACCCTTACGTCCCTTGTGCAATGGTTTCCTAACGGGGGTTCAGGTTTCTGTCACTCTGGCAACCCCTATGATTAGTAGCCAAATACACAATGCATTCCCCTAGGCCCATATAGGTGAAGTGTCATGTAGTCGACGTTCACATGACACAATTAGAAGAAGTACACCACAACTTAAATAACAATCTATTGAATCTTTCTCAACACAACTCCACTACTAACAACAAGACTTCTCCCATGTCCTCAAGAACAAAACGAACTACTCACAAGACATCATATGGATCATGATCAGATATGTAATAGTGATGTATAACAATCTGAACATAAATAATAATTCAATGGTTCACTCAATAGCATCAACTACTAGGAGTAATCAACACCGGGAAAGTTTCCCCTATGAACTATGCAAGATTCAACTCAATTGTTACAACAATATGGAGATGGTGATGAGGGTGCTTATGGTGATGATGGTGGTGATGATGATGATGATGATCCCGATGAAGTCCAGCTTGATGGTGGTGTTGATGGAGACGATCTCCTCTCTCCGGGAAGGAATTCCCCCGGCATAAATCTGTCTGCTAGAGAGATCTTTCTCTCTCGGTGTTTTCCGCCCCGCAGAGGCGGCGGAATCTTTCTGTGGTCGCCCCCCGAGTCTTAGGGTTTTGGGAGATGATATACGCCAGAGGGGAGAGGCTGGAGTGGGCCAGGGCAGCCACACCACCTCTAGGCGCGGCCTAGGCCTACCCGCGCCATGGGGTGGTGTGGGACCCCTGTGGCCCACCTCCACTCCATCTTCTGGCATCCTTAGTCTTCTGGAAAAATAGGATTTTCCGTATATTTTCCCGGATTTTCTGATCTTCGCAAATTTTGCCTCCAAACAGCACCTTTTCCATCAGAATCCTGACTGCAGCGGTCCATGCTCCAAAAGTTATCAACCATGCAAAAATAGATGAAATAACATAAGTATCACCTCTCAATACGAAATATATCAATGAATAATAGTGAATTAAGACATAGAATAGTGATGAAAAATGGACGTATCAACTCCCCCCAGGCTTAGACTTAGCTTGTCCCCAAGCGAAACTGAGCTCAATAAACATGACCTCAGGTTTATGGAGTGAAGAGTCGATAAAAGAATACGGACAAGCAGCATCACATTCATCAAATACATAGATCATAATAGAAGACAACTCACTATTATATAACTCAACTTGTAATGAGTAAAGGAAACACAATAAAGATACATAAAGTGAATCAGAATTGATAATGGCAAACTTAGCTCTTGGTCGAAGAATAGTTGATAATTTGCTAGAGTTCACAAATAGCTGGTTTTCAATGAAAGCTTTCAAAGTAGTAATCATCAAGATAAGAGTAATGTGCAAAACAAGGAACATAAGAAACATGATTAAATAAATCATCATATGAATGAATGAAACACATCAACTCAAAATACTTGCTGAGATAAAAGGGAATATGACTCAATCTACAAAGTAAAAAAAGGCCCTTCGCAGAGGGAAGCATGGATTGCAAGTCTCATAAAGAGCACCCAAAAATTATGATACTTACTAGCTTTCATCTCTCATTGCCCCTATCATACGCATCTTTAGGTGATTAAGGTGAAAGTGAGGTCCAATCTGAGTTATATGCTTAACAGACTATAAACTAAAAATCCCAGTCCCTTGAGTACGAGGGCCGCTCCTCATGCTACTCAACCTTAGTTACCGGTAAGTTCTTGTCATCGTAAGTATGTGCATATCATTGAGAACCGCCAACGGGGTACCCCTTGCCTGATGATACGGAAGAATCCCCATATCAAAATAACAAGGCAAGCAGACAATGAGTATCTCAGCAATCTTCTTATTTACCATGGGAAAATGGTGCTTTTTTCTCTCTTTCCTCTTTTCATAGTATCTCATTTTTCTTTTCTTTTTTCTCAATAGTTATCTCTCTGTTTTTTTATAAGAAGAATGCTTTATAGATATCATATGGTTACGCTGCAAGTTTCCACCATGTCAGCATGGATTAGACCAGCGGTCCAGGCGTTTCTCTAACACACATACATAAATCCATGGACTTACAAGCTCCCCTTTTATTTTACACCGACGACATCCGCAATCAAAAGAGCATCAACTGGGTATATATTTATAAGTGTTGAAAGCGTTCCCCGTGACAGGACGGTTCTGCTAATCCCCAGCCTATAATATGCAAGCATATAACTTTCATGGAGAGTTCACAATGGTTCAGGTTTATTAGATGCAAGAAAGTAAAGTGTGCCATCAAGTTCGTGAGAGCTTTAGTCACTAATTTTCGCATACGAAGTTTAATTTGGAAGGTAGACAAAACAAGAATTTTCGAGCACTGCAAAAAGAATCAACACATGTAAGCACATTCATTTTGGTGATCAGACATGAACAATCAACATGGCCTCATATGCAATAGCACAAATGCAAAGAGATTCTCCTCATGAGCAATAGAAATGAACAATGAATTTGGTTAGCACACAAGTTTTTTCATGAAGAGGATCCCCTTGCATTTCATTGTGCTAATCATCTGCCGAAGGAAGCAAAACACAATGACCTAACCAATGCCCAGCTTCAGAATAACTAGCACAAGCAAGGTATAGCTGGTGCTACAGGGATCCAGAGGAGGTGAAAAACCAATTTTAGTGTGCATACCATCCGGTTCCTATAGCACCAGCTCTATGAACGTATTGTACTAAGTGTCATCACAAGCTGGGTTCACAGCATAAACAACATTTGCCTCATAGTTCATAACATTTACAGCATGAAGCGATGATCCTACCGAACCAAGTTCCATCAGCTTGAATAGATGGCAGAACAAGGTTCGAAAGGATCATCGCTTCCATTTCCTTGCGGTGCCTATGTAATCATCGGCAGTTCCATAAATTGTGCCTCATATTAGGCATTGTGTGTCCAAGATCAATTAAAACGGCATGCAATGAAGCTATTGGGATCTTGGCCACAAAATGCAAAGTAATCATCGGCCTATAAGAAGAATATGAACAGTGAAATAATCCCCATTTTTCAATGTCTGCGAAACCCTAAATCCAAAAATCTGCATACATCTAGCCACTAACAAGCACAAATGGAACCAATGTATCGGTAGATCTAGTGCTTACGAAGGCACAACAAGGAAAGAAAAGACCTTAACCAATCAAATCAACCAAAACTAGCACAAATCGGTACAGATCTACCGTGCATGTCACTCATACTCGGAGAATCAGACGGTAACAGATAGATCTACGCTACTAAAAGCTTAGAGAGTTAGTGGTTCGAGGCCTTACCGCCATTGCTGCAGGTTTGGAGCTTCGGGTTTGCCAAGGGACAAGAATAAGCAGTCGTAGTAGCAGATCCGCTGTAGCCAGGAGAAGCACAGTTCTCGCCTAGATCTACCTCTGTCTGCTGCCCTCGCGGTGGTGTTCGATCTTTCGGCGGGAGAGGAACCGCCGACGATGAGACGGGAGGAAGAAGCGGTTGTGAATGGAGAGAGAGTGAGAGTAGTGAGGGGATTTATGGCACGCGTTCTCGATGCGTCGCGCGGTGTCCCTCTCTTCTCCCCGCATGTAGCCGCATGCCCTCTCTTGGCTCCCCAGGGCCTGTCCACGCAAAAATGTCCGATTTTTGTATTCCTAGAGGGCCAAGTTTTCGGATGCTTTAAGACCCGTGCGATGCGAGTTCGGTCCAATGTGTGATTCTCCAAACGGGGTTATTTCTTCTGGCCCGGTGCAAAAAACCGCCATGCAGCCGACCAAACACGCTCTTAGTATTCCCTCCGGAAGCATATGGTCCCGTGAGCCAAAAATGGACAATGATTTAGGCAAGGATTAAACTAGTTGGAAAGACTAGGCTGCCGGTAATCCATCCTAGTGTGAAACACAATGTCATTTTCCTCATTGCTAGGGAGGAATGGAAGATCCACGAGGTGAAGCGGCAGCCGGACCAAAGTGGTGGTGCGAAAGAAACACCGTGCACACACTAGGAGAAGGAGTTTTTTGAAGATATGCAAATGTGTAAATTAATTAGATATCTATTGTGAACTAATGTCCGAGTACAGAATATACTACTAGTTCCTGTGGTGTCCTGTCCGAAGGATTACCATACTCACTCCGATTCAAAATAATATTCTCAGATTAGATTTGGACTAGATACATCTGAATCTAGCCAAATTTAAGAATATTAAATTGGATCAGAGAAAATACTATAATTAATCATCCATGTCACTAACTATTGGAGACTACTTTGATTCTAGAAGAAATTAGTTAATAGAGTACTACAATAATCCATGCTAGTCATTTCTTAGAGGTTGTCATCTCATGCATCCTAGTGATGTAGAGGTTGTCAACAAAGATAAAATTCATTGTTGAGGAGGACCAAGTATGTTGATGACAATAAGGAGCAAGAAACAATCAAAATCTTATCTCAAATGGCTCCCTCGAAAAAGTAATCATAATATTAAAACCAACCAATTTGATGGACTTTTCCTTAAAGATAATTATCTTTATTGTACACTTGGTACTAGGGTAGAAAAACTATGTATTTATGGAATTACATATTGGTGGAATGTAACATATTTTCTGAAGAAGAAAAGGACTATCCCCCTGTTTTACCTATGTATCACATATATTTAAATAGAAAGCGAAAGTAGAAAGTAAAAAAATTGCATGTCTTTAATAAAATTGTTATTGATTCAGTTAAGAAGCTCTTTGATTCATAACACACTACAGGAAAACATGAAGATATAAGGTTTTCATTTGGTGACACTATACATCTAATGAAGTACAAAGAAAATAGAGGAACTTTCCTTTGGTTAATATTTCGAAAGGAAAACACAAAGGGATATTACTATCTACTCAAACCTTTTTTTCATTTATAACAAGTCAAATGCCATAGGTTGCATACTGATGACCTAATCTTACCTTTGTATTTGTTTGAGCCTCTTTTTAAGATTGAGTTTTTTTTGAAAAAATATAGTATAAATGCAAACGATCAAAACACACACATACGCTCACCCTTACGAAGGAACACATGCACGCACACCCTATCCCTACGAGCACCTTCGAGACAGGGCCGGTTCTATATTTTGCGGGGCCCTAGGGCGAAGTTGACGACATGGCCCCTAAAGGCTATTATATATGCCGCCAAGATCGGAGCTAAAAAAGTTCGTGGGATCAAAACATAAGTAGCACTAATTTATAGCTCATAGTGATATTTTGTACCTTTGGCAGGGCTATAAGGAAGCTCATATAAATTTACCTCTCCTGAAGATGGAGACTACGTATAATGTTGGATGGGCCTTCACCCGAATCAGGATTACTAGATGTAGTTGGGTGAGATTTTATTTTCACATTTAGGAAGTGATCCGTAATATCTTTACATCCTGCAAATTTAGCAAGATGTTTGTAGTATTAAATTGCATATAATGTGATCATATTGATGAAATTGGCCTAACTTAATGGTGTGATGGACACAAGACTATTTAAGTGCTGATTCACCATGTGATCATAGATCACCAAATAAATATTTTAACTTGCAGAAAAGGGAAAATATTCAAGAAACATTATCTGATATAAATCGTCAAACCCTAAAAATTGGTGGTGAGTCGATTTTAAAAAAGGTGTATAGATAGATCAAACGATTGAAACGTCGGAGCCACCGAGTAGCTAAGGATTATCTATGAAGGAGGCAAGGGTGATGAGCTGCAGGATGAAAGAGGACTAGACGCATAGCAGTTGCCTTCATTTGGTTCATTCTAGGGGACGAGCTGGCGCCATAAGAATTTTTGAATTCTGTTTCAGTAGGCGACCGGGCATAGCGATCGGAACAGTACGAGACGATTAGACGAACTGTATCGCTCATATTTTCCAATCCTAACGTTTCCACCACGCATTTCCTACTCCCAGATTGCTGATCTGCTAGGTTCTTTTATTTTGTATCCCAACATAATTACGCTCATGTGTATAGTGAAGGATAGAATTATGGGCCCCTTTAGAGCGTGGGCCCTAGGGCATCACTCATGTTTGCCATGGGTCAGAGCCAGCCCTGCTTCGAGAGACTGAGTCGGCGGATCGGGTCTTGAGATTAACAAAGTCATGGTAGGTGTATCATTATGTGAACCAAACTGGAGCCGCATCCCCACAATGTTATCCACGGCCACCATGGGAACAAGCTCCCCAACCTCATGTCGTAGGGGGCGTGGAGGGGAGACACGGGCATGTACCAGTTCAGCGTGCAGTGTGGACGTAGTCATCGGCGCCAACTTAGTCCAAGCACTTCGCGTAGCATCGACGCTTGTCGGCCTCGAGCACGGATGCGGGCCCACCCTCCAAGGCGGCTGTAGGAGCATGGCCAAGCGGGAGGGAGGCCGGAGATCGCTTGGCGGCGACCAGAGCACGTCCATACCAGGAAGTAAGCATGATCTCCCTCGATGGTGGCCCGTGGCGCCGTGAGGGACGGCTTGCGGTGGTGGCCGACACTCCAAGGTGAATTTGTGGACTAATCCAGATGAGAGAGGAGATACACAGGGGAAAATTGAGGAAATAGCGACCAAATCTCTCCCGACCCTTATTTTTTGGTGAAAACGCAAAACATTTATACGCCTAAATCAAAGGACCAAAGGTAGTACTACTAGTACCACCATTTATGAGTATAAAGCTTCTACAATTACTCACAATTTTGCCACGTTGGAAAATTTATTAGGTGGAGGAGAGACAAGGAGGATAGAGAATGGAACTCGCTCTTTGTTCAAGAGTGGTATTAGATCGGTCATAATGGGGAGTATCATATAAGAGCATCATGTATATGATACTAGTATATGATATCATCTTTATAATGTATAGTATCATAGTCTTATTATATTTATTGTTTTGTAAATCTCAATATAAAACTATATACAAGATTTATTTGAGATTAATTTTTCTAGGTCTACGTGCTATGATACCGTATCTACCTATGATATCAACACAATCTCTTTTATTATCAATTAGCATGTCACGTCAGAAATTTACCAATATTGCATGCATGATACGAGTAAGTACAATAAGCCTAGTCAGCAGGCTATAGGAGGTGTCATGTCATTCAAAAGCCTAGGTGGAAGAGAGAGAAAAGAGGAGAGAGAGGAAAGCGAGTGCTTCACATATAGCCGGCTGTAGCACAGAGACAAAGAGAAAAAGTCTTTGCATACAGCCTAGGCCAATAACACGTGTGCTTTAAAGAAATAAATATTAAATGGCCTTTAATATTAGCTATAGATGACGTGGGCTATATTGTTAACCTTTGCTCTACTACCTATGATACCTCTATTAGGACTAGTCTTTAGAGTAAACTTTATTGCACAAGTCTACGGTATCTATTCAACAATATAAGACACACCTTAGTTGGCATTACATGTAGCTACATATTAGTACTTTCAGCATGAGTAATCGTATATTTTTATTTGGCTATAAATAGTCTTTTTTGCTGTTCCGAAGTGGCAGGCCTGTAATATTGCGGTTTGTGATTTGGCCGTATTGGTTGCCACGTGCATTTTATATTTCTATTATATTCTCGCAAGTTAAGAACTAAATAAATACAAAATAATCTAGCTTTTACATTTCTTTTTCATGTATTCAAAATCCCAAGAATCAAATCAAGCATGACCAAAGCAAAACACGGCCAAAAACAAACAAAATCCAATCGAATCTTAAAATATGTATACTGACATGAGGCCCTCGCCGTCAGAACAGAGCTCGGAAATAGGCGCCGCCGACGGAGTACATGAACCCTCTCACCGGCCGGCTTCCGCGTCGGTGGCCGCCGCCGCCCCCAATGAGGTAGGTGATACCCTCCCTCCCTGTCTCGCCTCGTCCGTTGGTTCCTGCTCCGATTCACGTCCGGCGGTAGCTCTTCGCAGACGCGGCAGCTCAAGGGCGAGGTCGGAGTCGTCTCCAGGACCGACGGGTGAGACCAGTAGCCCACCCGTCGCCAACTGAGCTATTCGATTAAGGTTTATTCTGAATGTGTCGGCGTTTTGTTCGTTTGTTTGCTTGGCAGGTCGGCGCTGTTCGAGATGGGCGTCATGCCGTCATCGCCGCCGTCTACGAACCGCGGGAGGTACGTAGTTGGCGCCCCTCACCTTTTTTGTTCTTGCACGCCAACTGCTCGATGTAATGTCTGCCTGCTAGGGGTTTAGCGTGAGGTTTGTAATGGAGTAGTATCGGAAATGGGATGGTGTTTCTGGAGTGCGCACAACACATGCTTGAGGGAATGTGTATGAAAAGATTTACTTTGTTCGAATCTGCGCTGTGAACGCTGCAACATTGTTGTTGCATTGTACTAGTAATGGAACATGGCGGATGGTCCTTTTGGTTCTAGAAAGGTTTTACTCTGTCTGAGGTTCGTAGTTAGTTTTCGGCATTCAGGTTTATTTGTGGGCTTGTTTTCCAAAGTTCGCACTGCAAGTTTCCATGAAAAGGATTTACCGTGAGCTTTCTAGTTAATTTTCGAGGGTAGGATGACATGGGGCATTTTAAAAAAATGCATCGATGGTACTGGAGATGATAACAGTGTAGTGGCATCCTTATGGTGATTTCATAATGCACATAACATGTTCTAGGAAACCGGTAGGAGCAACTGTGCAAGGAGAACGTGTGGCCGTTTTTCCACTGGACCCAGGGTGACTCTTCCATGTGTAGCTTTGCTTGAAGTGTTACATACCACTTGTTTTCCCTGCATATGGATGACTAACGAATGCGAAGTTAAATCTGATGTTATACGTGCTTGTTTTACTCATTCACCACCACTACTAAATTTCTGATCTGTTCTAAACTACCTGCACCTCTACAATGATTGTGGAATGAACTATTTTGCCAAACCAAAGGCACACAAGGCTACCCTTCTTTGTTCAGAAGCTAACTGACAGGAATGCAACTTGTTCAGAATGCCTACCAATTGGTCCAATTCTAAAGACTGTTTTTTCTTGAGTAGGGCTACGGCATATAATATTTTGTATTCCCTATTTTGAAATGATCGTGGCATTAATGGTGCTTAAAAACGAATTTGAATATTTGGTCTCTCTCTCGTGAGCATGACTACGCTAACAGTGTGTATAACAGGAACAAGGTTGGCTTGCATCAATTGTCGCAACACTAGCACTTGCAGACGCTGGCATTCCAATGCGAGACACTTACATCTTGCAGTGCTGGGTACCTGTGTTCTACTCCTTTGCTCGGTATGGCACCTAAATTCCGTTTTCACATCCATGACAGGCTAAGGTTCACCCGACTTAAAAAGCCATCAATCACTCTAATATGGTATTTCAGATCTGAATTATATAGAAGAGAGTGCTGGAGGTCCAGATGTCACCGTTGGCATTCTTGCAAAGATGGACAAATTGACTCTTGTGCAGGTTACGAAATGATCATCAACTCTGATTGCTCCAAATTTCAGAGTCTCCTTTTCCCACTTCTCATCTATATGCACAAGCGCAACTGTGCGTACAAAATACTCTGATGCGACACATTTCTTATGCACCTGGTTTCCTGCACACCCTTATCCATTGGAAGCAGTGCTAATGCTGAAACTGTTATTTCCAGATGGATGCAAAACTACCAATGGATACACTTGAGACCTTAATGCACCTTGCAAGCGAAGGGTGCAAAGCTAATCATGACCTACATCCGAGAGGTGAAGAATCGTTTGTCGCTATTTATTAGTTCCTGTTCTCGGCTGCCCATGCTAAACTGCATTTCCATTTCACGTTTACTTACCCACCCCGACACATTGGAGCTTGTAAGTACATCATTAATTCCCCATTTCATGATACCTGAATGTTGATTGTGTTATCATATGCTGATGCTGAAACAGGTGCTATTGGAGAAGACGGAACAGCTAGAGTGCCAGCGTGGTTAAAGCCTGGTCTGTTGTTTAACGCCGACGGTGGTTTATCTGCTTAGCATAAGGTAAAAAAAAATTATACTAAACCTGTCAAAGATCGCTGGCCCGTCATTATGCCTCATTCTTTCATCATGCAAGTGCTGTCGCGCACGGAGATGACGTACTTGATTATGTGGAAATAGCCACTCCCCACCGTCGGCGACTGCCGGTCCGCCCCTCCCTGCGTAACATTGTTTTCTTTTTGTTAGAGACTGTAACTATCTTGGGCGAAGCTAATGTTGCTTCTCACTTGGCATATTATTATGCAGAGAACCAGTCTCCAGTAGACTTGGTAAAAGACCATATAGAATAATACCAGTGACGAACTGATGAGCCCTCACTTGCCAAGTGTGATTATCTACAAGAAACTCCAGTGAGTCCTCCAACAAGAACACAATGCCAGATCGATCAGCCGACTCTTCTTGTTGCTCTGCAACTAAAACACCAACAACAAGAAACAGCTTAGTTAGTTAATTAATTATTCAGTGGAGCCACAAAATAACCGTCCCTCTTTGTCTCCAAGCTCTCTTCTCCCACTATAAATTTACTGATCATTCTGATGACCCATATATCGACAGATACAGCTCCTGCACGTCACTCAACCATAGCTACCCAGGGTCGACCTCGGTGATTTACCTACGTCGGCAATGGTGTCCCCGCCGCATGCGATCGTCATCCCCTACCCGGCGCAGGGCCACGTGATCCCGCTGCTCGAGGTGGCGCACGCACTGGCCGACAGGGGCTTCGTCGTCACCTTCGTCAACACCGAGTTCAACCATGCCCGTGTCGCCGCTGCCGACGCTGGCCTGCAGGACGGCGGCCGGATCCGGTTTGTGGCGGTGCCGGACGGCATGGCCCCCGGGGAGGACCGGAACCAGGTGGTGAGGCTCACCATCCTCATGGAGGAGTTCATGGCGCCAAAGGTGGAGGAGCTCGTCCTCGCCAGCCGCGACAGTACCGCTGCGACTGGCAGGATCACATGCATGGTGACGGACTACAATGTCGGGTCGTGGGCGCTGGAGGTGGCGCAGAGGACCGGGATCAGGTCGGCGGCCGTGTGGCCCGCGTCAGCAGCAGTCATGGCGACACTGCTGAGCTTTAACAAGCTCATTGAGGACAAGATCATCGATGCTGAAGACGGTAAGTGGATCGAACAAAGCTGAATTCCCTTGGGTACGATACTATCACTTGTAGTTATAGGTGAAAATGACCGCATGAATTCAAATATCCAGAATTCCAGATCGTCATGTCATTTATGTGTAATTTTTCATCACCTTCAAGTTCAAGTGCCAACTGGGTATAAATTGATCTGATATTGTAGAGGTTGATACTTTTTATTAAAGTTCGGTAGAATTTTATGTGGTTTGACTTTTGATAAAATTTATATCTGTCTTTTGCAGGGTCCGCACTCGGTGACAAACCTTTCCAGCTGAATCCTGACATGCCTCTAATGCATAGCGCCCACCTCGCATGGAACTGCGTCGGCGACCACGACCAGCAGACGGCCCTCTTCCGGATCCTCAACGAGGGCGTCCGCGCGATCGAAGTGTGCGACTTCGTCATCTGCAACTCATTCCAAGAGGCAGAGCCGGCAGCTCTCTCGCTTTTCCCCAACGTCCTCCCTGTCGGCCCGCTCCTCACCGGCGAGCGCAGCGGCAAGGCCGTCGGCCACTTTTGGAAGCCAGAGGACGAGGAGTGCATGTCCTGGCTGGACGCGCAGCCAGCGAGATCCGTCGTGTACGTCGCCTTCGGCAGCTTCACGATGTTCGACCGACGCCAGTTCGAGGAGCTCGCCCTGGGGCTCGAGCTCTCCGGCAAACGGTTCCTGTGGGTGGTGCGCCCGGACATTCTCCAAGGTGGATCAGTGCACACCTACCCCGAGGGATTCTTAGACCGTGTCTGTGGCGATGGTGGCCAGGGCAAACTGGTGACATGGTCGCCACAACAGCGTGTGCTGGCACACCCGGCGGTGGCGTGCTTCGTGTCGCACTGCGGGTGGAACTCAACCATGGAGGGCGTTCGGAACGGCGTGCCTTTCCTTGCCTGGCCCTACTTCGCCGACCAGTTCGTGAACCAGTTGTACATATCCGACGTATGGAAGGTCGGACTGAAGGCTGTCGCCGACGAATCCGGGGTGATCACGAAGGAGCACATCGCTGACAGGGTGGAAGAGCTGATCGGGAATGCCGACATGAGGGAGAGGGTGGAGGCCATGAAGAAGGCGGCACATGAGAGCATTCAGGAAGGAGGCTCCTCACATGGAAACTTCGACACTTTTGCCGAGAGCATGAAGAAAGCATGATGATCTGCTGCTATGTAAGCTTGAGTATATCTGTATGTTTGTTGCGAATAGCACATCCTCAATGTAATCTTCAAAATTGCAGTGGAATAAAGTATAGTTCCACCGATTGTGCACTAACTCAAGGATCATTGATCATCACGAAATAGAATAGAACATTCCTGTCAACACTGATTGCCTCTATGGTCACCCAAGAAGACTTCTTCTTTAGTCCGAAGAACCGCTCTTAACTACAGTAGCAACATCTACATTGGCCGGTAAACCATATTTTAGCATCGAAAGCTTCCAAACAAGGGTAAGTACCATGAGACGAAAGGCATCCAAATCTTGTTCTACTATTATAAAATGTGGGATACAACAAGTTCTTCTCTAGGTAGCACTAGTTATTGTTCAACGTCAAGTTTTCACATTGTTTCATATCAACAAAATGATTTGGTGCTTCAAGAGCTTGGAAATTGGAACAATCTAAGCAAAAGTTGTGGAACCCTAGCTATAAAGAGACAATGCACAACCTTAGGGAGAACAAGTTTTGCTTGATGTACTTTCAATCGTGGCCCCAATGACCACATCACTGGGGGTAGGGGCTCGACAAGCTAACCAGAAATGCCTAGAAAGAACACGAACAACTCCATGTCACAAGTGTGTCATATATGAACATCATCCACATTGTTCACACCTATAGCAAAAACCAATTGAAGATTTTTTGCATGTTCCTAAGGCAAAGAGAAAAATCTCATTTCCACTCTTCATCACATGCTGGGCGGAGGGTGTCTTGCAGTTCTTGTGCTATGCTTGTTGGAGCTTATACTGGAATAAAAATAAATAAAAAATAAAAAATAAAAAATAAATTATAATTTGTCGTCTCTTCCACAAAATAGTTGAATTTGATTCGAATAATATGCATTATCCTTTGATTTTGGGCAACTCACCGGCGTAAGGAAGAATGGCAAGAAGAAAGAAAAAAACTTAATCTAAGGAAGAAAGGCACACCTACTTACAAACCGAACTTTTTTTATCCAAGCAGCAAACCAACTCTCAACCTGTACAGAAAATTAACAACATTGGTGATCGAATGAACCTTCCCTGAATATTTCTTCCAAGCAACCACACTAGTACCTACATAGTATTCCTTAGTTTTATAGCTCTCTGACAGTACTTGGTTAATTAGTACTACTACTTAATTAGATGATCACATCACATGTATTGGCACGTTAGAATTATTATTATTATTTGTTGTGGCATCATCTCTCTTAATTAAGTTTTGATCCTTTCTCTCTGTCTCTCTCTCCCTCTCTCCCTCCATCTCTCCATGGGAGGAGGAGGAGGAGCTCTTCTCTCTCTGCTCTGCCTCTCCTTCCTCCAAGGTAATTAACCAAGACCTTAATCACTGTGTGTGTGTCTCCGGTAATGCGTCGTTAATGTCATATTGCTAGCTTAGTGTTGGAGCTGCTGAATTTCACAGTTGTTAATTAAGCTAGTAGTAGTAGTACTACTGATCAATGGACAATGGATTGCAAATTTGAAATGACCGGCAGGAGTGCGGCCAGCGACGTTCACCGTGACAAACGGCTGCGGCTACACGGTGTGGCCGGGCATTCTCTCCAACGCCGGCGTCCCGCCGCCCTCCACCACCGGCTTCGTGCTCTCCCCGGGCCAGACCCGCCCCGTCGCCGTCGCCGATGGCTGGTCCGGCCGCATCTGGGGCCGCACGCTCTGCGGCCAGACCCCCTCCACGGGAAGCTTCGCCTGCGCCACCGGTGACTGCGGCTCGGGCTCCGTGGAGTGCTCCGGCCGCGGCGCCGCCCCGCCGGCCACCCTCGCTGAGTTCACCCTGGCCTCTGCAGCCAGCGAGAACGACTTCTACGACGTGAGCCTCGTCGACGGCTACAACGTGCCGGTGCTCGTCGCGCCCGCGTCGGCGGCGGTGAACGGGAGCTCCTGCCAGCCCACGGGCTGCCCCGCCGACCTGAACGCGTCGTGCCCGCCGGAGCTGCGCGTCGTCGCCTCGTCGGGCGCGACTGTGGCCTGCCGGAGCGCGTGCGAGGCGTTCGGCACGGCGGAGTACTGCTGCAGCGGCGCGCACGGGACGCCGGCGACGTGCCCGCCCACGGCCTATTCGCGGCTTTTCAAGGCGGCCTGCCCGCTCGCCTACAGCTACGCCTACGACGACGCCACCTCTACGTTCACCTGCGCCGGCGCCGTAGACGGCGGCGGGTACGACGTCGTGTTCTGCCCCGGCGGGTCGAGGTGCGTGCGTTGGAATATTATTACTGTTGGACTGGCTCGGCACGTCGTCGCCATTTGGCATTTCGATCGTTTCTTTTTTTTGGACGTGCATGTGGACAGTTTGGCATCATGGCGCTTGTCGTTGCTGACTTGCGCGGTGTAGAAAGTACTACGAAACAAAACGGCCAATTCACATGCTATTTTAAAAAAATAATACGTTTTATTTATTTATTTCGAATTTTAATGTACGAATTTTGGAATTTGCAAAAATACAATATTATCAGTATGGCCGAAACCGAATGGGCTAGCCGGTGTGGCCGAAACGAGTGGGCCAAACCAACTGGATCAGCGCATGCAGGTCGCTGCATGTTTGCGTGGCCATTAAGTGTGACTGACCAAACCGAGTGGGCCACACACTGACTGGCCCATTCGGTTTGGCGAATACCGACAATGTGGTAAATTTACAAGTTTCTAAATTCATGTATTATATTTCAAAATTAATAAAAAATTATTTAAAGAAATTAGCCAATTCAAATCTCGTCTCCTTATTTCTTTTTTTTCAAACAAGCGGTGGATAGATATGTACTTTACATGTATATATGTGTGTGTTAACAATGTATATACATGTAATTTACATTGTTAGTGGGCAAGTAATTACTAATTTACATATAAATACTACTCCGTCCGATCCATAATAAGTGTCGCTCATTTTGGAGTAGTGTGAATGAACCGTATACGTGCCATATAAAGAATTTACACAAAAAAAGAAAGTGACCCAACCGATCTGCCATACATGATAAGTACAGTGGACAAAAAAATTGAGTGTTGACGAAAATACTCGGTTGTCAAATAGCAAAAGTGTAAATTAAACTTAAAAAGTTAGTCTATATCCAAAACGGTAATGAGCTCGATGACAATGATCACCAGCTAGAAGGTTAATCGGTGTCTCTGACAGTAATGAGCTCCCTGTGGAGCTTAGGGAAGGCCTCATCAAGACATCGGTGTGCCTTGAGGAGGATGCATTGGCAAATGAGGAGTTCCAAAACACAAAGTTTCATACATGATTAAAAAAATATGTTTAAATCTAAGTTGCTTGATATTTTCTTACGAGTGTAACTCGATTCTTAAAATTACAACTTTACTAGTAATAAGGTGTGAAATGTGCTTTTTTATCAAGTTCAGAAAAAAATTGCATTTCTTCAATAGAAATCTAAAAAGTGGCAAGAAAATCTTAGGTGACTGAATTTATTTCATTTAGGTATAACTGTTTTATGTCATTGTTTGTTAGAGAAAAAAGTTAGCCAACTCACCCGTTTCAAACAGGCCCGTATTGTCAGCTTTCAACTGCTAGATCATCTGATTTCCGTGCTCTCACTTCTGAAGGTGACAGCGTCATTAGATTCTTGTCACGCAGAAACAGTTCATTTAGCAACAAAAATTTAGCTTATAATTATATACTACATTACCCATGCACACATTTATGTGCTAACACTAAAACATTCATCTCATGCTGTACGTGCAGCCTGAACCCCGGAGCAGAAGCGCCGCCACCGACAAGCACAGCCTACCCACCAATGGTGTTCTCGTTAGGGGACACAGGTCCGGCGACGACCAGCCTCACCCTCCTCCTCCTCCTGGCCATATTTCAGGCGATGTCGACATGGTAAACTAGTAAATCCCAAACGCTTGGCGAAATTCACTACAAAGATGTCCACACGGTTGACATTCGCCCAAACAAACCGCAAATCCTCCCTGATATATACTGAACAGTGCTGCTAAATCCACTTTTCGTTTCCTCTTCTACAATTTTTCTTTTGTTCGCTGCGGAAACACGCTATAAAAACGCACCTTGTTGTGTATAGCGTGCTCGGGAAGCGGTACGATTTTGGAGTGTTCAGGCAGATGCCAACCAAGCTAAATGCCATGTAGAAAATTTTGAGTAGATGTTTTGTATGGCAACATAGCATATACTTTGTAAGACACATTTCATTTTTAGCGCCTCGGGAGACAAACCCTAGAGCTGACTTTACTTCTCTGAAGAGTTGAAGATGTACATGAATACTTGATCACAGTGTTATATTTTCTTTGAGATTTCACTTGTCAAATTCTTTTCAGTGGCTTCTGGCTATAGCTCACCCGGGAGAATAACCTCTTATAAATTAAAAACACGGATCGTGCGAAAGGAATAGAAAAGAACGGATGCATACCGCGAACTAAATGGGAAAAGGGTTAGTTTCCTCACTCGGAAGGGGCATCTAAGATAGTGATCACTTTACCAAAGCATTGTAAGGCACGATGCACCCATTTACAAACCTCCCATAAGGATCTTCTTTCAACACCGACATTGAATGAGGAAAAATGACCCCACACTGATCCTTGGTTCTATTGTGACATGCTCAAGAACAAAAGCATTTTTCATGATTCACCACGCCACCTGACGAGTCTTGTAACACGAAAACCCGCTCATGTAAACTGTCTTGAGATGATCATGGCGAGACATGTGGGACCTTCCTCTCCGCCGCCTCGCCACTCGACCCTCTAAAACCCATATACCACATCTGCAATTGGAAGCTAGCAATCATCAGTTGGTCGTCAAAGTAATCTAAGTAAAGTTTTTTTTTTTGAGGAATCCACAACAGCGTATCCAATTGGGGTGCCAAATCGAAACAATGGGCTAGTTGAAGAACTCTATTATCAGAAATTGAATATGTAGGACAGACATTATGTGACAAGTCATGTGCCTCAAGTGCATAAACACACTGCCTGTTCTCGTTGTCAGCTTCTCCAACTGAAACATAGTTGCAACAAATAAGAACATGTTCGAAAAAATATAGGTAAACAAACCAAATAAAAGAATTTTTAAACACTAGTTAACCTGTGAATAGTTCCATATAAAATCTCGTACATTCAATACCTTTACTGGCAAGATGCTTGGAACCGTAATGCATGGCCCAATGCTTCATTTTCACTTAACTCTATTGTCGCATTCTCCAATGTTGTGCAACCATGAAGCATTATAAGGATCATTCGCCCTTTGTGCTCAAAGTGAGCAAGACCATCAACATGAAATTCAACCATCTGGACATTTATTCCGGCAATTCACAAATGTCGAAGTTTATCAAGTTTGTGTGGACTCGATACCGGAGCAAGACCATCAACATGAAATTCAACCACCTTTATATTTGTCCATACCGGAGAACTCGATGATCTCCAAGTCCTCAAGTGATGAACATTTTGTTAGCAAGCCTGAAAAGTCCCCAAATATCTGAACAGATTACAAAACAAGCCTTTTGAGTATTAGGACTTGACCATACTTTTCTCTATAAAAAAGGCAGCTCACCCCTCTCATTCTTCACTATCATTCTCAATACCCAAACATGGGTGATCCCAACCTGTTTCTCTCCCCTCTCGGTCGGTTCGAGATCGAAATACTCCCTATCCCCATTCTCTCAATGCGACAACGACAACATGAGAGGTGGAACCGATCACGTGTATCGATATGTCGCTATTCACGATAGAATGAACTAATTTGTTGTATCCGTTGTAATTTTCTTTTTTTAGTACGAGTTGTACTCTTTTTCCTTACCTAATATGTAAGCTTTTTAATGAGGTAACTAATAAAGCTCACTTCTTATCCCATATGGAATCTTGGCTCATTTTATTAAAATTTTCGATTTTTCGAATATTTTTGGGGGTCATTTCTCGCCGAGGGCCGAAATCAGGCCCGCGTGCCTTCACGTGCCGCGGGCTGGCCCATCTAGCACATGTGTCGTTCTGGACCGGCCTGTTGGTCAGCAATCGCCGGAACGCAGCCGAAAAAAAAAACTTTCTCCTGCGACTCCTCTGTCCTCTCCTCCATCTCCTCCGTCCTGCGCCGCCAATCCCCAGCCCCACCCGATTCCCCGGTCAACCTAGCAGCTTTCCCGGCGACGGCGACCACTGGATCCCTAGTCCCCACAATGGGAGGCGACACCACGATAGGAATGGGGGAGGAAGAGAGAGACAAAGGAACCGACGCAGACGGGGAGATGGAGAGCGACCAGCCCCGCGAACAAGAGGAGGAGAGCGAGAGGCAGAAGGAGGAGGATAGGGCGCAAAACGAAATATAGATGAATCTCGGACCAAGTTCTGTACAAAAGGAAGGACCGACAGTTGACAAATGGACATAAAATAGGGTGTTGTTTGCAATAAGAAAAAGTGCTTTGTAGGAATCCGGATGCATGAGTGGACGTTCAGAGATAAGACGGGGACGTTAAACCGTGGGTGGACTTTGTTTTTCGAAGTATAACATACATGGTAGGGTGCATTGAGTTTAAAGGGAAAGTAAAGTACTTACAACTCAAAATATAGTGCCAAGCATCCCTCAAAAAAATACTGCCAAGCAAGCACATGATATACCCGATGACCATGTTTGATTCCAGCATATTTAGATCATGGATAACACCTCATGCTTGCTGGTGTTTCACAACAAGCTACTTAATATGAAGCTGAATTTCAAGAACAAGCTACCTCGAAAGAACACTGGCTCCCTCAACAACAGTGTTGTCCAGAACATATGTAGTAAGGTACTCCCTCCGTTTTAAAATATAAGATGTTCTTTTTAGTGTGTAGGTTCATTCCAAACCTAAATGAAACCTACACACTAAAATGGGTCTAGATATACTCCTTATATTTTGAAACGGTAACACACAGGCATCAAGCTAGTTGCAATCAACTGGTTTGGATACAGTAAGATTTCATCCTAGCACATCTCATGTTTAGGTGCTCACAGAGACAAGACCATGTAATTCAGTAACAAACGAGAGTGGTTCAGTTGAGGCGGAGGATTCGGCAACTCGCCGAGATAGCTACACCTGCCCAGTGGTAACTCCAAAAGCTAAACTACCTCGATCAAGAACCACATTATTCAGTCTGTAACTACAGCACTGTTAACAAATCAAAAGCAGTAAGTGTACAAAAAGGCGCTTCTGAAACAAGGCAAACAGCTAACTTGAGTTATAGCTAGAGTATCATTGAAAAGCTAGGTAGGTACATGGGCGAAAAACCCCGTATCATGATGCGTTCTCACACGGAAAAATGGACGTCCCTCAAAACCATCACATTTCCAGCAGTCACCATCTGCACCTATGACCAACACAACAGAGCGACAAGAGGCAACTACAGCTCGTCCTTGTCGTACTGCTCGTACTCGGGCTCCTCGGCTGCCTTGGTGGCCTCCTTCTCCTCCACCTCGGGCTCCTCCACCTCCTCTTCCTCCTCCACGGCCGCGTCGGGGCTCAGGTCCAGGCTCTTCTGCACCGACCGGTAGATGCTGGATGCGAAGTCCTTGGGATCAGGCAGGTTGAACCCGCTCTCCATCAGCGCCGTCTGGTACACCAGCCTCGCCGTCTGCTTCAGGTTATCGTCCTGTGTGGGTTGTGCACACACATCATGTCAGCAATTTAGCATCGCCATTTGCAAAAGCATTCAGAGGCGAAGACAGGCATCTAGAGACTGTGTATTTACCTCGCTGTCCTGGGCCACCTTGTCGCGGAGCTCCTTGATGATGGGGTGCCTGGGGTTGATCTCCAGGACCCGCTTGCCACGCATGTACGCCTGCTTGCTCGCGTCCGACAGAGTCTGCGCCTGCATGATCTTCTCCATGTTGGAGCTCCACCCATACTTGGAGGTCACGACCACACAGGGGGTGTTGTGCAACCGGTTGCTGATCTTCACTGAGTCAATGCCCTCCGTGTCGAGAGCCTTCTTCCACCAGTCAGTCAGCTCCTTGAAAGATTCCTTGAGGTCCTTGAGCTTTGAGTCCTTGCCAAGCTTCAGCCCCTCCTTTGACACGTTCTGGAACTTCTTGTCCTCGTAATCCATCAGGTACTGCATCAGGTACTCGTCCACAGGGTCGGTGAAGTAGATGACCTGCAAGAAAGGATGGAATGCTGCGTTACTTCACAATCTTGATACAAATTAAGGCTGATGCATATATAATACTGTGCCCGGTTCATAGGTCACAACAAGAAGTCAATAACCCTCAAAACGATGAGTACTACAGAACCTGACTGTGAGATGGAAAGGGAGCATCACAATAATATACCTCATAGTTTTTCTTGGTTAGCTGCTCAAGGAATGGAGACTTCTCTAGCTGCTCCTTGCTGCTACCTGTAAGGTAGAAGATATCCTTCTGCCCTGCCTTCATCCTTGAAATATACTCATCAAGAGAGACAAGTTTGCCATCTGACTTGGAACTGAAACAGATACAAGATCAGCTCTTTGTCCCAGATTACAGGACTGCAGCCTGACTGAATTACAAAATACAAGACAAACCTCTCAAATCTAAGAAGCTTCGCAAGACGGTTCCTGTTAGTTGCATCTTCGATGATCCCCAGCTTGATTGACTTGCCAAACTCATTCCAGAACTTAGCATACTGGCCCTTCTTCTTCTCCATTGCACTTTTTTCTTCATCTGCTTACAGAAGATGATCAATAAGGACTATCGCCATAAATACATAGAATGTGACTTGACTTCTTCAGAAACACTATTTACCTGTCTTTTCTTTGTTGCTGTACTCATCAGGATCTTCCTCAGCAAGTTTCCTAATCATGTCAAGAGCCTTGCGGATCAGTTTCTTCTTGATGGTCTTCAGACTACTGTGTTGTTGAAGCATTTCTCGGGATACATTGAGAGGGAGTGTGTCTGAGTCAACAATACCCTAGAGAAAACAATAGCATGTTATAAGTTAGTCTGCACAAGTCAATACTCGATAGAAGAAATATCCCATTCATGAAATAGTAATGCAGTACCATCAGGAAGCTGAGGTACTTTGGAAGAAGATCATCAAACTCATCCGAGATGAAAACTCTTCTAACAAACAACTTGAGGTTTGACTTGTTAGCATTGTAATAACTCTCGTAGAGATCATGTGGAGCCTTCGGGGGAACAAAGAGCAAAGCTTTGAACTCAACATCGCCCTCAGCACTGAAGTGACTCCAAGACATAGGCTTGTCATCGCCAAAGTCCTACAAAAAAATTGAAGTTAGGGATGTTTCTTAATTTTTTCTACAAGGCATAAAGCTTCTTTCAAATGGTTTTTTCCTCCCATAAATTCATAACTGAAGCAAGTACCTTAGCTAGTGAGTGGTAAAACTTTGCGTACTCTTCTTCAGTAACCTCCTTGGGGTTCCGAAGCCACACAGCCTTCATATCATTCAAAAGCTCCCATTCAGTAGTAGTTTCCTTTACTGTCTTCGTCTTGGGCTTCTTCTCTTCACCATCTTCTGTCTCTTCTTCCTCTGCGGTCTCTGTGGCTATAAAATAAAGCATGGTGGATTAGTTATTACATGAACACAGCTCGGTATGATCCTTTAAAAAATGAATAATATTGACTAGTAACATACTAGTATCCTCTTCCTCACTTGATTCCTCCTCGTCAGCTGGCACTTCAACATCAACCTCCTTGGTTGCCCACAAGTAAATGGGGAAATTGATAAACTCAGAGTACTTCTTCACCAAGTCCTGCAAGTAGCCATCATAACAAATTATAACATGAAGAATGCTGAAAGTAGGATGTGTTTTATGTATAATTTCTTCAATAATACAACTGAAGAAAAGTAACTATGAAAATAAGCTAAAGGAGCCTAAACGATTCCACTTGCCCTTGAACATACCACAAAAAATGAGCCAAATGACAGTGAATGTTCAGATCAGGCAAATTTCCGAGAGATGTGATGTGCTGTGTAATCTAGCTATAGGGGGGGGGGGGGGGGCTGCAATAGTTCTAGCAAACCGTTCCTAAAATAATCTTCTGCTAGTTACATCCAAAAGGTAGACACAGTTAACTGGTTTCAAAAGCCATCACAGTGCACAGTGTCAAGCTAAGCCTTTTAAGGTAAAAGTGTGCTTGAATCCACATCACTTCAACTATAAGATCGTATATCAGCCTACAATACCTAATACGCTCATATCATAATTGCTCTTCCAGCAAGAATGTAGCTAAGTGTTGAACCATAATAACATAAAAAATGCTAATATGGTGATACCTTAAGCTTGCCTTCCTCCAAGTACTCCTTAGCCTCCTCACGGAGATGTAGTTTGATCTCGGTTCCACGGCCCAGGGGTTCATTCCATGTATCCTCCGAGATAGCGAATGATCCATCAGCTTTGGACTCCCACACATACCTATTAGAGAAAAATTCAACATCATAACCGCATCAAGAAAACTGCGAAGAGAAAGGTATGGGATGAACCAAAAGCACAAGGCATCAGTACTGCGTCAAGTACAAGGACAATGGCGTCTTACTGTTTGTCATCATTGTGCTTGCTGACAACTTCAACATAGTCAGCAACCAAGTATACTGAGTAGAAGCCAACACCAAACTGCCCAATGAGGTTGAGGTCACCTCCAGTCTGCATCTTTTCCACGAAAGCTGCAAAAATTGCAAGCTAACGTTAGAATTTTTTAAGGATTACATATATGGTTGATGATACTTGGTGCAATTTTCTACACAAAAATATAAATAATGCTGAATTTATGTTAGATTCCAAATATCTTAGAGCGGAGCAATGAGTAGAAAAGACAAGTACCTGAAGTTCCAGATTTCGCGATGGTTCCAAGGTTCTTAATCAGATCTTCCTTGGTCATACCAACACCCCTATCCCGAATAGAGAGAACCTTGTTCTCCTTATCCAACTTAATCTGCATTTGCACATGTAAGATGCCTTAAGGTCCACCATCTCTAAAAGCAAAGTGACAATCAGAAAAGAGTCTCAGCTTTGCTATCCACTGTACCTGGATTTCAAGCTTAGCAGCGTCACCTTCGCCCAAAACATCCTTATCAGTGAGGGCAAGGAACCTAATCTTATCCAAAGCCTACAACAAAGAAGATGGCACCAATTAGTTTCCAGCACCAACAATGCAATCCAGACACAGAAGGAGGTCAAAATTAAGTGCAATACATACATCAGATGCATTGGATATGAGCTCCCTGAGGAAGATGTCCTTGTTGCTGTAGAGTGAGTTGATGATGATGTCCATGAGTCTGGACACCTCGGCCTGGAACTCAAACTTCTCGGCCGAGTTCCTGAGGGTCTTCCTCGAGATCGACTCGGACTCCCTTCACACACCAAAATCATATTATCAGTACAAACGTTAACAAATGACAAGAGGAAACCACCATAAGCATTGATCAGATGTTCGTGCGCACCTCTGGACGACCTCGTCGTCGGTGCCATGGGGAACGGCGCCAACCTTCTCCTCTACCTTGGGCAGGTCGGCCAACTCGTCGCTGCTCTCCTCAGCATTGACCTGGAGCCTCCTAGCTGCAGAGAGAGCATCAAGGATCAGAGTCACACCATGACTTACAATTCAAATTTGGAGAAGATTTACAGCACTAGGTTACAAGTGAGCTGCCGGGACTTCAAATTCACTGATATGGTAGGGCGCTAGATCGGTAGCAACCAGCACTAGATTTGCTCGCTCATGAACACTAGACTGGTATAAATCTGGACGAATTTACTGGACTAAACCCCATTAAAACCCCAGACTTAATTAGCCGCGTGATGTACCCGAAAAGTGCAGATGCAATAACCCACGACGTATCTAAGGGCGAAGGCAGGCCAGTAATGCCGAACTCGGCATAGACCCCCGCCACTACATCAGATCGGAGCGGCCGCGAACCTGCAGCGCGGCAGAGCTAAGAGCTCAGACGCGAGATCTATATTGGAAATTGTACCGTAATTGCCATCAGAGATCGCGCCCAGCGGAACTGGCCTCCGCACGAACGGATCAACCAACCGGAAGCGATTCAGCCTGTATTTGCGCTACGAGCTGATCCCATCGCGCTCGATTCAGACTTCGGAGGAGTGGCGCGAAAATCGCACGGCTAAGGAAACTGGAGAACTGGCAAGCTACCTACTGGGATCGAATCTTCTGCCTGTCTATCCGAAACAAACAGATCACAAATTATTACCACCTAAATTGGCTACAGAAATCACCCCATAAAACCAGCGAGCGGGGAGCTCCAGCGGCGGAGGGGGGCTTGCCTGGATCGGGGAGGGTGGTGAGGAGGAATACGAGGAGGAGCGCGCAGGAGAGCGCCCACTTGCGCATCGTGCCGTCTCTGCTCGGCTCCGCTTCACTCTGCTGCAACAAAACTGGTATGTGTTCGTCGTCGCGTTCGACTGTCGAGAGAGAAGAAGCCTACCCATTTAAACGGGGCTCGGAGGAGACCCCGCACGCCCGGTCCACGCGGGCGGGATCCCGCCACCTGGATGGACTGACGGTCCAGATGTGGCCTGGTCCACGTGGCGGGCCGTTAGTGGGTGATGCCGGCGAGCTTGACGTGGAGCGCGAGCCAGGGAGCGGCGTCCGCCGTCCGTCGCGGCGACCTGGACGGTCGGACGGTCTGGATCTCGTGCGCGAGTTAAAGTGCAGGGCACGTGGCGGTACCTCATTGGTAGCGGCTGGGTCGTCGACGTCGATGTGCTAGAAGCCTAGAATGTTCGGGGCCGGCGAGCGAGCGAGCTCTCAGTGGATAATTCGTTTCAAAGAGGGAGACTTGTGGTGGGCCACATGATGCGATGGGTGGCCCTGGGCCCACCTGCCAGTCGACGGGTGTTGACTCGTTGCCGTACGTCGGACGGCACTGTGAAAATTGCTCGGCTTTTGGGCTGGCTAGGCCACCGGGACCGGTCCAGTCAAGCGGGAAGCCCAACTGTTGCTTCATTTTACACTCCACGGCTCAAACTGAAATGATGAATTAATTTGTCTCGAATTACGTTAGTTTTATCTACTCCCTCTGTTTTAAAATATAAGATAGTTTAGTTTTATAAAGTTAATGAATCTGGATTCATTTTAGTGCGTAGGTTCACTCCAAACCTCTCCGAACCTACATACTAAAAGGCGTCTAGATACATTCTAAAACATCTTATATTTTAAAACAGAGGGAGTAGATAAGTATGTAATCCCTCTCTCCTAAAATAAGTGACTTAGAATTGTCTAGATTCGTAATTTTAGATGAGTTTAGTCCATAAACATATTTAAAAAAGATAGAATAAATATATCGGATATTTACTTAGGCTCGCAGGTGCAAACACCCATTGTAAGAAATATATTTTAAAATACTCACGTGACGTCTTTTGTTTTTTATACATGACACATAAAATATTTTTTCATCCTAAAAAGTTATGAACCAGCATAAAATGTTTGAATGCATATGTACAATTGTTTTTTGAATTTTTTAACATTTCAAAACATGTTTTCTTATAATGAGTGTATTTGCACCTATCGGCTAAATTGCCGCCTAATATATGCTCATCCTTTTTCTATGTTGTGCATCCTTAAAATCACTAGGGTCATGCGCTGTTGTAGAAGCCGTGTGTAACTGTTCTCTTCGTGATATTAATATATGTTCGTTATCAATAAAAAATGCATAGACCGGTGGAGTTCTTGGACCACCAACATCCATCCAATCAAAAATATTAATATTTTAAGACGGAGGGTGACATGGGCATACCTTACAGGTACTCGAATTTGGCATATACGGTCCAGTCTAGCAGAAACTCACGACGTTACCAGGACCCAATCAAAGATTTGGGTGACCAAAGGAGACTCTGATTGCTTGTGGCACACGGCGAGCTCAAGTTAGAAAGTTTAAAGGAAAAATCCTAACTTGTAGTCGACTCGACCCACTATCCCGAGACCTAGCCTATCTATATAAAGGCTAGGAAGGGCGGAAATGAGGACAATCACAACTCTAGTTTTCACACCATCGCCAGATTGCATCTACGCACCCCTGTAACTCCCTCGATAATTCCAAGAACAGATAAGTAGGAGTAAGGTCCTCTACGAAGCATAAACCTAGGTAAACCTTGCGTCCTTATGTGCTTATTTGATAGCCGATCGATGCCTTCAGCGCTCCCCTCTTCTTCAAAACCCAAGTCCATAACAATGGGCATTGATGAGTTAAACCCTTTTCAGAGGGAGTATCTAAAATTTTAGACATGTTTAGTGCATAAATATATGTGAATCTATAATCTCCGACGTCTAATTTAGAAAAGAAAGAGTAAATATCATT
Organism: Avena eriantha; assembly: GCA_910589775.1. NCBI lineage: Eukaryota > Viridiplantae > Streptophyta > Magnoliopsida > Poales > Poaceae > Avena > Avena eriantha. The sequence continues at coordinate 3,073,107 of OU342744.1, forward strand.
CACTTGAGAATAGATTAAGATGCTCAAAGCAATGAAGCATTTCAAAAGATAATTGAATCCATGTGGGACATACGGGACAAACCATTAGAACCTACTCCGAAACTCGGAGCAGTTCACACGGGACAGAGTTTACACGAGGTTCGTATCCAGCTTGAGGCCTACGCAAAGCTGAACATGATTCTGGCACATAACACGGATGGCGAGCACATCTACTTAGAGCAACTCTAGCATCTAGCAAATACGGTAAAACGCAGAACTATAAGACACGAGTACAACGTAAAGCTGAACATGATTCTGGCTCATAACACGGATGGAGAGCACATCTACTTAGAGCAACTCTAGCATCTAGTACATACGGTAAAAGTGGAACCGTAAAACGTGAGTACAAGCGTTTGTACTTGCATTTTACCGTTTCAAAAGATGCGCGGTCGTGTTTGACGGCACTGATCTGTGTCGCGCATGTTTTTGACCTATAAATATCACAATGTATCACAAATTTTATGCAAACATGATCATTGTCGAATCAAATGATGCAATAGTTCATAGTTCTACATCAAATCGTCATGATCACAGGGGTCCAATTTATCATTGGGCAATGTTCGAACACAACCACCAAAAGGATACACATACTAGAGAGATGTATGCAAGGGAATCAAGCGACGTCGTCGCTGCCAAGCTCATTGTGCACACGACCTTCACCACCACTGACCGGAGACTCACTAAGGCCAGTTGCGGAAGGAGCATCACCTTAACGCGCATGCTTCCTCCTCTCCAAGATGTCTGCAAGCATAATCTCATGCAACTCCAATTGTTGCGCACTCATCTTGGAGGTATCCATCATCATGATGTCCTTCTCCATCTTTGCCTCCTCCATATTGAGCCTCCACTCCTCAAGTTGAGCCTTGTACATGGTATTTTTGTGGATTTGCTCCCACCTTGAATGCTTCATTACCATCTTCTTGTCTTGCATCATCATCTTCGCCTCCAATATCTTTGTCATCAACTTCTCCTTAGACTTCACCATGTCATCAATCTTGTCCCTCAAAGATGATGATTTGCCCTCAAGCTTGATCCTCTCCTTCGCCTTCTTGTTGCCTTCTGGCTTCCCTTTGTTCCGTCCTCCATCCTCATCTTCACTATCATTATACATGTCCTTCATTAATATCTTTGGTGGTGCCTCTTGGTCTCTTAACGTCCACTTCAGTATGTGCTCAAGCAACTTGAAACAATGTTAAAAAGCAAAACTTTTCTTGTTGGATCCCTTCATTTCCTTGTATCGCTCCCCGACAATGCGCTCATAAAATTGCATAAGTAAGATGTTCACAAGATGAACTAGATAAAAAGTTAACAATATGAGCAAAGCACTCACATATTCTTCAATGCCAACACCACTTGGAGGATAGTTGCGGACTTGGTCCATAGCAGCGGACCAACAGCTACACGCTTGTTTGATCACGTCCCGCCGTCCTTGAAAAGATCAATAGGAGCGGGAAACAGGTTGGGCAACACGAGGCATGAGCTTAAAGAAATTGTCTTTGATGCTCTGCTAGTAGCGCTTGTCAGTCTGGTTCGTGCCGGTCACCGCGTCCAAAGACACGCTCACACATGCCCGAACCAAACAAATATCTTCAATCTCGGTGTAGTTCACCGCTTGCTTCTTCATCCTCGTCTACGATTGGGCGGCATCGAATACCTCCTCCTCTCTCTCCTCTAATTCGGGATCCTCCTCGGCTTTGTCCTCCTCATCTCCGAACTGAAGGCGCTTCCCGGTGATGTCGACCTCACTCTCATTTAGAAGATCGACGAAAAACCCAGTGGGCGCGTGAGGATCGTAGCTACATCGCGATATAAAAGATTGGTAGGCATCTACCTAATTTGTGCACGACATGGCGAGGGGAACGGAGTTCGTACCTTGCGGCTCCGTTGTCGAAGAAGTTGGTCGATGGTTGCGGCAGCATGGCGGACTGGGGCAGAGGCACGGCTGGGGGTGTCACGACGGGTGGAGGCGGCGCGGAGCCGCTGTTCACCACGTGCATCGCCTTCTCCCCGTGCCCCGCCGCACGCGCGCGCTGATGGGGAGTGGGCTTGGGGGCGACGACAATGCCCACCTGCGGTGCTACCGGGACATCGTGGGTGTCCAACCGCTTCCTCTTCGGGCCCTTGCTATTGCCGGCTATCGCATGGGCAACGGAGCCCGGGGAGGGAGTGTCGGTGCCAAATCCAGCTACGGGGGATCCGGCGGCTAATCCAGCGGCGGAGGGTGTGATTAGACGCGGGGTGAGCTCCCCGGCAGCCGACGCATGCTCCGCGGGACCCATGCTCACAGATCTGGTGGGCAGCGGTGCCGGAAAGCGAGGCGGGCGGGAGATCGGAGGCGGCGACAACGTGGAAGCGGGAAATGGAGGAGCTGAAATGTCCGTCGCGCGCAAACACGTGTAGTGGTACATGCCTCGCTCGGTTTGGCCGCGCAACCCTTGTATGTAGAGTTCAATGCTCGGTTTTCGGTGGGGACAGTAAAACTATTTTCGGGCCTAATGTGTTTTACGGACGATTATTTTAGAGTTTTGAGCGTTTTACCGTATCTGCTAGAGTTGCTCTTATTCAAGGCACTCGTTGTCTGTGAGTACCTCAAGGCTGTCGAACTGCTGGAACATAACTGTGCATGAAAAAACAAGAGAAAATTTGCTACAAGACACCGTTATTTTCTGTCATTTACTGAAACACACCATCCGATTGTGTCTTTGCCAGATACCATTACAATTTTGTAGCATATTTGCCAGAACACACCACATAACAAAATTGAAAAGTTTTGAAACTTTTTCCCATGTGACCATGTTTTGGCCAGGTTTAAAGAAAATGTATCAAACTTTTCCTTTTTAGTCATGTGTACCACAAAATTATAATGGTACCTAACAAATACATAGTTTTGACATGGTTTTGCGTTATGTTTTGGCAAATGCATGAAAATACCGGTGTCTTGTAACAAATGTTTTCCGAAACAGAAGTCCAACGCTACGACTCCCGGTAGAGCTCAAAACAGAGCACACGAAGATGGCAATTTTTACAGTATTCCTTGCATGTGGAGACCGGTAGAGTCCCTGGGCCACCAGCATTGCTCTAGTCCAGCGAGAAGCACAACTGCGTTTCAGTACAACAATTACAGTGACAGAGCTACAACTTCCAGGTGGAAGTTTCAATAGATGCAGTGTGTCCATGGCACACTGTTTACTAAAGAATCAAGTAAAGAAGCATCGTCCGACAACAAAAAATAATCAAATCCGAGGAGGATAATATCACGTAAGTACTAACAAGGAGCCGAAAGTTTTGATAAATCTTGTTATCCGCAAGTACAGAACTGATGAGTGCAATACGAAAGCAGTGAGCATTATAGCCTGTACTTTCCATAAATGAGACAGCTAGTAAAATCTAAGTGGTGTGCTCTGATGCAGTCTTTTGTGTTTGGTGATAGTGTTGCTATAGATGTCAATAGCGTCACTCGCAAATATTTCTAAACAAAAAAAGACTAAGGCAAGGGGATCCACTATCGTCTATACTATTTAACATAGTGACTGATATGTTGGCAATCATTATCGAGAGAGCCAAGGCTGATGGCCAAGTTGAAGGTTTAGTTTCCCATCTAGTTGATGGAGGTCTATCTATTCTTCAATACGCACACGATACAATTTTATTTATGAAACATGATCTACAGGGAATCTGAAGTTAATTCTATCAGTATTTGAGCAACTCTCCGGATTAAAAATTAATTTTCATAAAAGTGAATTGTATTGTTTTGGCGAGGCCATTAACGATGCCCAACTATATGCTGATCTTTTCGGCTGTGGTCTGGGGCATTTTCCTATCAACTATCTGGAAATACCGATTCATTATCGGCGTTTCACGATTGCGGAATGGAAACTTGTTGAGGAAAGACTACAGAAGCGTCTAAATAGTTGGAAAGGCAAGTTGATATCCCTTGGTGGAAGACTAGTTCTCATAAATTCAGTACTCACCAATATGGTATTGTATATGATTTCGTTCTTCCATTTGCCGAAAGGGGTCTTGAAGAAAGTGGACTATTTCCGATCAAGATTCTTTTGGCAAGGGGATAGTGAAAAAAAGAAATATCGACTGGCCAAATGGAATGTGGTTTGCCGACCTAAAGAGTATGGTGGACTGGGCATACACGATTTGCAAGTCAAAAATATTGCACTATTGAGTAAATGGTTGTTTAAACTACTTACTGAAGATGGTGTATGGCAAGCCATGTTGTGGAGGAAGTACGTTGGATCCAAAGCGGTGTCTCAGATGGTTTGGAAACCGGGAGATTCACATTTTTTGGCGGGACTCATGGCTTCCAAAAAACACTTCTTTCGTTTTGGTACTTTTAATATTAGGGATGGTTCACAGATTCGTTTCTGGGAAGATAAATGGCTTGGCCAATCTACTCTTCGGGAACAATATCCAGCTCTTTACTCGATCGTTAGACACAAAGAAGATACAATTTCCACGGTAATGGAAAATAATACTCCTAGTGTGACTTTCAGAAGAAGTCTAATTGGCCCTAGACTACTATCGTGGAACAATCTTTTAGTTCGATTAGCCACGATAGAGTTGTCGGAGGGTGTGGACGAGTTCAAATAGAATTTACTAGAGAGTGGTAAATTTTCTGTGGATTCGATGTATAGAGCTTTGATTCAACCTGATATTCTAGTCGATAATAATAGTAAAATTTGGAGGATGAAAATACCCCTTAAAACGAAAATATTTGCATGGTATCTTCGTAAAGGGGTAATTCTCACAAGAGATAATCTTGCTAAGAGGAATTGGCACGGAAGTACACAGTGTGTTTTTTGTCATCAGGACGACAATTAAACATCTATTCTTTCAATGCAAATTTGCTCGCTCTATATGGTCAATTATCCAAATGGCCTTAGGTTTATCGCCCCCTCGATCGGTTGCCAATGTCTTTGGTAACTGGTTATATGGGATACATGATAAATATGGGATTGTGTTTAGGGTGGGAGCGCTTGCCATTATTTGGTCGCTTTGGCTATGTGGGAATGACAAGATTTTTAATAACATTGTGTCTTCTTCTTTGCAGGTCATCTATCGAGCTACGGCTATTCTCTGATCATGGACTACTCTCCAGCGTATGGACCTCCGCCACTTATTTGTGGAGGGGTGTACGCGATTGGAGGATACGGCGAGGGATATTTTGTCCCAACATGGATGGCAGCGTGATCTCCGTATAGATCAGCATTAGATGGAGACGCTTTTTCTTATTACTATGATTTATAATTTTATTTTTATCTTTGGACCTAACGTGTTTGGTTGAACGGCTGTGTGCATCCCAGTTATGCAGAGGCCGGGTGTAAAACATTGCTTTGAGTAATATATGCGCCCATTTCCAAATAAAAAAGTAAAATCTGAATTAACATATAGATATATTACTCCCTTAGTTTTAAAATATAAGATGTTTTAGCTTTGTAAAAAGAGTGTATCTAGACCCCTTTTAGTTGTATAGATTTACTCAAAACCTATATGAACCTACACACCTAAAGAAATCTAAATACACTCCTTTCACTAAGCTAAAACATCTTATGTTTTAAAACAGAAGGAGTACTAGTTATTATTTCGGTGAGGCTTGCAAATTGACAAAAGATGATATATCACATAACTTCACGAACCCGGTAGGACTAAAATAGAAATGGAATTGCAAATTCAGGCAACTAAGGAAAATGGGACTTGAGGAGAACGGCTTCCCAGATTGTCACCACGCTCTATCGGTCAGAGAACTTCAGTGCTCTCTTCCTGGGTATCATTGTTCACGTTCAGCCGGGCGTGGGCAGTAACCTCGCTCCACCCCTGGCTCGACGTGCGCAGCAGCCTTCGCACGTTGAGCTTCTCTGACCCAGATCCCGCCGCTGTCGGAGGTGCCGTTGGGCAAAGCCTGGACGGTGTGGCGTTGGCCTCCCTCGGCCGCCATTGGCCTCTCCTTGGAGATGTGGTCTGTCCCTCCCATGTCGGCGCCTCTCTTGCCCTGGAGGCGTGGCCATGGCAGCCCTCCCGCACCGGTGGTGTTGGCGACGCCCTCAACGGCGGTGCGACCTTGTGCTATCCAGGCGGAGGCAGCGGCTTCGGAGGCTGGGCAACCACGAGATCCGGATGTTTCGGCGGCGACACGCTATGGGGAGGCGGCGACCTGGTGACCTTCTGCTGGACGACGACACGAGACATCAGGGTTTCTCCGCAACCCGAAGACGCCTAGGGCAGCAGCCCTAGGTATGATGGTGGAGGTGGCTTTGTTCTTCGCCGGAGGTGGTTGGCCTGAGGCTGGTTTGGCGGATCTTGGAATCCGACATCTAGTCCTGGCAGCGAGGCGGGGAAACCTAGGTGCCGGTGGAAACCGAGAAGTTGGCGCCTGATGGCGGTGTTAATATACGTCATTACCTTAATGAAGGCATCGCCGTGCAACTAGTGTCGACCTCAATCGTGCTGCTCCGGGGGAAACCCTAAGATCTTCGGGTCGGCCGATGGCAGCGCTACCGTGTCGCATTCTCTCTTGAGAGGATCATTTGTGGAGCAGCGCTGGAGGGCAGCACCAGGAGGTGAAGCGACTTCGTCTTGCATGGAGTCTTCAGTAGAGATGGCAAGTCATGCTTAGCCGCTAGGTGCTACGCTCAGTCATGTCTAGTTCGGTAGGTGCTACGCACGACAAATCTTCTGGAGGTCTCTAGTTGCGTCTATTGGCGGGACCTAGCGGCATGGTGCCGAGAGGTCTTAGTGGCGATCACGTGTGCTTGGATGGATGCGCGTAGGGCGGTGGCACCGTTTGGCGTCATGGTGGCGTCGATGGAAAGCCTCGCAAGGTCAGTGCATTGATCTCTCCAGAAGTTGGATATGAGAAAGAAGGCGTCGGCTAGGACTTTCCGAAGCATGTATGCTGGTACGCTGAGGGTGTATCGGATCGGTTGTGCTAGTTGCTCGCCATTGGGTGACTTGTTGAGGCCTTTGGTTCTAAATGATACACGTTGGTGGGGTCAGGGATGTTGGCCCTATTCATAGATACCCCCTTCATCAGGGTTGTAGGATTAGCGAGTTGTCGCTTGTTTTGATGGGCTTCGGTTTGATCATTGTAATCCCTCTTGTAAGGTTTCCGAGAATAATCCAATAAAACAGGTTGTGTGCATCTCTTAGATGCAGAGGCCGGGGCGATCTATCTCCATTTCAAAAAAAAATGTGGGTAAGAAAATCGCCACCATTGCTCAGCTGCGTGGCATGGAAATCCCGAGATGCATTAGTTGCAGCATAGCACAACATCTCCTTCCACACCGTTCCAACTATTACCAGCTTATGTGTGAGATCCAACTCCATGTCGAGCAATGTCCGAACAAGGAAGCTTGCTTTCACCATCACAGCTTCGCCTCGGCATTAATTCCATAGCTAAGAGCATCTCCAAGAGGGACTGGGATCAGCGCTGCAACATTCCCCCTCCCATCTGCCATCCAAAGTCATCCAAAGGCTACTAACGACCCAAGGCAAAAAAGCCGCCATTGAGCACAAGTTTGACCAAACCGTGGTGGGGCAAGGGAAAAGAAGGAGAGCGCCCACTGGGAAGGAAATTCTGGTGGGGAAAAGGCAAGTCTTGGCGCCAAGCGCCGCCGCCGTGGAGGACAGGCCCTGCGGCGCTGGTAGTGCAGTGTCGCTGCCGCGGAGGACATGCAGTGCCGCGCCACCGTCGGAACCAGGGAAAGTGCCGCCTTGCTGCCACGCGAACTAGGGACGAGCACCGCCATGCACTGGGAACCAGCGGCACGCTGTTGCGTGCCTTGGAGGAGCGATGACCGGACCACCACGCCTGGTTTCTCAGGTCGCCTTTCCTCTTCCTTCACATTAGTTTGCTGATTAATTGTTAGCACAATTAGGGTTCAGTTTAAGTAGAGTTTATGTTCAAAGTTAGCATAGTTTGGATTCAGTGTTAGCAAATTAATTGTTAGAGGAATAAGAATGCTAAACCTACACCAAAATGAGTGCTGCTTGTAATTCTAGTTGCTTCTCTTCTACCTTGTTCCACCAACTTATTTTTGTTGTTTTTGAATTTGGCAGAATTGGTCATCGTTCAATTGTGAGTTGTGCAAAGGAAGAAATTGACAAGAGGATGCCCAAAGTTGCTATGAGGTTCAGAGATTCAGATCAGGCTTGGGAGTTCAGGGTAAATTATGGGGGTCACATCGACTTTGATGTGAGGATAAGATCCACTATCAAAAGCAAATGCGATGGAAAGATCACTTCACGAAGATTTGTTGTTCCAGCGAAGGCCATCGAAGAAAAAGTCAAGCAGATCATGAGCCAAAGCGTATTAGAGCTGAAACAAGAACCAATTGTAAAGCTCGAGTGATTGTTACATTTGATCAAGTGGCCAACAATTTTGAAGTCACCGAAGTTTATTTGGAACACAATCACCTACTTCAGTTGCCACAAACCCGACACTTTTTGGCATCAGAAAGGAAGATTTCAGAATTGCAAGCTTTTGAGATAGAAACAACCGATGATTTTGGAATTATGCCAAAACAATCACATGAGTTTGCTTGTCGTCTAGTTGGTGGCCTCTTAATCTTGGTTACACTTGTCGTGATCAAAAGAATCATTTGTGTTGCAAGAGGCAGTGAGAGTTGGCTTATGGACATGCTAGTAGTATGTTGAAGTTTTTTCGTGACAAGATTACGGAGAATCCATCATTCCAATATCATTTGTAGCTGGATTGTGAGGATCATATAGCTGAAAGGAATATGCCCGAGAGGCAATAATAAAGTGGTTATTATGCTATTCCAGGTTTATGATAGATGTTTATTTTTCATGCTATAATTGTGTTAATAGGAAACATTAATACATGTGTGATTTATAAACAAAAAAGGTTCCTAGTAATGCCTCTCTTAATACTAGCTTGTTGATTAACCGATGATCACAGGTTTCTTGATCATGAACATTGGATGTTGTTCATAGGAGGGTCATATCATTCGAGAATGATATGATGAATAGTCACCCTAATTAGATGTAGCAATAATCATGTCCTCAAGTTTATATTGCTATCACATTTGTAGTAACTCAATGCCCTTAGACCATGAGATCACATCAATCATTTTCACCAGAAAGGTACTTTGATTCCATCAAACATCACACCGTAACAAGGTGATTATAAAGGTGTCACCAGGTACTTGGAAAGTGTTAGTTGAGACTCGTGGATCAAGAGTGGGATTTGTCCATCCAGATGATGGATACATATACTCAGAGCCCACTCGGTGATATCACATTGACATAGCTTGCAAGGAAGTGATTTGATCACTAGAATGTTATATCACATGAATGAGAAAAAGAGTACTTGTCGGGAACGGGATTAAACAAGGTATGGATGATACCGAGTGATCGGATCTCAGACAAGTAAAATATCGCGAGGCAAAAGAAATTTGATTACATCAAAAAAGGTTCAGATGATCATTGCATTTTCGTGGAACTAGTGGGAGTCATTATGGATCTCCAGATCCCACTAATGATTATTGATCGGAAAAAGTCTTGATCATGTCTATATAGTTCTCGAACCCATAGGGAGACACACTTAAGGTTAGTCGACGCAATTAAGTGGATAGGGAACACAAGAGAAGATAATGGGCATCGCAGGAAATTGTTCTGTCGAATCTACCGAAATGATTCTGGGGTATTGAAACAAATCAAGGAAACAAATCAAGGAAACAAAATGTTAATGTGTTCATTAAATGAAGTGTTCATTAAATCGAGTTGCATTAAAACAAGAGAATTAAAGTGCTTTCATTGAAAGACCTTTGGTTTTTTGAGTGGAGAATAAATGGAGGAAGTGGAAATTGAATTTTGTGTGAGGGGAGTGTCCACCCACATGAATGAGAGGAGGGGAGGGGGCACCTCCATGGAGCTGGCCAAGGGAGGGGGCTGCCCCCTCTCCCCTATAAAAGGAGGTGGAGACCTCCTCCCTCTCACACACTTGTCCACTCCTCTCATATGCCCTTTGGTTGGCATCTTCTCCCTCTTACTAGCCTTGTCCATTGCCACTAGAAAAATGTGTTTAGGAGAATCCCTGCTCGAGATCTTCCCCTCCACCATCTCTACCATGGTGTAGCGCTGTTGGAGTTATAGGGTTTCCTCTACTTCCGTTGCCCGGCTAGAGCGAGCGATTAGGAGTTGTCGACACACCGTATGTGTGACAGATTACAAAGGCGCTACCCTCTTGTGGCGTTGATCGTCGGCGTGTCCTTGAGTACGGTCATGTACGCCTACATCAACCGCTTTTGTTTGCGGGAACGGTATCCCGTGTTATGGTCTTCGAGGGTGAGTCCATCTGAAATTGTTACATGTATCTCTGATGTATGTAAAATGCATACATGAACTTTGTAGTTTGTTAAAATGTTATCCCACATATTTGTATTATATATATAGTGTTATATCCATGTTTTATATTGATTTTTTAGGATTTACTAATGATCCCCTTTATTTTGGCTATAACTCTGCAGGGCGGCAGAAAAATCATGTTTTAAATGTTTTTGATGTTTTAGGACCTATACGAAGTCAAATGGACCTATACTTTTGGGAATGCCAATATTTATCCATGAGAAGCATCTGGAGCACAAGAATCCCACCAAGAGGGCCAGGAGGTGCAAGATAGACCTGGTGGCACACCCAGCCCAGGTGGGCGCGTCACCTATGTTATCTCCCTCCTCTACCGTCCGATCGCCTTGATTCTTTCGCCCACGGAGTTCTCTTGACCTAAAAACCCTATAGCAGGATCTCCCGAGGAGTCCTCGACATAGAGGAGGCGGAGATAGAAAACACCAAGAATAGAGAGTCTATTGGCCACCATCGGAGGAAGATTGGAGGGGGAACCGCTGCCGGAATCACCTCCGGCCGTGGCTCCTCCTTCACCAACGCCTCCTCATCACTCTCCATGATGAGAGGGGAGTAGTCCACCCCCTGGACTTTGGGTTTATGGTGGTAACTTGATCTAATCTCTCCATGTATGATCATTGTTGAAGTCCATATGATGTTCCTTGGATGAGTATGGATCTATCTATGTAATTCCTATGGTGGATATTGTGTTATGATATAGTACTTGTTATTCATTTACCGTTGTGTTGGATCTTGTATGGTTTGTCATACTTTGGGTATATTCTATGATGCATGTAATGGTTTAGATCTATACATAATGCCTTGTTTATCCATATCATGAGGTGATTGACACCATCAAGTGGGGTAGACGAGAGAGATGTGATAATACTCACAACTTATCACAACATATGAATCATTGCACTAGTGTTTAGAATGTTTTTCATTAAGAAGTATGATGTATGTAGGTAATCGGTGGCCGAGTGACAGCGGCATATGTATTGAGTGATAGCAATGCAGCCAAACATCCTTTATCTAGGGGTAAAAAGGGAGAAGTATGATGTGTGGTGTGACACATACCAAATGCTAGCCTTATTGCAAGGGTGACCTAGTAACACAAAGGAGTACTTCTTTCACCTATGTGTTTTATGACATGTAGCCACCATAAAAGTACCATTAAAACATGACAATTATGTGTACCTTTACTATCTATAACATGATAATCACCATAGATGGAGAAGAGAGGATTAAGTGAACCCATGAACCATTGTTCCTATAAAAGAAAACCCTTATCTTGTCCTCTTGCATTAAAGAGGATTGGGACACTTTTACATTCTTGTTTTGTCACATTAAATTTGCATATAAGTCGCTGTCAGGGGGATGATCCCCGGGTACCCCAACCGAATAAAGACAGTCGGATCGCGTCCGGCTGACCAGATGCAGCCAGACAGGGCAGGACAGGTCGGCTACCACCCGGTAGCCGGATCAGCAAGAGGCAGCCGGATACGACGACGTAGCCGGACCCAATTAGTGAGACATGACGACGTGTGTATCAGTGCACGGTACGCCCTATACGGTGATAAGACTGGCAACCACCCGGCCATACCGAAGACTTTGCGTGGATGACGCAGGAACAGTGGCCTGTGCTGACGACAGGCTCGCACGGCGTCCACTGTGCCTACGACAGCCATACCGCTCGTACTTTGATAAGACAGGCCATACTGGATACTGTAGATGACTAGCCGGCTGGGACCCGCCTGTAGGACCCGCCAGTCGGACTAGCCAGTGAGACCTTTGCCTCTCTGCCTATATAAGGAGAGGCAAGGCCTCAGCAGAAAAGGTTGGTCATACAACATTTAGGGCAGTAGCTAGCGTATACCGCTCGAGGAGCACTTGTAGTTCGAGTATTCCACATAGTCAGATCCAGCAGGAGTAGGGGCTTTACCTCATCACGAGGGCCCCGAACCTAGGTACTTCTTGCGTCCCGCTACGCTCGCTTGTATCCAATCTCGCCTGCGGACGCCGTCGATAGCTTCCCTGCTAGTCCCCACACCTCTATCTAACCTCCTCAGGTACTGCCGTTCCCAATACAACGACCGTTGGCGCCCACCGTGGGGCAAGATGGCTTCTACCGGAGTCACGTTCCGCATGGGACCCCGCACTTCAGCCGGTGAGCGCGTGGCCTCCGGGCTGGTGCTCACGCTCGGCAAGTTCGACTGCGTCATCGACAACGCCTCCTGCTTCACCGGAACCTCCTTCCCGGCGAATGGCACCGTCTTGCTATTCAGCGATCTCCCCGTTTACGTCGCCACCGTTCCAGAGCGTTTCCCTAGGCAATCATCTCTGTCGTGGAGCTGCCGCACTCAGGCGGCTGCGCCTCCGCCGCGCCCCGCGGCGTGGAGGTCATGATGGCCGGTTCTAGCTCACATCCCCGCCAGCCGCGGGAGCGAGGCGCGGACGAGGTCGGAACTTCCGCTCCCCCGCAGCCCCGGAACCCGGTGGAGGATGCCATTGATCGGCTCCTGATGCCGGTTAACCTCGGGGAAAACCCGGAGGAGGCAGAGGCCAACTTCAGCATGGAGAGACAGATCCTCCTCCATGAGGCCATGGAGATGGCGGCAGCCCGCAAGCAGCTCGAGATCACCCGGCGCGAGTACGACCGCGCGCACGGCCTTACTCCGGCTACCGCGGAGCCGAGCCGGCGCGGCCAGGTACGGCATCAGGGCGGCGAGCTTGGCGGTAGGATGGAAAAGGACGGGGAACCGGATCCCGTGCCTGCCCTCACACGGCCCACCTATAGCACGCCCATCAAGAACTTGCGCACGATGCGAGCCGCAGCAGAGGAACTACCCAACCTGGAGGGCGAGGAGCGAGCCCGCCAGCATGCTCGCGTGCAGGAGCTCCTCCGCATCGCGGACGAGCAGGCCGATGCCAACCGGCAGATGCAGGAAGACCTTAGCTACTCCAGGGGAGCAGGCTACCTGCCAACAGCAGGGGCGCGCCGCGCGACACCCAGCAGGCGTCCTCCCCTCAGCCGTCCAGGGCCCGCAGTAGGCGTCGCAGCTCCGGCAACAGGGGCCAGCCGCGCCAGGAGCAGACGGTGAACAGCAACCCGCCACCTCCCCCTCCGCCAGCCGGAGCGCCCAAACCAGCCGGTTCCCGTCTATCGGGCCGGGTAGGAGCGCCCAACCCAGATTGTCCGGATGCCCGCGACCGCATCGAGCTCCTCGCTCAAGCGCGCGTCACGGAGGAGGAAGATTCGACCGGCCCGGTTTGTTTCGGACCCCGCATCCGGAACAAGCCGTTTTCGGATAAATTCTCCCTGCCCAGGGACACCCCCAAGTACGATAGCAGCATGAAGCCGGAAGACTGGTTGACCGACTACGCTACGGCAGTCGGCATCGCCCACGGGAACAAGCGCACAGCCGTGCGCTACGCCCCCCTCATGCTAACCGGGTCGGCAAGGACATGGCGCAATAGCCTTGCGCCCAACAGCATCAACGCCTGGCCTGACTTTGAGAAGGTGTTCGTCCGCAACTTCAACTGCACGTACAAACGTCCAGGGCGCCCGCGCAACCTGGCCTTGTGCGTCCAGGGTGACCGCGAGACCGACCGCGAGTACCTCGCCAAGTGGACGGAGTTGCGCAACACTTGCGAGGGCATCCTGGAGAGCCAAGCCATCAGCTTCTTCATAAAGGGTTGCCGAGAGGGCACCATGCTTCGCCACCGGCTACTGTGTGACGAGCCGAAAACCATGGCGGAGCTCATGACGGTTGCGGACCAGTACGCCACGGCGGATGCCACCATGAAGAAGCCCCTCTGAGTAAACGCGAACGGCCGTCCGACTCCCACGGAGCCGGCTCGCGACCGACCAAGCAATCCGGCTGGAGAAGCCGGATCCTCTAGGCACCACGACAACGACAACCGGTTCCATGGGGACCGCCAGGCTGGACAACAGAAGCCTCGCTACCACGCGCGACAGGTCAATGCTGTGGAGGGCGCGCCCGACGCGCCGGCTAATGAGGCAAGGAGGCAGAAGCCACGGCTCACCTTCGACCAAATGTTCGACGGCCCGTGCAAGTGGCATAGCGGTCCCTTCAAGCCGGCTACACACACCACCCAGAACTGCAGCTGGACCTGCCAGCTAAAGGACCAGGGCAACCAGCCTCGTCCCCCACCTCCCCCACCGGGTGGACCTCCACCACCGGCTAGGGGAGCCGGCAATGATGGTAACAGCGGCAACAACAACAATGGCTATCCCTAGCCGCACGCCGCCTACCATATCTTCGAGACGGAGTAGGACGACAAGCACAGCCGCAGGCGACGCTCCAAGGAGGTCAATGCCATCGTCTCTTCGGTCCCCTAGTACCTGAAATGGTCGGAAACCCCCATCACCTGGAGCCGGGCGGATCAGCCTGAGCATCTATCGACTCCCGGGGGCTACGCCATGGTGCTCGACCCTCTCATCGTCTCCAACACGCGCACCTGCCGATTCTCACGTGTCCTCATCGACGGAGGCAGCAGCCTCAACCTCCTCTACTAGTCCTCGCTGGAGAAGCTGGGCATTCACGAAAGCGACTTGCGCCCGATTACCACGACGTTCCACGGCGTACTGCCGGGGCCAGCCTGCGCCCCGCTGGGGAAAATCCAGCTAGACGTCATCTTCGGGACCGACGAGAACTTCCGCCGCGAACCAATCTGGTTCGAGGTGGTAAATCTGACGAGCTCCTACCACGCTCTCCTCGGGCGCCCCGCCCTCGCCAAGTTCATGGCCATCCCCCACTACGCCTACCTCAAGACGAAGATGCTGGGACCCCACGGCGTGATCACCATCGCCGGCTACTTCAGGCGGTCGATGGAGTGCGCTTCAGCCGGTTCCAAACGGGCAGAGGCCCTCATCATAGCCGAGGAGAAGCGCGTGATCATGCGCAATGTGGCCATGGCCCAGCAGGACATTCCGGCTAGCAGCAAGCCGGCTGGAGAAGGAGCCTTCCAGCCGACAAAGGAGACGAAGAGGATCCTGCTCGACCCCTCCGATCTGACTAAGTTCGTCACCATTGGTACCGGCTTGGACATCAAATAGGAAGGCGCGCTCGTCGACTTCCTCCGTGAGAATCGGGACATCTTCGCATGGTCCCCCAAGGACATGCCGGGTGTGCCGAGGGAGTTCGCCGAGCACTCACTTCATGTGCATCTGGATGCCAAGCCGGTCAAGCAACCTCTGCGCCGGTTTGCAGAGGAGAAGAGAAAGATAATCGGTGATGAGATCACCCGGCTCCTTGTAGCCAGGTTCATCATGGAAGTGTACCACCCGGACTGGTTGGCGAACCCAGTCCTGGTGCTGAAGAAGAACAAGACCTGGCACATGTGTATCGACTACACCAGCCTGAACAAGGCGTGCCCGAAAGACCCCTTCGCCTTGCCCCGTATCGATCAAGTCATCGATTCCACGGCCGACTGTGATTTGTTGTCTTTTCTAGATTGTTATTTCGGGTACAATCAGATCCGGCTAAACCCGGCTAATCAGATTAAGACATCATTTATCACCCCCTATGGGGCTTTCTGCTATGTAACCATGCCTTTCGGCCTAAAGAACGCAGGCGCCACCTATCAGCGATGTATGCAGAAATGCTTGCACTCGCAGATAGGCCGAAACGTGCATGCTTACGTGGATGACGTGGTCATCAAGACCAAGGAGAAGCGCACCCTCCTCGAGGACCTAGGAGAAACATTTGGCAACCTCCGCTAGTACCGGATGAAGCTGAACCTGGAGAAGTGCGTCTTCGGAGTACCGTCCGGCCAGCTACTCAATTTCCTCATTTCACAGCGAGGTATCAAGGCGAATCCAGAGAAGATCGTGCCCATCGAAAGGATGCGGCTGCCCAGGAACCTGCTTGGAGGCCAGAAGTTCACCGGATGCCTGGCTTCCCTCAGTCGCTTCATCAGCGGGCTGGGGGAGAAGGCACTCCCGTTGTACCAGCTGATGAAGAAGACGAACAAGTTCTCCTGGACTTCGCAAGCCGACACCGCGTTTCACGACCTCAAGCGCATGCTATCAATAGCACCGGTTCTGGCCACTCTAGCTAGCAAGGAGCCAATGTTGCTCTATATAGCAGCCATCATCTGGGTCGTCAGTGTCGTCCTGGTGGTGGAGCGCCCCGAGGAAGGCAAGGCTCAGCCGGTTCAGAGACCCGTCTACTACCTCAGCGAGGTCCTCTCCCTCTCCAAGCAGAACTACCCCCACTACCAGAAGATGTGCTACGGCGTGTACCTAGCATGCAAGAAGCTCAAGCACTGCTTCCAGGAGCACCCGATTAAGGTCGTGTGCACTGCACCCCTTTCGGAAATCATCGGCAACAAGGACGCCACCAGCCGAGTCGCCAAGTGGGCCATCGAGCTCGCCGCCTACTCCATCCAGTACAAGCCCTGGCTCATGATCAAGTCGCAGGCGTTGGCGGACTTCCTCGTCGACTGGGCCAAGACCCAGTATCTCCCACCGGTTCCGGATTCGGACCATTGGCGGATGCACTTCGACGGGTTGAAGATGCTCGGGGGCTTGGGAGCCGGCATCGTGCTCACCTCGCCCAAGGGAGACCGGCTAGAATACGTGCTGCAGATCCACTTCAAGGCCTCCAACAACGTGGCCGAATACGAGGCACTGGCGCACGGGCTCCGGCTGGCCAAGGAGATTGGTGTCAGCCGGATCCTGTGCTTCGGTGATTCGGACTTGGTGGTGCAGCAAGTGTCTGGGGAATGGGACGCCAGAGATGCAAACATGGCTCTCTATCAGTTATACATCCAGAAGCTCAGCGCCTCCTTCGATGGGTGCGAATTTCACCACATCCCCCGCGTCAACAATGAGGCAGCCGATGGGCTCTCCAAGATCGGATCCACCAGGCAGGCTATCCCACCAGGGGTCTCCTTGGAGCACCTGCGCAAGCCATCCATCCACCCGTCACTAGAATCAGACTCCATCGTTTGGGCAGGAAGCGTTTCGGCTGACGGAACGGTGGAAGCAGAGCCGGCAGAACCGCCGAAGAAGAAGGCCCGCACCAATTCCGGCCAGGCAGTGCCTGCCGGCTCGCAAGACCCGGGGGCTGCCGACTCGCCTAGTGGCTCGGGGGCTGCCGTTCTGGGTACGCCACCCGGACGACCCCCCGACACCCCTCAGTCGGAGGACAAGAGCGTCCTCGTCATCCGGGAAGTGCCATCCTAGGCACAGCCCTTCATGAGCTACATCGCCGATGGAGAACTTCCGGACGACAAGGTGGAGGCCAGGCAAATCCGGTAGCGTGCGCACACGTACACCATCATAAACGGCGAGTTGTACAAGCGCAGTGTATCCGGTATCTTCCAAAGATGTGTTGATGTGGACACGGGCTACCGGCTACTCCAAGATATCCACCAAGGCGAGTGCGGGCACCACGCTTCGTCAAGGGCGATAGTCGCCAAGGCATTCCGCCATGGTTTCTATTGGCCCACCGCCCTCGAGGACGCTGAGCCGCTAGTCCGCGCATGCAATGGGTGCTAGCGCTTCGGGCAGCTCAGGCACATGCCAACTTCGGTACTCAAGACCATACCGATCACCTGGCCCTTCGTGGTTTGGGGCCTCGACATGGTCGGTCCCTTCAAGCGAGCACGCCCGGGCATGACCCACCTGCTAGTGGCGGTGGACAAGTTCACGAAGTGGATCGAGGCCAAGCCTATCCAGAAGCTGGATGGAGCGATGGTTGTTACCTTCTTCACCGACATCATCAACCGCTTCGGCTACCCCAACAACATCATCACCGACAACGGCACGAACTTCGCCAAGGAGGCCTTCGCCTGGTTCTGCAGCAACAAGGGCATCCAACTGGACCTCGCCTCTGTCGCGCACCCACAATCCAACGGGCAAGTCGAAAGAGCAAACGGCTTGGTGCTAGCCAGCATCAAGCCACGTCTCATCGAGCCATTGGAGCATTCACCCGGATGTTGGATCGAAGAACTTCCGGTTGTGCTGTGGAGCCTCCGCACCACGCCGAATAGGTCAACCAGCTACACACCATTCTTCCTGGTCTACGGATCGGAAGCCGTCCTCTCCACCGACATTGAGTTCGACTCCCCTCGCAAGCTCCTCTACAACGAAAAAGCCAACCAGGAGGCGCGGGAGGACGGAGTGGACCTCCTGGAGGAGGCCCGCGAGCTGGCCTTGTCCAGATCAGCCCTGTACCAGCAGCGACTACGTCGCTACCATTCAAGCCAGATCCGCCCAGTCGCATTCCGCGAGGGCGACCTGGTTCTCCGGCTGGTGCAAGACACGAAGGGCATGCAAAAGTTAGCGCCACCCTGGGAGGGCCCCTTCATCATCAGCCGGGCGCTGCCCAATGACTCCTACTACCTCATCGACGCGTAGCAGGCGCGCAAGAACAAGATGGACAAATCAGACGAGGAGATCGAGCGTCCCTGGAACGCGGCCCTACTGCGCCCGTTTTACACCTAGTCGCCAGGCAGTGTATGTATCCCGAAAACCCTATGAATGAAAATGCGGACCCCCACGAGAATCCCGGGGGCTCCTTGCTAGAAATGTGTGTACACCTGTTTTTTGGTTTAAATTTTCCGGCTCCGGCAACCTCTACACGGGGGCTTGCCGGCTGGCCCAGCCTGCGAAGTCAACAAACCGGCTGAGTACTGTGCGATGATGTTAGAGGCCCACTCTTCGTCTCAGCTACAGACCGCAACCCGACTGTCCGGCTAGCAAGAGCAAAAGCCCGAGGCATCGCACACGAAAAACAGGGAGGAGACGCGACAGATCGGGCGTCCCGGCCCTGCAACTAGCTCGAACTAGTCCGGCTGCTAAGCCGTTAGTACCGTGCGTAATGTACTGTCAGCTCCCTTCGATTCCGGCTGCAGACTGCGACTCGGCTGCCCGGCAAGGACGCTGCAAAAACAGCAGAGCACACGGGAAAACGACTAAGTGTCTAGAAAGGGACAAGCCAGGTTTCGAAAAAACAAGCCGTTTTCCGGCTACAATTTGGCAAACTAACCTACTAACCTATGTGGACATATGTGTATGCGTATGTACATTTTGTCCGACTACCTAGAGTCGGAATTCAGGAGAAGGAAAGAAGATTCAAAGTCCTTGCCTTCATCAAGCGCTCTGAATCTCGGGGGCTACACCCACTGGGTGCGCTCACGCGCCCCCAGTGGAATCTTGTAGTTCCCGACCGGCTAAAGGCGTTTAGCCGGCCGCCCGAAGCCCAGGTGAGGGCAAGGGCTGGAGCAAAAGAAGACAAGGAAGATTCGAAGCACCTGGCTATGCCAGCTACTTCGAATCTCGGGGGCTACACCCAGTGGGTGCGCTCGCGATCCCCCACTGGAATGTTAGTTCCCCCGGCTGAAGGTGTTCAGCCAGCGAAAGCAACCGACTGAGATAAGTCTAGTCGGATAAAGATAGAAGAATGGGGAAAGAAAGAAGATTCGAAGCACCTGGCTTCGCTAGCTACTCCGAATCTCGAGGGCTACACCCAGTGGGTGCGCTCACGCGCCCCCACTGGAGGTGCAGTTCCCCCGGCTAAAAATGTGTAGCCGGGCAAAGTAAGCCGGATAAAGTTAACCGGCGAAGTATTGAAAGAAAATGCGAAACACACAAGTTGAAGGAAATCCAAGCAAGGTCAATATTAAC
This sequence comes from Avena eriantha, assembly GCA_910589775.1. Lineage (NCBI taxonomy): Eukaryota > Viridiplantae > Streptophyta > Magnoliopsida > Poales > Poaceae > Avena > Avena eriantha. Next base: position 3,093,175 of record OU342744.1, read on the forward strand.
AAACAAAAAGGAGGCGAAGCTCCCATAAGTTACCTGGCATCAGAGACAACCGGTACAGACAGACAAGTTTTCACACACAAACTGAAGCAAGACAAATACACCCGGCATCCCGGGGCGATAACTAGACGGCAGTGCCCTTGCCACGAGGGAGATCTTGGCCGGTAGAAGCTTCGGGCGGCGGAGGAGGCGCGGAGCTTGACCCGGTTCTGGCGCTGGCAGGCGGTGGCATCGGGCCCTCCGCATCAGGAGTACCGATGGACTCCGAGTCAGTGAGCACCTCGCCGGGATCCACATAATCGGCGATCTTGATGGCGGATCCGCGGAGCTCCGGATGGGCCTGGCGGATGGCAGCAAGATCAGCTCCGGCACGGAAGCCACCGTCGATCTTCTCGACGCGGGCGTCCTTGTACCAGGAGAGCATGAGGGCCAGAGCCATCTCTGCTCCGGCCCGTGCCGCCAAGTCTCGCAGCCGGTCCACCGCAACCGGCACCTCCCCCACCTTCGCAGCTAGCTGCGCCATCGTCTTCGGAACTGGAGCCTCTGACCACACGAAGGAGAAGACGTCCCGCACCGCCTGACGAAGCTTGGCAGCTTCCTTGCCAAGGAGAACGACGAGCTCCTGGGCCGTAGGCTGCGCTCCCGGCCAGTTCTCCTGCAGCCGGTTGTAGGCCAGCAGGTCCATGCCGGGGTAAAAGGCTGTCCGAAAAGAGGAGTCAGATCCGGCTACCGGATCCGGAAAGAAAGGGAGACGGGAAAAGGACTCACCCTTGGCAGTCTGGCCAACCTGCATCAGCTCCTCCACCAGCGCCTTCTCCTTGGTCGCTAGCCGTTTGATCTCCTTCTCTTGGTCCTTGTTCTGGGCCTCGAGAAGGGAGAAGGATTCGGCCCGGCTAGCGAGCGAGGCGTCGCGCTCCTTGATGGTGGCCTCCAGACCGTCCACCCTCGCGTGCCAATCCTTGTTCTGCAGCCGCAGAGTAGAATTGGACTTGCTCAGCCGGTCGTTCGCTTTCTTCAAGCGATCGATCTCGCGCTGAGCGCACACGAGGATGGCTGCAACAAAACCGGCTATCAGTACCCAAAAAAAAGGGGCAAGCCGGGTGAAGCGAACTTACTCTGGGAAGTCCCATTGGCGGCAGCAAGCTTCTGCTCCAACGTCCGGTTCCCGCCGGCTATTGCCTCCGGCAGCCGGATCTCCTTCACCGCCAGCTCGAGCGTGGCGGCGAGGTCCGACAGCGAGGCGGCGGAGGAAGCGTCATCGTCCACGGTGTTGACGGCCAAGGACTCCTTCTCCGTGACCACCGCCGTCTGCCATTCCTCCCCAGGCTCCTCGTCGGAGTTGTCGTCGCCAACGACGACGAGCTCCTTGCCGGCAGCCCCCCGCGCGCCCGCGAAGGAGCCTTCCGGCTGGGAGGACTCCGCTTCCAGTTGGGGGACTTCTGGCTGAGCGGAGGCGGTCGGCTCAGCCCGAGGGGGAGGCGAAGGCTGCCCCTCAGAAGATGGAGGGGCGCTGGTCGGCGCAGTCAGGGCACGGGGCGGTGACCCGGCCGGCGCGCGTGCCGGGCTCGCGGCTCCAAAGGAGACCAGCGTGCTAAAAAGAAAGAGGAGAAGACAAGAGCAAAACAAAACAAAGTCAGAAAAAGAAGAAAAAGGGCAAATAGGCAGAAAGCGCCGAAAGAAAAAGTGGAGGGGGGAAAGCAGCATACCCCGGCACAACCGGAGGCGGCCCCTTCTTTCGGCCAAGACGGCTCGACAGCAAGGCGCCGGACCGGCTCCTCCGTCGCAGGCCGGCAGGAGCCGGAACGACTGGAGCCGCTCCCGCCCGCCTCGCCATCCGTCGCGGAGCGCGTCGCCGGGTCCATGGTCGGCGCGGCCTCCTCCTCGTGCACCTCCGCGTGCGGGTCGGCTGCCGGCTCATCATTCTGGCTGGGGAAGGCATCGCCGTCCCCATCCGATTCCTCGCCGGACCGTCGAGCACGCGGCTCGGGCAAGTCGGACGCGAATTCCTCGAGGGGAGCCTCGCCCTCCTCGCGGATGATGCAAGGGAACATCTGCCGAATACAAGAGATCAGCCAAACGAAAACAAGGAACAAGTACAAGAAACACCAAAAGAGCATCCGATTAGAAGAACTTACCCGGGGCGCGCGGTTCTCCTGAGTATAAGGCGCCAGACTGAACTTCTAGTTCTCCGGAAGCCGTTCCTTGGTGATCGTCCACACCCACTCCTTCAGGTTGTGGTAGCGGGGATCGCGGCACGATAGCCGGGTCGGGTCCAGCCGGTCGGAGTAGTAGCACATCTTGTGTGCTCGCTGCTGCAACGGCATCATCAACCGGGACATCCAGCTGAGAGTGACGTCCACACCAGTCAGCCGGCAGTGGACGAGCGAGCGCATGCGCTTCAGTAACTCATCCGTCTCCGCCTTGTCGCCGTGGAACTTCAAGTCCCGATTCTGCCGGCTGGACTCGACGTCCTGGAAGGCCGGAAGATTGATCCGGTCGACGTTGGTCAGGTTCTTCACGTAGAAGTACGACTGCTGCCACAGTCGTACCGTATCGTGAAGAAGGAATTTGGGGTAGCCGGTCTGTGAGCGGGAGTAGATGGAGGCATCGCTGCAGACGACAAGTGGCCCCTGGGTTAATTGCACCTGCAGCCGAACTCGGAAGAGCCGGCAGAAGAGCCCGAGATCCGGCTGGATCCCGAGGTAGCTCTCGCAGAAAGCCACGAAGTGCGCCAACGTCCCGATTGTGTTAGCGCCGAGGTGGTGGAGGCGAAGATCGAAGAAAGCAAGAAATGTCAAGAGGAATGGGTTCACCGGAAGGGCGAACCCGCGTGCCAAGTGGGAGAGGAAGATGACGCGCTCCCCTTCCGTCGGGTGCGGCGACACCTCCCCCGCCGGTGCCAACCGCACCGCCACCTCCTCCGCTGGCGGGAGGACGCGGGTGGCGCGGTACTTCGCGATTTGGTCTTCGGTGACGGAGGAGCCGCACCAAGCCCCGCGGTCGGCGGCCATTTCCGGCTGACGGAGGGGAGCGGCGACGGAAGAGTGGCGGTGGCCCGTAACATCGACGACGGCGAGCGGGCGGCACAGAGGGCAAGAGCGCAGAAGCAGGAGCACGCGAGGGAGAAGGAAACTGCAGCGGGGGAGCGAAGGAAAGAAACTGCCTCCCCCGCGGCGTCCCTTTAAAGGATCGGAAGGGCAACCGTCGACGGGGCACGTGGCACGCATCCGGACAACCCACACCCCAACCGCCGCCTAGATCCCGTGTGCCGGGGCAGGATGCGCAGAAGATCCTGGAGCGAGAACCGAAGCGCGGACAACAGTTTCCCGAGGCGACGTGCGACGGGACGTTACGCTGCCCGCCGCAGAGCAATGATGGCGCGTGGCCGGCGTCAGCACTGATGTCACGGGTAGCGCAACCGCTAGGCTCAGCCGGATGAAAATTCAAAAAGCAAGAAGGAGCGCACGCACATTTCGCCTAAGGGCGGAATCCACACGCGCTCGGGGGCTAGTGTCAGGGGGATTATCCCCGGGTACCCCAACCGAATAAAGATAGTCGGATCACGTCCGGCTGACCAGATGCAGCCGGATAGGGCAGGACAGGTCGGCTACCACCCGGTAGCCGGATCAGCAAGAGGCAGCCGGATACGGCGACGTAGCCGGACCCAATCAGTGAGACAGGACGACGTGCGTATCAGTGCACGGTACGCCCTGTACGGTGACAAGACTGGCGACCACCCGGCCATACCGAAGACTTTGCATGGATGACGCAGGAACAGTGGCATGTGCTGACGACAGGCTCGCACGGCGTCCACTGTGCCTACGACAGCCATACCGCTCATACTCCGATAAGACAGGCCATACTGGATACTGTAGATGACTAGCCGGCTGGGACCCGCCTGTGGGGTCCGCCAGTCGGACTAGCCAGTGAGACCTTTGCCTCTCTGCCTATATAAGGAGAGGCAAGGCCTCAGTAGAAAAGGTTGGTCATACAACATTTAAGGTAGTAGCTAGCGTATACCGCTCGAGGAGCACTTGTAGTTCGAGTATTCCACATAGTCAGATCCAGCAGGAGTAGGGGCTTTACCTCATCACGAGGGCCCCGAACCTGGGTACTTCTTGCGTCCCGCTACGCTTGCTTGTATCCAATCTCGCCTGCGGACACCGTCGATAGCTTCCCTGCTAGTCCCCACACCTCTATCTAACCTCCTCAGGTACTGCCGTTCCTAATACAACGACAGTCGCCAATCTTGTTCCTTAACTTGTTTAGTGCATAATCAACTAAAACTTGTGACACTTTAGTTGTAAAGAATAGATAGCTTTTCCTTCTGTCCTGCGGATCGATACCCTACTTCCACATTGAGAGATACTACAGTGATCCCCTACACTTGGGGGTTATCAAGATACTTTTCTAGCGACGTTGACAGGGAGTGTAGCGCTTTAGTTTCTATTCTTGTGTGCACTAAACAATAATTTATTTTCAGTTTTGTTTTACTTTCACTTTTGTTTTATATCTTGCAATCATTTAAGCTTGGGGAGGTTTACTTCTTTAACTTGTTTGGTTGAGAGTTCTAGTCTAGTTTTTTTGAGAAAATGGAAAATGCCAAAAATACTTCTCTTACGGGCATAAGCATGGACATAAATGATGCTTTGTCTAGATACTTGCATAGTTATGGGACTGCTAAGAAACATAGAGAATCATAAGAAGGGGAAAGACTAGAGCATTGGTTAAAAACAATAGATTCTACTTCTACTGAGTTGCTTGAATATCATAGTGATGTAACTTGTTGCTCTAAACAAGATGATAGGCACTTTAAATTTCATTGTATGTTCCATTAATATCATGTGATTGCCTCCTACAATAGAGGTGATTATGCTCATTTAGGGATGGAACAAGTAGAGCAATTTATTACTTTTATGGCAGCTTATGAATTAAAACCTTCATTGATGAAAATTTTAAACCTAGTGTTGTAGCTTGTAAAGTTGATATGGGAATTACTCTTCTCCTTCATTATTGTATAGCCAACTTCAAGGAAAATATATATATTGTTGATTATAATAAGAGGCTTATTGTTGCCCAAGAAAGCAATGATGTTTTGCAGCAAGGCTAGACATAGTGGCACTCAAGGTAGGAACTATTTTTTTTGTGTTTTTCAAATAAGAAAGCAAACTAGTAAAACAAATTTTTCTGTGTTTTTGAATAACAAAACAAGCAAACAAAGCAAAAAGGAAACTAAGCAAAACAAAAACAACAAAGTAAAGAGATTGGTTATGAAGGACTCCCCTTGTGAAGATGTCCTTGACTCCCCGGCAACAGCGCTAGAAAAATGCTTGATGGCTCAATGCACGGCGCCTAGAAAAATGCTTGATGGCGGTGTTGATGTAGAGCTCGTTGGGAACCCCAAGAGGAAGGTATGATGAGCACATCAGCAAGTTTCCCTCAGTTATGAAACCAAGGTTTAATCGAACCAGTAGGAGCAAGGAAACACCCCAAAGGTGTTACTAGCTGAGATTTGGCAGGGCGCACTACCGGTGCTAGTAGCAACGTGGAGACCTGCACAACACAACCACAAAACTTTGTCCCCAACTTGCGATGAGGTTGTCAATCTCACCGTGTTTTGCGGAAAACAAAGGATTAAACGTATTGAATGGAAAGAAGTAAAAGTTTGCAGAAAGTAACACAAAAAAGTAAACAATTGTAGATTGTATGTAAAGAAAAGGACCGAGATCCATAGTTCACTAGAGGTGGCTCTCCTTAGATAGATAACATGCTGGGTGAACAAATTACAGCGGGGCAATTGACAAACACCGAGAAAGCAATACATGCATATACTAATCATCTTGACTCATTTGAGACTTGATTGGGCATTACAACATAATACATAGACCGCCATCCAACTGCATCTATGACTAATAATCCACCTTCAGGTTATCATCCGAACCCCCTCCAGTATTAAGTTGCAAGCAACAGATTATTGCTTTACGAACTGCGTGTAAAGTAAACAATACAATTGTTCTATGAACAAAGGATTGTTGTTTTCTCCCTAGTAGCAACAACACATCTAGTACCTTAGAGATTTCTGTCACTTCCCTAGATTACTAGAGGCATGAACCCACTATCGAGCATAAATACTAACTCTTGGAGTTGCTAGCATCTACTTGGCCAAGATAGCTACTAACAGCGGAAAGCATGCAAGATCATAAATAACAAAGACATGATAGAATCAATAATCAATCTGAAATAGCATCGCAATATCCATCGGATCCCCGCAAACACAACATGTAGAATTACAAATAGATGATCTTGATCATGAATGGAGCTCACAAGATCTAAACATGAAAGCACAAAGGAGGAGAACCAGCCATCTAGCTACTACATGGATCCGTAGTCCAAGGATGAACTACTCACGCATCACACGAGAGGCTTGCATGGTGATGAAGAAGGACTCTAGGGTGAATTCCCCTCTCCGGCAGGGTGCCGGGAAGAGCTTCAGATTCCTCCCGATCTAGGGATGGAGATGATGGCGGCTACAGACTCTTTCGTGGATTTTTGATCGGGCACTTAGGGTTTTTGTCCTGAGGGCAATATATAGGCGGAAGGAGAGGCCGAGGGGGTGCCGGGAGCGGCCACACCACCCCCTGGCGCGGGCCAGGCCTGGCCGCACGGCCATGTGGTGTGGTGCCCCCCTAGCCCCTCTCCGTCTCGTATTTTGGCACTTGATGTCTTTCGTAAAAATAGGCACTTTGGCTTTTGTCCCGTCCAATTCCAATAATATTCATTTTCTGACTTTCCTAGAACTAAAAACAGCAGAAAATAGGCAGCTGGCACTGTGGCTCTTGTTAATAGGTTAGTCCAAGAAATCATAAGAAAAGTACTCCAAAGTTGGAACAAAACAAGCATGGAACATAAAAAATTATAGATACATTTGCAATGTATCATATATCTTGTTGTGATTTTGATCTTGGAGGTTTTATGGATCCTCACCAAGCGAGGTATCTCACATTATAATACTTGATACATTCTCACTTGGAGGTATCCAATATTTCCAACAAAATTGGTTTTGGATCACTCCGAGTTTCCTAGCTCAAGATATTGATTTTTGAAGATTGCCTTTTATTTGTCTTATTAAAAAGAAAAAGAAATAGTTTTCTGCTAGGCCAAGCGGTAGTACCGCTGGATGCTACCACTCGTCCCTGCATGTTGCTCATCTCTCTGCCCCGCCTAGTAGGTTTTCCGGTCCAGGTCCAGTACTGCCGTCCCAACACGGTAGTACCCCCCGGCCGGGCTAGTACTACCGGGCTAGCCCAGCTGCACCAGCCCACTCACACGTAGCCACTATTGCTCGTCTAGCTCCCGCTCGCTTCGTCCATGTTGACTTGCTTCAATCGCCCTGTGTCGCTCGGCCTAGCCTCACGTGCATGCTCGCCCGCTGGCCCGCAGCTCCCGCTCGCTCGCTTTGCTGATTGGCTACTCTCCCCCGATCCCCTTTTCTCACCCGCCTTGCTCGCTCGCCCAGGTCGCCTAGCCGCTCGCTAGTTCCTGTGCGCTGCTTGGCTGTAGTACCGGCCCAGGCCGAAATGCCCCCAACAGGAAGAAAATCGGGGCCTCTATTTATAACTCTCTCTCTATATATATTTTTCTAGGGTTGCTTCTTCCTCCTCTTTTTCTCAAGCTTTGCCTATTATTTTGACACCTCTTGAGCTTGATTTCTTTCTCCCCCTCCAATGATTCTTGCCAATATTTGAGGGGAAGATAGAGGAGATATATATCTACATTTTGACCAAACCAAATCACCTCTTTGTGAGTGAATATTTGGGATCTAGATCTTGGGGGATTTTGTGTTCTCCTTATGTTCTTCCTCTCTTGTTCCCCCAATTGCTTTAGTAGCCTTGTTGGAACTTGAGAGTGAAGGATTGGGGCATCTTTGTGGTGTTCTTGCCATTTTCATTAGGTGCATCGGTTTGAGTTCTCCTCGGAGGATTTGCTTGGTGAAATCAAGAAGTTTGTCCCTCTTGGGTTCTTGGAACCCTAGACGGTTGTGTGGCCTTTGTGGCGTGCTCTTGGGGACTTCAATTAAGTTGTGAAGCTCTTCCCAAGAGTGAGGCCTTGGTGGCGATTATTGGGAGCCTCTAATTAAGTTGTGGAGATTGCCCCAATCTTGTACGGGTTTGGTGACCGCTCTCAAGTGTCCATAGTGGAATGGGTGCTTGCTGCGTGGTGAGTGCTCGGGAGAATAGGGTGAGGCCTCTTGCGGCATTGGTGGTCTTAGTACCGCCCACCCCTCCAACAAGACGTACTCCCTTGTTGGGAGGAACTCGGTAAAATATCGTCGTCCCCGCGTTCCTGGGTTATCTCTATACCCGAGATCTTTACTTATGCACTTTACATTGTGATAGCCTACTTACTTGAAGTAATCTAGCTTGCTATCACCTTGTTACTTGTCTTGCTTAGCATAAGTTGTTGGTGCACATAGGTGAACCTTAGTATATTTAGGCTTTGTTCTTGACAAAATAAAACGCTAGTTTTATTCCGCCATTGTTAAGCCCAACTTGTAAAAGTTTTAAACCGCCTATTCACCCCCCCTCTAGGCAACATCCATGATCTTTCAATTGGTATCAAAGCGATGTCTCTCGCTTTTAGGCTTCACCGCCTTGAGAGTAAAGATGTCGACTAGAGGAGTAGTACACGATTCCTTCTATATATTCGATGGCACAATATGGGAGTGAGGCTGTGAACAAGGTCACAATGGATGACCTCAAGATGTTGGAAACAACCTTGTTGAAATCCTTTGAGACCAAAATGGAATAGATGCAGCAAATGATTGCTTGTCTCACTTCATCTACAACCCCACCTCCATCTACCGCTGATGCCTCCATGATGACTGCAAGTGCACAGATCGTTTGTAGCTAGTTTCGAAATAAAGATATCGATCCCACAGGGAGCAGGAGTCTAAAGTCTAATAACTCTTGAAATAAATATTATGATATAAATGCTAGATAAAGTTCTAAATGATAAGATAAAATGCGAGTATTGAGTAAAAAGATATTTTCGGGTTTTAGGTATAAGAGCAATAATAAAGTAAAGTAAAACAATTGAATACAGAAAGTAAGTATCGCGTATGTAAGAGATATTGGAACTAGAGTAGGGGAAAAGCGTTCTCAAGGAGTAGCGGATACACCACTAGCATTATAAGGATCTAAGATAAAGATTATCATCATTAACATCCTCAACTATGTATGTGTGGTAGGAACTCCGTATTTGGACAAATATGCAACAACTACTGCTCACATCATCCTCATAACCACAGCAGTCAGCAATCAACATCAATCGAATTACTGTGCTATTAAGGGACGTAATTCCGTAGGACGTATCCCATGGCATGGATAGTGTTCCGTGAGTTTCCTCGGTTTCCCAAGTTGATACGTAAAGGGTGTCAACAGCTTTATAGTCACTATAAGTGCTAGCACACCTCCTTCTACCAACAAGTAGTTTCCTCCATCAAGTCCCCACGAGAGGAAAATATTGAGAGGTCAACTTCTCTCAACATCAAGATATAGAAAATCTAACACGTGGTCACAATGATGAATATCATAATAGACTTTATCTTATTTCAATCTCATACTAGGGTTTATCCATCTCCCCAAGAACTAATCATCTACTCAGACATGGAGGCAATCAACATCATAGCAATGGTAATGGAAACAATCATAGATTAATAGTACTTGTATAAATCCACAACGAGTATGGGAATTACAAAAAGATCTAGACAAGATGTAGATGGGATGGATGGAGATGGTGGTGATGCAACGGTGGATGATGAAGATCGATGCCTTAGCCTTCCGGATCTGCACAGGGCGAAGATGGATCCTTGGTGGATGAGTTCCCCCTCCAGATGCCTTTCGGGGGTAAGGTTTCTGCGATTTCTAGGTGTTCTTTATGTCGTCTCTTCGAACCAATTGCATGGGGTGAAACTATTTGACGAGGCGGAGGTGGCACCAACTATACGGCTGGAGCTATACGGCCAGAAAAGTTGCTCCGGTTGTATAGTTGGCCGTTGAACTCTCTGCCTCCCTTGTTCTCTTCTGATGTTCTTCTGGTATTATTAATATTTCCCAAATAAGCGATTTACGTTGTTTTTTACTCCTTTTCTCCACAGTATAACTGCTCCAAGAATTGTATGCATTGGATCCATCATCTGTCCTGATTCTGGTGAAAACAGACATAAAATGTGCATGCGAGCGCCGTAAAATACCAAGATCCTACATCTACAATGCAAAATAATAATGTAAAACATGATGCAAATATGCACTCATCAACTTCCCCAAGCTTAGAGTCTTGCTCGTCCCGAGCAAGTTTTAGCTTAATGGATGTGATCCTCATATTCATGAAGCCGAGTCGATAAAATAAATGAGGCAGTTGCAGCATGTGTTTATCATATATGATACATAGGAATAAGTTCATGAATAGTACCTTACTCGAATCATCTGAATAATATTAGCAGGCTTCCACACCTTAGTGATCAACAGTTCATAAAAGATGAATCTCAACATAATGTAAAAGTATCCCGTTCAACCGAATGAGTTAGCGAGATAGTCCCAAGTGTTTTAGGATCAACGTGTTCACTTGGGATTCAGAATGTCAAAAGTGTCTCTTTGTCATACTATAATAAAGTGGTATATGCCTACTTGCTCTTTGCACACTCACCCTTTTTCTTCTTCTTTTTCTTTTCTTTTGTAAATATGCTCACACTTTTGTTTAAGTGATGTGCAAAGGAGCTAGCCATACATTCCACTTCATGTAGGAATTCAAAGTTTAATGATCTCAGTTATCAAATTCCAATTGTATATGAAGCATTCTTATGACTTGAAGATTCTACCTCGACTTGTTCTCACTCTATTTTGATAGCACTTTCATTTTCCTTTGTTCAAGTTTTCTTTTTCAACTTAACTGTATAGATATTTTTTCTTTGTAAATCAAACCGTAGACTTACAACATATTGACCAAATTATCTTTAGGTGTTCCATTAATACCAATGGTGTGGAAGACTCCTATTGCTATCATAAAGTGCAAGTAAAATTATATTCAAGCTATTCATATATCAATAAAGCAAACACAAACTCAGTATTGCTCCATATATAATAATAAACTCAGAATTTCATAAAAGGGATCGACTATTCCTGAAGGGAATTCTAATGATGCAAACTTTATTGCTAATTTGAACTAATGCAAAAATAGAAATAAAAACTTATAGGATAGATTACAAGGCCTTAAATATCTCCCCAAGCTTGGAATCAAGCCAAGCGGGATCAAATAATCCCTTGCGATTATTTGATACTGTGATTGTCGTAGATCATTGTGGCACCATGGCATGTAACATCACGGTGCGTAGCTTCTTGTTGGTCTCCTCCAAAGAAGTTATGCGGCTGTAGCACCTCCGCAAATTAGACTATAGAGTGTCCACTCTATCAGCGAGCTTAGTCACCAATGGAAGGAGGTCTTCCTTCTTCTCCATCTCATTGAGATGGTGACGGACTTCAACGCGATGGAGTAGCTCCCGCTTCTGATATATCTCCAATGCCTGCACGTGATCCTTGGTCCTGGGGACAGCTTCTTCTTCTTCATCCATAATTGATGAATTGGGGAAGTGGAAACCGTACCTCCACTCTTCTTGAGGCTTAATCTTCATACGAGCACCAATGGTTGGCTTCGAGAGCAGGGACGGAGCCAGGATTTCACCATGAGGGGGGGCGAAGATGATAATGATTTTTTTAGGGAAAGAGGATAATGATTGTACATGAGGTTTTTTTTTGGTTTTTTTCCTCGATGGGAAGTTAAATGTGTGACGTTTTGCATTAGTAGAAAAAATGTGGAAATAGAACATCAGTATTTGAAGTCTCAGTATAGTATTTATATCAAAACCTACCAAGATCCTTTGGAAATACAAAACAAAAGGTCAATTTCTAAATTAGCCTGATTATCGAAAGATTCGATGACCCCATCACATGTGAAAGTTGTACAAATTTATTTTCCGATATACCAATTATTATCTAGTAAGCCATCTTCAATGAATGAAAGACATGCTAGAGTTAATAAGTTAATCACTCGTCGTGGAATCAAATTGAAGATTTCCTAATTTATAAGTTGATCCGGCTCTTTTTCTTTTCATGTCTTTACATAAGAAAAAGTAGGTACCAATTCGAATTTCCCTGATTACTATTCAAGGCGTAAGTTAATCTAATGTGAGAGATATGATCGAAGGACTAACTAAGATAGAATGGGAATTAGAGAAACGAGTAAATTACCTTGCCTCATCGTCGCTCATCCTCAATTGTGCGGCCGGCCTGGCCGTGCGTCGCGTGCAGCCAGACTATTGATTGTCTACCTATTCTCAGTTCTAACCATCTTTGATTCAATCGGTTGATTTAGATTGGAACCCTAGTTAATTGGCAGTCGTCAGTTAGGCGCAGAACTCATCAAAAACGAAACTCTGAAGGCGATCTGATCCGTTGTCTGCTGCCTGAGTTCATGCTAGTCCCTGACCCATTTGTGTTGCTGGTTCAAGATGGACTTGTAAATGCCACGTTTAGGCCTATGTAATCTATTGTGCTAATACTTTACCTGGCCTTTACTTTGTTGATACTTGGTTGTAGGCCTGTAACAGATGGGTTTGAGGGCCTTGGAGGGTTGACTTACGTGCATATACACGCGGACAGGGGGGCGAACGTAGTCACCATAGGTGAGATTAGCGCAACTTCTCGATCGCTATTAAGAGAAAATCGGATCATTAGGGGGGGTCTCGCCCCCGCTCGTCCCCCTTAGCTCCGTCCCTGTTCGATAGTGGTTCCTCCGTTCTCTTGCTAGCACCTGCACCAATATTAGATAATTATTTACACTTGTACGGCCTTTGATCCGTGGTGATGAACTTGACCGTCTCCACACGCCCTTTTCCATGTGACTTGCGATCTTCTCTCTCTTGTTGAGCTTTCTTCATCGCCGCCTAGTTGATTTTCGGTGGATCATAGACGTCACGGCGGATGTAGACGTCAACCACATCGTTATCAGAATTGTTGTTGAAGTAGCTTGGCTCGGCGTACTCCTTGTACTTCAGGCTAAACCTCTCCACCTCCTCGTCATCGTCCTCCATGGACGGGCTACTAGAGCAGTCCCTGGAAGGAGCGATAAGCCCCAAGGGTTTTCCACGGCCTAGGATGGGATAGCATATCGCTAGATTGGTTCCTGGAGACTATGATTAGAGAGAGAGAGAGTGAGAGAGAGAGAGAGAATGGCAGTATATAAGGGGGGTCAGAGGTCGGTAAAACTCGCGAGAAACACCAAGTTGTTGTCCAAGAAAAGAATCTAAACCAAACAGGGAAAGAAATCATGGATTTGGAAGTTTCCTGCCGTGTAACGACCAACTATACGGGCGTGGCTCGTATAGCTCCGGCCGTATAGTTGGTTCCGGGCAGATATTTTCAAATATCTCAAGTCCAGGTCGATTAAATCACGACTCAGAACCGTCAATAACATTTTTTAGATGAATAAACGAAAGGTCAAATGAAAAAGTGTTTGAGAGTTTAACGACCAACTATACAGCCGGAATTTTTGGCTCCGGTCATATAGCTGCGACTGTATAGATACAGACACCGAAAATCAAAAGTGTCTGAGAGTTTAACGACTAACTATACGCCCGGAATTTTTGGATCCGGTCATATAGTTGTGACCGTATAGATACAAACACCGAAAATCAAAAGTGTCTGAGAGTTTAACGACCAACTATACGATTTAAATTTTGGCTCCACTCTTATAGTTGCGACCATATAGATATAGACACCAAAAAGCAAAACTACCTGAGAGTTTAACGACCAACTATACAGCCGAAATTTTTGGCTCCGGTTGTATAGTTGCGACCGTATAGGCTCAGATAGCGAAAACAATTTCACGAAGATGATATAGAGAGTTTAACGACCAACTATACGGCGGGAGCTTCCTCTTCGGTCGTATAGTTCCGCCCGTATAGTTGGTAAAACCCCACTAAAACTTCAGAAAAACACAAGGAATTCAAAGGCAGAATTTTCAAAAGTAAAATTTGTGAAAACAAATCACTTATTTGGGTAAGAACACTTACTTTGCACTTACCATTTGCTTATTCAGGGATGAAAAGTTCCTCCAACAACAAAGACTTCTTCTCTCTTGGAGGAATTGACCTTAGTTCATTGAGTAATTCTTGTAAACGAAAATCACCAGGACTAAAGTTCCTCTCAATAAGATTAGTGTCTTGCTGGGCAAACATGGATACTGTATCCAACATCTTTATTTCTTGCCTCTGCATAATCTGCAACTCAAATTCTTGAAGTGAAAGAATCCAACGGATCAGTCTTGTCTTATGGTCTTTCCTCTCAAGGAGTTCTTTTAAGCCATCACGATCCGTGTGAACTCTTACCTTTGCATCAACTATATATAGGAACAAAATTTATTACAAGAGAAAAATACAGCAAAAAGTTCCTTTTCTTCCTTAGCCACATAACCACAACAGTCAGCAATCGACATCAATCGAATTACTGCGCTATTAAGGGACGTAATCCCATAGGACGTATCCCATGGCATGGATAGTGTTCCGTGAGTTTCCTCGGTTTCCCAAGTTGATACGTAAGGGGTGCCAATAGCTTTATAGCCACTATAAGTGCTAGCACACCTCCGTCTACCAACAAGTAGTTTCCTCCATCAAGTACGCACGAGAGGCAAATATTGAGAGGTTCACTTCTCTCAACATCAAGATGTAAAAAATCTAACACATGGTCACAGCAATGAATATCATAATAGACTTTATCTTATTTCAATCTCATACTAGGGTTTATCCATCTGTCCAAGAACTAATGATCTACTCAGACATGGAGGTAATCAATATCATAGCAATGGTAATGGAAACAGTCATAGATGAATAGTACTTGTATAAATCCACAACGAGTATGTGAATTACAACAAGATCTAGACAAGATGTAGATGGGATGGGTGGAGATGGTGGTGATGCAGCGGTGGATGATGAAGATCGATGCCTTAGCATCCCGGATCTACGCAGGGCGAAGATGGATCCTTGGTGGATGAGTTACCCCTCCATATGCCTCCGGAGGTGAGGTTTCTATGATTTCTAGGTGTTTTGTATGTCGTCTCTTCGAACCAATTGCATGGGGTGAAACTATTTGACGAGGCGGAGGCGACACCAACTATACGACTGGAGCTATACGGCTGGAAAAGTTGCTCTTTGTTGAACTCTCTGCCTCCCTTGTTCGCTTCTGGTTTTCTTCTGGTATTATTAATATTTCCCAAATAAGCGATTTACGTTGTTTTTGACTCCTTTTCTCCATAGTACAACTGCTCCAAGAGTTATATCCATTGGATCCATCATCTGTCCTGATCCTGATGAAAACATACATAAAATGTGTGCGCGAGCGCTGTAAAATACCAAGATCCTACATCTACAATGCAACATAATAATGTAAAACATGATGCAAATATGGAATCATCACTCCACTCCGCTATCTAAGGAGAAAGGTCATGCTAACTCCAAGGAAGATGAGTTGGTGGGTGAGAAAAATAATGACTCCTCATCCAAGAAGGGAAGTGGTAAGGAGGACTATAGTGAGGTATCTCACCTACATTCTCCCGACCCACCTATCTCTCACCCTCATATAAACAATAAGGGTGATCCACCAAAGCTTAGTGCATCTTCATTTAATCAATGGCAATTATTAATGAAATCTCATGTGTGCAGTTCGTCGATTGAGCTTTAGAGGATCATTGAAGATGGCCTTCATATTGGAGACTCAACCAACTTGAAAAGAAGAGAAGTTGTGGACAGTCAACTAAATGCAATGACTTTTCACATGATACAACTTGGTGTGGGTCCCAATGACATGCCACATATTGAACACCTCAACACCACCAAAGAAGCTTGGATGCTCTCACCGACTTGGTCATTGGCAATGAAAACATGATAAGAAATAGGTACGACACTTTAAGAAATGAAGCCAAAGGATTTTACATGTTGGATGGTGAAGACCACGAAGACATGTATAGAAGGCTCAAGAGCATTGCAACAACATTTAGAAAGCATGGAGCCACTCATATTGATGATGCTTGGATTACTAGAAAGTATGTTAGTTCTCTCATGCTATTTGAGCCCACATATTTGAAGAGTTTGCAAGGTAGACACAATTACCACCAAATGACTTCCAATGAAGTCATGCAAGAAATGGCAGCTTTCAAAGTGGCAGCTAAGAATGCCGAAGATTCTGATGCTTGGGTAATTGGGATGCAAAAGGATGTAAACGTTACATTAAAGGCCAATGTTGTTGAACAAGATGAAGAGGATAGAGGGTTAGACATTGTCTCCATGAGCTGTCCCGAGGAGGTCAAGCGTGCTCATGGTGAGTACATAGCCTTCTACGCAAGAAACTTTTAGAAGGATCCAGCTAAGGCCAAATCTGAACTTGAGCACAAGAGTGGGTCAAGTGGGAGAAAGGAGAATGACCCAAAACTGAGAACTTGCTACAATTATGGAGACCATTTACACTTTTTGGCTGAGTGTGCCTATCAAAGTAGAGAAGATAATGGGGGCAGGCTCATCCTCAAGGAAAAATCCAAGGAACCTCAGAAGAAGCCATTCATCAAGAAGAATGCTCCCTACAAGAAGCAACCTAAGATTGTTTGGTGGCACAAGAAGAGTATTCATCCAGAAGCGAAGATGAAGAGGATGAAGATAGCACTCGAGAGGTGGCCATAATAGCCAACACATCTACTCCTACATCTCTCTTCGACTCTCCTAATGAGAACGTCATCAACAAGAACGTCACTTGCCTTATGGCAAGAGGTTCCGAGGTATCATCCCCTATCTCTTCTTTTCCTAAGACAACTATGAAGGTTGATATGGATGATCATACAAGTCTTAGAGTAAAGTAAGAAGTTATTGTTTTGGGCCATTTTTTACTAACTTGCAAGGTGAGCACAAACTTCATTTTGATGCTCTCATGAGCCAACTTTCTCACTCCAAAGAACTCCTTGAAGAAAAGGGGAGAATTGAAAGAGAGGATGCCGTCGAGATTGCCTCTTTGAAGAATGCTCTAGAAGAAGAAGAAGAGGCTCAAGTCTCTCTAGAGGAGAGGCTTGATTCGATTGAGGAGTCTCATGAAGAGGTTGTTGCCAAGCTCATAAAGGAACGTGACAATGCTCTTGCCAAGGTAAATAAATTAAAGAAGGAGAAGATTGACTTTGGGGCTGCTCATGCTAGACTCTCTGAGGAATTACAGAAACTTGACATTGCCTACAAGGCATTGGAGAGTGAACACTCTACTCTAAATGAGGCTCGTGATCATCTCCAAACTCAATTGGACAAGTATGATATGCCTAGAACCTCTACACCATCATGTGGACATGAAGATGTCATTGAAGAAACTGCTAGATTGAAAGAAGAACTTGTCAAGGGATCTCAACCCAAAGGTAAGGAAGTCCTAGATGAGATTCTTGGTAAGCAAAGGGCAAGCAATGGAAAATAGGGACTTGTCTATGTCCCTAAGACCAAGAAGAAGAAGAATAACAAGAAGAAAAGCAAAACTGCTCAAGCTAAGATAAGCACCATCACAAATGACACAACTAACTATATTGGTTTTGTAGGGTCTAATAATCCTAATTATGAATCATTTTGCGGTTACTATGGTGGTGTCTATGCTAGCTATGTTGGTCCATTTGATAATTACATTTCTTGGTCTATTTGGGTTCCCAAGACCCTTATTACTAACATGAGAGGACCCATTGAAAAATGGGTACCTAAAACCAAGAAGTAATTTTCTTGCAGGGCTATGCTTCCGGTGGGTCCAAATGGGTGCTCAATAGTGGGTGCATGAGTCATATGACCGGAAGCAAGGAGACCATCTTGGAGATGCGGCCAAACCATGATCACATAACCGTCTCCTATGGTGATAAGTCAAAATCTGAGGTATTGGGTCTTGGAAAGGTTGTGGTTGCCCACAATATTTCTCTCATGGACGTCATGCTTGTTGAGACCCACGATTGTAATTTACTTTCTATTCGTGCGCTTGGTAAGATGGGATTTCCAGTTTTTATTGATGGTAATTTAGTGGTACTCTTGTGGAGCAAGTCTCTAAAGGTCGCTTCCATGGGATATGTCAAAAATGACCTGTGTGTGGTGGACTTTTTGGGGAAAACCACTACAGGCCCGTCTTCACAAGGGTGACCACATTCTTGGACTAAAAGAAAATGTTTCCTTTGCCAAAGATCATGTTTGCAGGGCTTGCATTGAAGGGAAAATGCATGACTCTCCCCATTGAAGGAAGATACTTATTTCATCAAAGAGGATCTTGGAGCTCCTTCATGTCGACCTCTTTGGTCCTCCGTCTCATGCGAGCCTCGGTGGGAAGAAATATTGCCTCATAATTGTTGATGATTATTCAAGATATATATGGGTCTACTTCTTCAAGTTGAAGAGAGAGACTCAACAAACGGTTATCAATTTCGCAAATGAGGTTCAGGGTCAACACAATGTCCCTATATTGGCAATTAGAAGCGATAACGCCTACGAGTTCAAGAACTACACTCTGAATGAATTCTTAAGTGAAGAGGGGATAAGGCACCAATATTCTGCTACGCACACCCCTCAACAAAATGGTGTAGCCGAGAGGAATAACCAGACTTTAATGGATATGGCAAGATCTATGTTTGCTGAATTCAAGTAACCATATAACTTCTAGGCTGAAGCCATTTCCACCGCATGTCACTCACCCAACCGGCTCTACCTCCGCAAAATATTGGACAAGGAACCTTATGAAATACTTACCGGTAACAAGCCCAACATCTCCTATTTCCAGGGTATTTGGTTGTAAGTGTTTCTTTCTCATCAAATGATTTCGTTTATCCAAATTTGAGTCTAAGGCTATAGAAGGAATTTTTGTTGGTTATGGTGCCAAATCCCACACTTATAGAGTCTACAATAAGCTCTCCGGAACTGTTGTAGAATTGTAGTGTGGTGTTCGAGGAAAATCATGGCTTCCGTGCGAGGCAAGTTGATGTTTATGATGCAGATGTTGAAATACCCCAAGATGCCATAAGAAGAATGGGCATGGGATTTTTCCGCCCCATTGAGGAACCCCTTGTGGTGGATCGGGAAGGACAATGCTCTACTCAAGTAGAGCCCTCATCTACACAAGCTCAACATGTTCCAATAGCTGGAGAAACCACTACACCAACACCTCCACCTGCTGAAGATCTACCAACGTCTACTCCAGGAAGCTCCAGGCTGGATTATCCGGTGGACACCGGATTATCCGGTCATACTACCTCGAATGCAAGGGCATAACAGATCGATCAAGAAACTGATGCAACTCCCATGCCGGATTTTTGGGGTGACACCGGATTACCCGACCCCTCTCCAACTCGATTTAGAAGCATCCAAGACAGCTAAGAAGGACCAAGTACTCCCAGGCTGGATTATTCAGCCACTCCCTCGACCAGATTATCCGGCCCTGAATTCTCAGAACAGCAGTAGCCTCCTGTTATGGCTACTGATCATCATCAAGGGCACGGTTCCTCATCTCCCATTCCCGCTGATCAAGCTATAGATAAAGGTCAAGCTAGTAGTCCCAATGAAGACTCAAATGATGAAGAAATTCCTCCAAGAAACAACAAGTTGATTGAACTTCACCGCAAAGCTTGTGTAGAAAGGAATCTTGAATTGAGAGGTCACACTCTTGATAAAGTTGTAGGTGATCTCAAACGGAGGGTTTCCACAACAAGGGAGTTAGCAGGCTTCAGTGAGCATCAAGCTCACATATCCATGGTGTAACCCAAGTAAGTGTTTGAAACTCTTGAAGATCCGGACTGGGTTGCTTCTATGCCTGAAGAGTTAAATAATTTCGAGCGCAACAAGGTCTAGAAATTAGTACAAAAGTCCAAGGATTGCCGCAATGTTATCGGCACAAAGTGGATATTCAAGAACAAGCAAGATGATAATGGCATTGTTGTAAGGAACAAGGCAAGACTCGTGGCACAAGGCTATTCCCAAGTTGAAGGCATCGAATTTGGAGAGACTTATGCCCTAGTGGCTCGTCTTGAGTCCATCCATATCCTTCTTGCTTATGCAGCTCATAATAATTTTAAATTACAGCAAATGGACGTTAAGAGTGCTTTTATTAATGGTCCTCTACATGAGTTGGTATATGTAAAGCAATCCCCGGGTTTTGAGGATCCCAACTTCCCGAACCATGTCTACAAACTTGATAAGGCACTATATGGCCTTAAACAAGCCCCACGTGCGTGGTATGAGCACCTTAAAGAGCTTTTGCTAGACCGTGGTTTCGAGGCTGGGCAAATCGATCCCACTCTTTTTTACTAAGAAGGTTAAGGGGGAGCTCTTCGTATGCCAACTATATGTAGATGAAATTATCTTTGGCTCTACTAATAAAGCTTTTAATGACGAATTTTCAAAGCTTATGACTGATAGGTTTGAGATGTCTATGATGGGGGAATTATGGTTTTTATCGGTTTTGAGATCAGGCAACTTAGAGAAGAAACCTTCATAAATCAAGAAAAATACATCCAAGACATGCTCAAGAGGTTCAAGATGACGGATCTTAATGGCGTCGCCACACTGATGCAAACTAAATGCCATCTTGAACTCAATCCAAATGGTAAAGCTGTGGACCAAAAGGTATATCGGTCCATGATCAGCTCTCTTCTTTACCTCTATGCATCTAGACCCGATATTGTGTTGAGTGTAGGTGTGTGTGCAAGGTATCAAGCGGCTCCTAAAGAAAGCCACTTAGTGGTGGTCAAGAGAATCTTCTGATATTTGGTTCATTCCCCTAATTTTGGTTTATGGTATCCCAAGGGCTCCAATTTCTCTCTATGTGGTTATACTGATTCAGATTGGGCTGGTGACAAGGATGATAGGAATTCAACTTCTGGAGCTTGTAAATTTTTGGGAAGATCTTTTCTATGCTCGTCTTCAAAGAAACATAATTGTATATCTCTATCCACCACTGAAGCTGAATATGTGGCTACTACAAGTGCGTGTACCCAATCATTATGGATGAGGCAAACTTTAAAGAAATATGGTGTCCATTGTGACAAAGTGCCTCTTTTGTGTGATAATGAAAGTGCAATCAAAATTGCGTACAATCCAGTGCAGCATACAAGGACAAAACATATTGAGATTCGCAGTCACTTTATTCGGGACCATGTTACTCGTGGTGATATTGATCTATCCTTTGTGAGCATGAAGAACCAACTTGCTGATATTTTCACGAAGCCACTTGATGAAGCAAGGTTTTGTTACTTGAGGAATGACCTAAATATCGTTGATTCAAGGAGTCTGTCTTGATTACCCATGCACACTCACTTATATCTCATCCTTATTTGGTTTAGATGTGGGCATGGATATAGGGGGAGTGTGGTCCTAATTTATTGGGCTAACCCTCCCCCATAATGCTGAAAGCAAGTAAAATCATTTCTCTTAATATCATTTTGTGATATGTGAGCTTATTGATGAGTATTGGTCATGAACTCAAGGTATATCTTCGCGGTGTCATACCATGCACTCCAACATGGTGTCCTCGGCCACCACCTTCTTTCGTAAGAAGAGTTGGTTATGTGTGCATCTTTTTGGTTTTTCTTGCTTATCTTGTGTTCTTATGGAAAACACACCCAATTTTGGCTTTTATTTGATTTGCTTCTTGCAATATTGGGCGTATATTGGGCGTGTAGTACCATCTCAGTTTGGCTCTCTAAACCCAAGCCTTCTTCCATCCTTGAGCCATCTATTCTTGCACACAAGTCCGTTGTTTTCCTTGTGGGGGTTTGTTTGGGGGTGAGCAGGCCTAAATCTGTGTACAATAGAATTTCAGAAAAAGGGCCAGATTATCCGCCCCAAGTGGTGGCTGGATAATCCTCCCCTGGCGATTTTTGTCTTCTAAGGGAAGGGTGGCGGGGTAAAGACCTCACATAGAGTAGTTCTTTTCCCTCGACCCCCTCTCTCTCCCCAAGCCACCGTCAGCCGCTCCCGCCCTCCCCAGAGCCGTTCCGGCCATCAGATTCTCTAGGCCTCCCCGGGATCTTATTCCCCATGCATCTAGGTACCTTATGCTCTGCGTTCTCCCTTCAATGAGTGAGGGTAACTCCCTCTCCACCATCTTTTGCATAGATGCGTTGATTGTTGGTGGAACTTGGTCTAGAAGTCGCCTTGTGGTTTTTATTCTGCTTAGAAATCATAGTCTCATAACTCCTGTGCCCGATCTACTTTGTTGCATGAGATCTGGCCCGATTCTGAAAATTTTGCCAAGGCCAGATTATCCGCCCCTGGCAGGCAGGATTATCAGGCCTGGAAGATTCAACTCTAGTTCAGAATTTCTCAGGTTTTGTGCATCATGTATTTTGAGCTGTGGATTGTTTGCCTACTATTTCTACATCCCTCCTGGACTTGTGTGTGTGCTTACCCCCTTGCTATACATCTCATTCGTTTCACAGGTGGTTCTAGTGCTACCAAGATCTACAAGCGCCGTCCTCGTGCTCGTTACTTCAGGCCTAACGGTGAAGGTGGGTTGATTGACGAGGTTGAACTGCGCAGGAAAAAGAGAGAGGCAGACAGAATGGCTGAACAAGCAAGGAAAGAAAAGGGCAGAAGGGGTGTCACCAAGAGGAAGGGTAAGGCACCAAGGTTCAACTATAAGGCAATGGATCCCGTTACGTTCTCCTCTATTCGTCACCGTGATCTTTATGAGGAAAGTGAGAGCGATGCCCAGCTTGGGGATTCTCGCTTTTGGTGTGCTGATCAGCGAACGACTAACTCTTCGGTTATCTGTGGAAACATGGAAAGGAGCAAGAGATGTAGTTTCGGGAGCATTCCCAATAATAGAAGGAGCAACACGTGAGGACCTAATGGCATACCAGTACGAACTCCACCACAAGAAGAGGGATTTTCTCAGGATGCAGAGACAACTCGACGAAATAAAAAGGCTAGCCGATGGATCTAGCCTCAGACAGGCGTAGCTAAGCTCTACCCGAGGATCAGGAAGCGTAACTAGAGGTGCGCCACCAAGGATAGGAACTTCACGATTAAAGAATATTCCCGAAGCGGAAAGAAACGATATGGCCCGAAACCTTGATATATCGTTTATGTTGGTAGCTCGAGGTTCGTTGGCTCAACTTCTTGCTTTCAAGAAGTCACGCTGCAAGGGAAGCGGCCAACGACGCGGTCGTGAACCCCTCGCCCATGGAAGTACCATCGTTTCCAAACAATGACTTGTCCGCAATGTTGTAGGCATCTTTTTGAGTGTCTTGCTGGGTCTCTCCATCGTCGCCATAGCCGTAGCCACCCTCATTGATCATGTCGTGCATGATGTCCTCGGCTTCGTTGGCCACGAAATCCTATGCCCAATTTGGCCATGATAAAGAGGTCGGAGCAGTATACTAGCAAAGGCAAAGAAATGTCGCAACCATACCATGTCGTTGGCGGCTCATCGGACATTCCGTCGAATAGGTTGACTGGCGCCGACAAGTCCACGGCGGAGCTGGACCGCCGCTTCTTCAACGCCTCTAGATTATGTCCGTGGTCATTGGAGTGCGGTTGAGGTCGATGGCAGGCTCTCCCACCTCCGACAACACCATGCGGGGATGGACGAACCAGGAGAGTGAGACCACGATCCTAGTGTGACCTCCAAGTAGAGGTGTGTGCGGGACTGGCGTCCTAGGCTGACCTGGTGGTTGGCCGCAAGGCGTGGAAGTGACAGAGCTGGTAGAGGACACGCTGGCCATGTACAATCCGGGAATAGCAACGACGCCACCATCGAAGGCCACGGTTCCACCGAAAGCAGCGGTCAACACCTCCTGCTTCATCATGTTGATGGCCTGCTTGGCGGCATTCACTGCCAGCTCGTTGGTGTTGACCCTGTTCTGCATGGTGAGGGAGCGCTAGTTGTCCTCCAGACACTCCTTCTCGAGCCTGGCTGCGATGAGTTGAGCTCTCGCCGCTACCCGCCGGCCAGCGCGCTTGTCTGACTCAGGTTTTCGCTCCTCCACCATAAGGTCCTTGCCAAGCTTCTTCAACCGGCCGTGCTTCTTGACGGTGATGGTGGCGGGATCCATCACCTTCCCTCCCGCTCCTGCCAGTGGAAATTTAGGAGAGGGTTTTTGGAGGGAGAATGGAGTGGTTTGTGTGCCACTCGCAGGAGGGACTGCCAAAGGTGAAGGGAAGACACGGGAGGACGCGCGCGCTGTCTAGGCCGATGCAACCATTGCCCAAATTAGTTGCACGGATGTATTGAGCCAGACGTGTCGGTCTAGATGGGTCGGGCCGCTGGAAGACCGTGTACGTCCCACACATTCGTGCGCTTGGATGGGTTGGTTCAGCAGGGTGGAGATGCCCTTAGAAAGGCCAGCATAAGACACAATTGAATCATGCATTTTTTAGATAAAAGGACAAAGGCCCGACTTTAAATTAATAATGCCCCGAACGGCTTGAAGGGTACAAGGGTGCTGATCAAAAATAGCTTACAACGCAATGCACACAGCAACCACTAAGAATAGATAGATGAAGCACTGGTTGCCAATGAAGATGCCCGCCAAAAGCTTGGATCCAGCCGAAGAAGGAGACATGACGAGCCCGGGAGCCGGTAGAAGATACTGGACCAAGAACAGCCACCATGTAGGAAGAACATAGGCAATCGCCACCATGCCACTGTCGCCGGGAAGGGGACCCTTCCCCTTCCGCCCAGGCCCGAGGGCACCGACCCCGCCGGAGAACAACAGCACATGTCGGTGGCGAGCTCCCCATAGGATCACACTGGACCTGCCAGACCAAAGCATCACCACCACCTCCCAGGACACAACACCAGCAGCCCCCTATGATCCATGACCTACTCGCCCGAAAAACTAGCTTCCCCCAAGCGGCACCCCCAAGAGGGAAAATGACACCAATGGCGCAGCTGCCACCCAATCCATGGATTTTGGGTTTTCACCAGGAGCATAGAACGGGGTAGGGATGAGGGACCTTAACGGCGCCTCAAGGAAGGGGAGAGGTGCCCAAAGGGCATCACCACCACCGCCGTCGTGGTGTAGCTGCTGCCCAATCCATGGATTTTGGGTTTTCACCCGGGAGCATAGAACGGGGGTAGGGATGAGGGACCTCGGCGGTGCCTCAAGGGAGGGGAGAAGCTCCCAAAGGGCATCACCACTGTCATGGTTAGGCCAGCCGACCAAGGGTTTCCCCCGGTCCCAAATGAACCCCACCAGCCCCTAGCCTTCTCTAGCGCTAACGATAGCAACATCTAGATCTGGTGGGAGGAGCAAGCTAGAGGGAGAGAGGGGGGCGCCCTTCAGATCTGAGGAAGAGGGCCGATGACGCCGCCCTCCCCCACGACCAGAACCCGCCGACGCCTCGCCGCCCACGCGGCCAAGACCACCAGCCAACACCCGCAGATGTCACCAGCCACAGGTCGACTCCGCCTCTCCATCCCAGGCCACCACCCGGGCTTCCACAACTCCCCCACGCCGCCATAGCAAAACATATCAAGAGATCACCCAATACCATAGGGAGACCACTGGCCATCAACTCCATGGCAGGAGCATCACCCACAAGCCAAGATAAGCTCAGATCTGGAACGAGTATTGGATCGAGCTGCAAGGAAGGGGCTTTCCCATCGGGGGTGGATCCACACGCACCAAGCAAGAAGAACAGGGGAGTGGGTGAGCCCTCTCATCCATCTCCCAGGGGAATGAGCGTGCCCTGTGACGTCCCTGAGCCGCAGCTCCCCGCTCGAGCAGATGATACCTTTGATCTGGATTACAGATGTAGTATAGCTCTTTTTACCTAGTAGACCTAGGTTATCGAATCATGGGGAAGCAGAAAACGCAGTGAAGTTACTTTAACGGACCTTTGGGAGTTTTAGAATTCTTTTTGTGTTTTACCGGACCAAGAGTTTGCTGCCTTTTGTTGCTGTCGTTGATGAGAGAAAGGGCCTAGGGCTTTCGGTTTCACCTGTAGTTGTGCAAAACATCTGATGGGAATAAAAGATAATAATAAAGTATGCATGTAATTGTTAGAGCAAGATAATTATATGTGGGCAGTGCATCCATAATTGCTATTGCCTCCTCAACCGCTTATAGCAATAACCTACTAGTCTCATCCATGGAAGAAATAGAACTAATGATATCCATAGTGACGTCACCATTAATCCCAAGTAAATCCCTCACATATAGCCGTACTACCCCTTTTGTCACTGGGGTTCCCAACCTGCAGATTAGTCACTCATACTCCCTATACCTGGCTCAATCCTCGGGGTCTTGGGTACCTGACAAGTACTTAGATTGAGGCAAGAGAGGATACAATAATCATCATGTCATACAAACTAATACACGATCCCATCTATGATAAATAACATGCACAAAAGCTACATGGCTAGGACGAATCCCTTAGCCCAAAGAGAATTACTCATGCATAGAGATGAAATCAACAATCATAAACATTGCAATGGAAATCATGAGATTGATAGCAAATAGTCTTACAATGTTGCCAATCGAAGATTAGATCTACTATTACAAGTTGTGGAATATGGCTATGGTGGTGGAGAAGGGTTTGGAGATTAGATCTAAGTCTATTCCTTCGGCGGCTCTTCGATGTTGTGGATGCAGGTTTCTGGGGTTCTACTGGGTGCTGGCGAGCTCTGTTTCTCATCGCCCGAAGCCTCTTTATATAGGGGTCCCTTCACGAAAGTTGTTCTGTTTGACCTAGCGGTGTCAATGGCAACTATACGATCGGAACTATAGGGCCGGAATTTTATTCCCGTCGTATAGTTGGTCATTAATGCGTCTGTGTCCACTCCACGACCCCAGGTTTCTTTGGGGGGTTCAAAATCTCGTATCTTTGACTTTAATGTTGTGATTCCCATCATCAAACGCCATTATCTGCGCAGGGAAAAATAGAAAGAAAGGATTGCATACTCCTTTGATCATTAGGCATTAGTGGCAGGGTTTAGAGAGATATTTCATCAAAAATATGAATAATATCCAGTTTAAATGTGGACTTAGATGGTTATATTTCATAGCCATCAACCTCCCCAAGCTTAAAATTGATCGTTCTTGAGCAAGAAAACCAAAATCAAAAAGGAATTCAATATTTAAACTGAAATAATGATATAATGATCTTACTCATGATTGGTAGTCTCATGTTTCCTCCACTTTATAAATCTGAAAAATTTCAGCATAGATAGAGTAATGGCAAGCATATCATACGGGTTTTTATGCATCCTTATAGCGCAGAAAAATTATTATTAACATGGATGATTCAAATGAGTAAACTTTATTCCATATCATGTAATCAACTCATAGGCTTGACTTTAAACAATTAAGTATAATCATGTAAAATTGAGAGTGTGAGAGTTGTCATGAAAACATATACACTAGAGTATCTCAATTCTCCCACATCAATAAATCAGAATTTTCAAGCGCTACCTTTCTATTCATTGTCCTTCAAGAATTTCAGTTCTTAAGTAATTGAGAGCATGCCAAAAAAATTAGTTTATCGGGTTGTGATGGACACTCGTGGCATCACCAAGGTTTATGTTCCTTTTGCACAATGATTACTCATATCAGCCAGAGGAGTGATTCCATCATGAACACAGCTACCCGAGATTGCCAAGAATCTTACCCATTATAGCATTGTTGCTACATATGTTTAATCAACTCATAGCTGAAATCTAGGAGTTTCCTCCATGAAGATCGTTCGTAGGCTAGCAGAGTTGTTGGCATCCCATGAAGTTTGACATGCATAAAGCTATATCATTCTTCTGATTCACAAGGGTAACTTTGGCATGCTCACAAAAACCGCTAAACATTAATTCAATTGAACAAATCCTTTTAAAGAGACCTATCAATTCAATCATTATTTTCGGTGGTGTTGAGTGTCTCTAGAAATAAGCCTTCAAGACTAAAAAGTACAACACCCAAGCCTTCAATTGTGAGACTTTTTCTTATTACAATTGTTTAGCAAATTTTTATGCAAGACTTGGTTAATTACAAGAGTTGGAACAATACATACTCAAATAAATACACATGCAAACATAATTTTACTACAATATAAAGACTCACTCCACCAATATAATATCTTAACATTTACTACTAACTAGCATGGGTTTCTCAAAATTCAAAAGTGGGGAGTCTTGAGGCATACCTCTCATGATTGGTTCCACTTCTTTCTTCCCTTTTGATTTGCTTCTTGGAAACTCAAAGTCGATCACTCTCTTGGAAATATGTGAAATCCACAAGGAGAATAGAAAGGAAGGAAGAGGGAAAATAAAGATAAATGGAAAAATCTTTTTGTTGTTTTTAAGAGAGGGAATTAAAGAATAGAAAATTGGCGGCAAAGCTCGGCTAGAAAGTCTCAAAAACAAATATAAATAACTAAAGATAAAGTGTTGGGGAAACCAACACGAGTGCTTATAAACTCGAATTAAAAACATAACCTCAAAATAAATAAAGGCAAATGAACGCCAAATAAAGATAAATGAGGAAACTTCCCCAAGCTTAGGCTTTTGCAAGCCCTTCAAATCATTGTGGTGGCGGGAAAAAGTCGTGACTCTAGTTCGCAAATTGAGTTGATAAATTACTAGTTGTTTTTTTTTTGAGGTGAAATAGTAGGGAAAAATCCCCACTGAAATTTTTATTATTATTATATATGAGTATGTTACAATGAGAAATGATCTAAGGTAGATCATAAACAGTTACATCTAAGTCGATTTATGCAGAGCAAAAAAACTCAGACAATCTATTCTATCCCTGGTCTAATTGCTGATTGAGCCAGGCTTTGAATTTCTCCTTGTATTTTCCTTTGATTCTGAATTGTGTCCATCTCATTTCTTGGTAGAAAATTGCTTTCCATCTATCAAAAGTGGGTCTTTTGTCATTAAAAATCTTCTCATTTCTGCATATCCAGATACCCCAGGAAGTCATGATAATGATGTCCATTGCAAATGGTAGATGTAACTTTTCTTTGATGTTTGAAATAGCTTCTAATACTAGTTGTTTCTCGGAGGTTCAAGGAGAGGTTATGCATCCTCTCCAAAGTTCCTCCAAGTTCTTGAAAGTCTTGGTATGTAGCAAACCGGGTTGGTGGTTGCTCCTCTTGATAAGGAACTTCTCGCTCCTCTTCTTGGTCCTCATCCTCATCCGGAATCTCCTCCTCGGGTTGGTGTTGCTCAACCTGCAAGTCATATAGCAAACGTCCTTTCTCGATATAGAAAAGACCATTAGGAAAAGGAGCGGGGTAGAGACGCCCATCTCCAGCAATAAGCAATTAATAAACACCACCTCTCCTAGTGAACATTCCACAAGCTTTTAAAGTAGAGAAACCAACCCGTCGCTCACCTTGCACTGGTTACAACTCACCTAGGTCGATGCCTAGGGAAATGGCAAGCACGGTGATGATGCCTCCACCTGTAATTGGTCCTTGGCTTTGGGCGGATTGGTACTCTAGGTAGCACACAAGAAGTGCGCCCAAGTTGAGTGACAAGTTGATGTTGTTGAAAGAAGCTTTTTCGAGGACTAAGATGTCCTCCGCATTGAGTCTCGTGAACTCATTTCTTACCTACAAGGTGTTAGCAATAACATAGAACAAATAGCGAATTGCAGGATGTTGAATATTCTTCCCCTTGCTTACTCTAGAAGTGAAACTCATTCCATTATAATAAAGTTCCGGCGAAGGGTCTATGCCAGTAGAGGATGTGTGTAAGACATTAGCATCATTGTTTAGAAAATTAAAACATGTGCACCATTCATCTAGTGATAAAGCATAATTGTTGTTCATAAGTCGGAAAGAAATCATGTCCTCTCCATGCCATGCTTTAACGGTGCTTTGCAAAGAACTTAGAAATTCAAGAGTTAACCGGCGATAAGTGGACACATCATTGAATACAAAGTTTAGCAAGCCAACTCTATTGCAAAGTAAATTGAAGTCATTAGAAATACCGAATTGATTTAATATAATGGGCCAAGCCCACTTGGTTGTCTTCACTTCTCGGTTCTTGATCATGTTGAAGCGATCACGTTGGAGCTCATCCTTGAACCGTATTCCCATACGTTCTTGAGCGGCAGCCCGAGAAGCACTAGTAGAGGCACGAGCACGAGTTTGGCTCCTTGTGTTCATCATCTAAAATAATAAGGAAAGAAAAATAATAAAACTTTTTGATCCAACAATAATAAGCATAACATATTCCTCATCATAACACACTAAAGTGTCCCCTCAAAATAATAATCTAGGCAAGAATCATGGCAATTAGTTCATAGTAGGTCTCACCCTAGATTGATAATGACAATAGATCAAAGATGAATTTGCAAAAAGTAATTGGAGGATCGGAGGAGAAACATACCGTAGATCACTTGTGTGCGAGGAAATCGAACGAAATAAGTAGAAATGAAGATCTCTTGAGGTTTTGAGAGAGTTTGGAGATAGAAGAGAGAAAAAGGATTGAAGTTTTGGTGTTGGGGGTACCTTCCCGTGGTGATTTTGTGGTCGGACGCAACTATACGGCTAAACTATACGGCCGGAATAATTTGTTCCCGCCATATAGTTGGTACAATGTCAAATATTTAGGGTTTCCTCCTGGCGACGCAACTATACGGCTAGAACTATATGGCCGGAACAATTTGTTCCTGTCGTATAGTTGGTCGTCAAACCTTCTGTACCTGGAAAAGAAATTTTACAAAGGCATCGATATCTATACGGCTGAAACTATATGGATGGAATTTTATTCCCGCCGTATAGTTGATTGTTAAACCTTCAGTACCTGGAAAATAAAATTTGTCGATGGCAAAGATATCTATACAACTGGAATTTTTATTCCCGCCGTATAGTTGGTCGTTAAACCTTCTATAGTCATTAAAAAATTCTATTTCTTCGAGAATTCTTTCTTATCCTAAAACTTAGCGAAACACCTTGTTTTTGATAGAAAATGACAGTAAAAGTTGTCGACCAACTTCAGCATGTATTAAGCAGGATTTTTAGTACTACCAAAATTCTTCTCCTCAACTAGAGCTTTCTAGCACTCTTTATTAAACATAAAACTTAAACTAAAACTAAAAAACTTTAGTCAAACCTTTATTTCACATGGGTTGCCTCCCATGAAGCGCTTTTTATGGTCAATAACGTAACCTTGATGTTGCTCACTTAGGTCAGATGAGTGGAACACCCAATCCAAAATAGTTAGTGTTCAAAGTGATGGCCTCCTTTTCATCATGCTTGGCTTTCTTCTTCCTGGGAAAATGAATAACAAAAGGATCCCGTGAAGGTTATTGAAGCTTCACGTTCCCTTTATGTAGATTAATCAAATCCTTAATAGTTATTAAGAATGGACGACCTAATATAATAGGAGAAGTAGCATCTTCAGGCATGTCAACAATAACAAAATCAATAAGAGCAGGACAACCTTTAATGTATACTAAAGTATTTTCTTTGATCTCTACAGCTTGTTTGTAGGTAGAATCTGCTAGATGTAAATTTAACTCGGTGATTTCAAAACAGCCAAGATTTAACTTATTAAAAAGACTTTTTGGAATTGTTGAAACGCTTTCACCTAGATCACAAAGTGCAGCTATCTCATTGGTCCCAATTTTAATCTTAATTGTAGGCTCAAATATATCATCAAGCTTTACAGGTAATTTTTTAGCAATTTTCTTATATTCTTCCTCAAGCTCACGTACCTTTATTACTGCCTGATTAACGAAGTGTTGATACATAGCTTCCTCATTTCCTTCACTTATCGGAATCTTGATATT
Organism: Avena eriantha; assembly: GCA_910589775.1. NCBI lineage: Eukaryota > Viridiplantae > Streptophyta > Magnoliopsida > Poales > Poaceae > Avena > Avena eriantha. Next base: position 3,124,999 of record OU342744.1, read on the forward strand.
GATCTTTTTTACAAGATCTTCAACAGTGTAATTTGGTGAAGGAGTATTACTATAATCAAGTTCTTCAGGCTCCTCCCTTTGGATTCTTATCATCTTGAGGTCCTCAGCAGGATTGGGCTCAACTTTACCTGCAAATTTAGCTAGAATGAGAGTTTGACTCTCGGTTATCTTACCTAGCTGTGCCTCAACAATCCTTGTTCTTTCTTGGAGGGCATGCAAATCATTCCTCAAACTTACAAGTTGGTTAGATAATTTACCAAGCATAGCATCATGGTTCTCCATTATTTTAACAAGGATATTGTTTTGCTCATTTTGTGAGTCCATAAAGGACTTAAGTGTTTCTTGGAGACTACCATTACTTGATCCCATATTATTATTAGAGTTACCTACAGGACTAGAATAATGTTTCTGAAAATTAGGATTATAATTCTTCTTCCAAGTAGGGTTATAATCATTATGAGCTATGACGTCTATTTCTTCAATATTTGATTCTGGGATAGCTCTTACCTGGTTTTCCTCACCTTTTGTAGCTAATATGAGCTCATCCAGCTTAGCATTGAGTTCTTTATTTTCTTGTGGTGAGACGGAGTTCACCTTCTTTGTGTTTGATCTATCCACATGCCACTAGGCATGGTTGTCTTGCATATTGTCTAGTAGCTGCTTTGCTTCGGTAATATGTTTTCCCATAAATGTTCCTCCAGCTGCAGTATCAAGCATAGACTTAGGCACAGGGTTAAGAGCGTTATAAAACAAGTGGAGAATTAACCAACCTTCCATCCCATGACGGGGACAGTTTCTCATGCATTCTTTCATCCTCTCCCATGCAAGCTCTAGTGGATCACGCTCTTCCTATCTAAATCCAGTAATGTTAGATCTTAGTTTCATAGTCTTTGCAAGTGGGAAAATTTTAGTCATAAATAAAGAAGTACACTCCACCCATAATGCAATAGTATTTCTAGGCAAATATAGCAATCATTCTTTTGCTCTTCCTCTAAGAGAGAAAGGAAATAAGCGCAATTTGATCGCATCGGGGTCAACATCTTTTATGCGCATCATATCACATATTTCAGTGAAAGTGTTCAAGTGCATACCTATGTCCTCAACAGCAAAGCTTCCAAATTGATTCTATTGAACCAAACTTAAATAGTGGGGCTTAATTTCATAATCATCAGTTGTAATTACTGGTTGGGTAATAGGAGTACGCAAATAATCATTGTTGGGAGTTACAAAATCCCCAAGCTTCTTTTCAGCCATATTTCCTATGTTTTGGGGCTTTCTTAAACAAAGACTTATAAAAGTAAAAGCAAGAATTTAAAGACTAACTGATTTTTTTGGGTTTTCAAATAAAGCCTGAAAGTAAAATAACAAAATTAAAAACAAGAATTAAAACTAGCAAGGTTCCTACTAACCTCAGCATGGTAGCTATTGCTTCCCTGGCAACAGCGCCAGAAAAAGGGTTGATACATTTGATCCGGATTACGGATGTAGTATAACTCTTTTTCTCTAGTAGACCTAGGTTATCGAATCCTCGGGAAGCAGAAAGCATAGTGAAGTTACTTTAACGGACCTTCGAGAGTTTTAGAATTCTTTTTGTGTTTTAACAGACCAAGAGTTTGCTGTCTTTTATTGTTGTCGATGATGAGAGAAAGGGCCTAGGGCTTTCGGTTTCACCTGTAGCTATGCAAAACATCTGATGGGAATAAAAGATAATAATAAAGTATGCATGTAATTGTTAGAGCAAGATAATTATATGTGGGCAGTGCATCCATAATTATTATTGCCTCCGCAACCGCTTATAGCAATAACCTACTAGTCTCATCCATATAAGAAAGAGAACTAATGATATGCATAGTGACGTCACTGTTAATCCCAAGTAAATCCCTCACATACAGCCGTACTACCCCTTCTGTCACTAGGTTCCCAACCTACAGATTAGTCATTACTCATACTCCCTGTACCTGGCTCAATCCTCGGGGTCTTGGATACCTGATAAGTCCTTGGATTGAGGCAAGAGAGGATACAATAATCATCATGTCATACAAACTAATACATGATCCCATATATAATAAATAACACGAACAAAAGCTACATAGCTAGGCCGAAGCCCTTAGCCCAAAGAGAATTACTCACGCATAGAGATGAAATCAACAATCATAAACATTGCAGTGGAAATCATGAGATTGATAGCAAATAGTCTTACAATATCGCCAATCGAAGATGAGATCTACTATTACAAGTGGTGGAATATGGCTATGGTGGTGGAGAAGGGTTTGGAGATTAGATCTAAGTCTATTCCTCTAGCGGCTCTTCGGTGTTGTGGATGCAGGTTTCTGGGGTTCTGCTGGGTGCTGGCGAGCTCCGTTTCTCATCGCCCGAAGCCTCTTTATATAGGGGTCCCTTTTTAAAAAGTTGCTCTGTTTGACCTACGGTGTAGATGGCAACTATACGACCGGAACTATATGGCCAGAATTTTATTCCCACCGTATAGTTGATCGTTAAAGTGTTTTTCTCCCCTTCACGACTCCTATTTTTGGGGGTTCTTGGAAATCTCGTATCTTTGACTTTAATGTAGTGATTCCCATCATCAACGTCATTATCTGCGCAGGGAAAAATAGAAAGAAATGACTGCATATCTCTTTGATTATTAGGCATTAGTGGCAGGGTTTAGGGAGATATTTCATCAAAAATATCAATAATATCCAGTTTAAATATGGACGTAGATGGCTATATTTCACAGCCATCAGCAGCCCGTCCTGGATCCACACGGAGGCCACCCTCCTCGAGGTCACCGAGCATGGTGGGCAACCGCCTCGACACCCTGATGCGAGACGCAGGGGAGGCCCTTGGAAACCCAGCACGAGGCCATCCTCCTCACCACCGCACCAGAGACCGAGGGGCACTAGATCCCCGCCGCCCCCTTCACTAGCGACGCCCGGCTTCACCGGTGGCGGCCTCGGGGGGGCGACGAGGCATCGGAGCAGAGGGCGAGGGGGGGGGGGTCGGTTAGGGTTTCGCCCTCCGGTCACCTGGAGGGGACGACACGAGGAGTGGTTTCTCGTGTCTTACTGGACTCACGTCACTACAAGAACGACTCGCCTGAATCATGCATCATTGTCCATTACAATTTTTCACAACAATGAACTGTTATATGTTGATCCAAATTCCACAAAGTAAAGGCCAACTTCTGACGGAGCGGAGCGAGACCCGTCGCCAGAGGTTTGGGCCGATGCGGATTGTCAAATACCTAGGTTTCCACCGTTATATAAACCTCTTGTAAGCCGCCGGCTAGGATAAGTTGCATCTATGAAATCTCCGGCGTTGTGTAAGCATTCTCCGTTATAGTGAAGTTTCGCTGGCTGGCGCCCGTTTTTTTTTCCTCTCTTTGTTGGAGGGGTTTTTCCACGTAAAATCTGTGTTCTCTTACTGTGATTTCGTTTTCGTTCTTCGTTATTTACTTGTCGCAAAGCTAACGAGAACCATCGAGGAACTGCGGTGGTATGTACTTGGTAGCAGATCACACTTTTTTTTTTGCGAAATTCCACCGATCTATTAATAATCATCAACAGCAGTATAAAAAGTCCTAAAAGTAATAAAAATTACAAATAGGTCATTGGATCCCGTAGCGACGAGTACAAACACTTTTTTCTGACCATGAAGAATCGGAGGCAGCTGCTGTGTACCGCGGACCGGTCGTCGTTGATGCAGATGTTCAGCTGTTATTGAGGCCCTGTCCAATCTCGCTCTGTTGACAGATCTGAATCGTGTATGTGTATATACTAAAATGGGAACAACGTCTGCTGGCATCGTTCCGTATCTACAGATTAAGCAAGACGAGAAGAGAGAACAACGGAGTTGCTCGTGAGATCGCTAGTTCCGCTATGAATAAAACGGAGGGTACCCTGCTAGCTGATGTTCCAGCTGCAGTATCCTCTGCTATTTGTAAGGACTGTATAATTCTATTCATAGCATATAAAAGTATAAAACTCTCCTTTTTTTCAACAAAAAAAGATGCATTGTGTGCCTACCTGGTACTCAACGGTACCAAATATATACCTCTGAAATTTGAAAAGAGGCAACGTGTTTATTTACGGTACATATTATTTGCTCAAGAATCAAGTAATGAAAACAACTGAAGCTCATGTACACTTAACCACGGACACGATCGAAACGCAGGAAGACCATTACCAGCTAACTCGGAACTCGGAAGGGTTCATATCCAGCTTGAGGCCTACACGAAACTGAACATGATCCTGGCACGAAAAACGGATGGCGAGCATCTACTTAGTCACGGTTCCATCGAATCCTGCTCACCTCTACTCTTTGTCGGAGACTACCTAGGACTAGCTAGGAGAAAGGCTGTCGAACTTGCACTGCCTCAGGACCCTGAGGCATCATCAGCAAACGCCATCACCAACACTTGGGCAGCTGGAAACTGAATACGACCGGTAGTCCTACGCCTCGCTGCAATAATTTCAGTGACACCTTCCAGGCAAAGTTTCACAAGATGGAGTGTGTTTATATATATATGGCACACTGTTTACTCAAGAATCAAGTAACGAAACATCAAAAAAAAATGATTACTGAATCCGGATGATAGTAGTGTCACGTGAGAACTAACAAGGTGCCTAAAACTTTCGATAGAATCCGATTATGCATAAGCGCACAACTGATTGGTGCCGACGTGCTGTATACAAAAGCAATGAGCTAGTGAAATCCGAATTAGCAAAGTACTGTACTAGTTATAATTCCCGTGGGACTTACAAATTGGCAAAAGACCATAATACAGAGTTCACAAACGGAACGGCGGTAGGACTGTAATCGAAATGGAATTGCAAATTCAGGCAAGTAGGAAAATGGAGTTACGAAATGCCAGATTTGTGGAGGAGAACAGCTTCCTAGACTGTCACCTCGCTCTGTCGGGTCAGCCGCATTCAGTGATCTCTTCCTCATGATCATTGTGCACGCTGAGCTCGACCTGGCCAGCAACCTCCACCTTCCGCTCGACGTTGGCGGCAGCCTCCTCCACAGTTTGATCATTAGCTGCTCCTTTGCCAACCTCCTCTGCCGGGCGTATAACGACAGAGATAAAATTAGTGAGGAGCAGCATGTGGGTAATAAACTCGGCACCATTGCTCAGCTGCCTGGCGTGGAAATCCCCAGATGCATTAGTTGCTGCATAGCATAACATCTCCGTCCACACTCTTCCAATTATTACCAGCTTATGTGGGAGTCCCAACTCCAAGCGGAGCAATGTCCGAACAAGGATGCTTGCTTTCACCAGCACAGCTTCGCCCGGGTAAGCATCCCAGCTGCCATTCTTGAGGACGTCACGGTCCATCTCATTACTTCCAAAATAACTGATGACATGCCTGTTTAAATAATCAATCTGTTGAGGAACATCCACGATTCCATGCTGGATAATCATCTCCGAGAACAAATCCCAGTGCTCTTCGTAGCTGCTGTAGGTTTTCCGAAACAAGCTACGAGCGGCTGGATTCGTGGGTAGGATGTCAGGGTGCTGAACGAGGAGGTACATCATGTACTCAGAGAGAGTATTGACCACCGATTTGTCCGTCCACGTGCCATCCAGATACGATTCTGTGACGGCACACTTGCGGAGGAAGGTGCGCGTGGCTATGTGCCAGATAAACACGCAGTTATGAAATTCCATCCTCATGCTCCAATCGAGCTCTTGGCTCTGGTTGAAGTTTGTCAACCTGCGAGCCCAATACCCACTCCGCTCGGCCACATCTTCAATTTGTACCATATCATTCTTCTCCCCTCTGAGAAAGCTCCATACAAGATCCTTGAGGGCAGGTGAAAGCTTGACATGTTTGGTGTAATGGCTTTTGTTCCACCAGCCCTTGAGCCCAATCCATCCAGCCATTCTTCTGTTGAGCCTGCTACTGCTGTGACAAAAGGATATAAAGTCATATTGCCCGACGGAATTGGACCACCTTCCATCCTTGACGACGACGAGGTGGTAACGTGCAAACACAATTAATTTGGCCAGCCACATCCATTCGTAGGCTCTGAGGATAGCATATGTCCAGGTTGACCCAATCACCTTGAAAGCTGATGCGACCTCCAGCGCGCAAGCTCCACCTAGAAGAACAAAAGTGATAACAATGTCGGGTGTGCAGTAACCATCTCTCTTGCTTCCTGTGAAGGCCACAAGAGCGGCGAAGCAAGACAGAAACGAAATGCCACGGATGAGGTAGCCATACCATGTGTGGATCACCTGTGCCTTGGTGTAGAGCATGTCGTACGCCACGGCGAGCTGCACCTCGATTGCTCTGTACATCTCCTCACCATACCTCTTCTCGCGTGCCAATACATCTTCCTCTTCTTCACCAACTATGTCCTTTACCTCCCAAACTAGTAGGGTGCTTGCGTCACTATCCCAATTCGTGGACGCCTCAGCTCTGTCTATGATTAAAGGCTTGAGAAACACATACTTCAACTCATGTGCTGACCTCACAATAAGTTCATAAATTATAAATTTGTTGTTTCTGGTGAGACTGTATAATATTGCATCAAAGAGTCCCCCTAACTCAGCATTCCGAAAATGGCTATTGGAACCCTTGCTCGCGCACCTGAGCGCCCATATCCTCTCGCTGTACTTGACAAATCCGGCCACCGAAACGAGCACAGCGGCGGAGACAATGGCCGCCCTGTCAGCAATGATGTACTTGTAGAGCACATACCCGGTGCCAGCGACCTGCACAAGCAAATTTAGCAGATGCCGGAGCCAGAGCTCATTGTCCTCCAGAGCGTAGGCCGTGATGGTGTCCTGGCCGCCGAGGTGCAGCAGGAGGAACGGCGCCCAGAAGGCAACCAGCTGGTGCTTCTCGGTCGATGCTTTGGACAGCGAAGCCGACATGTGCCCCAGCGCGTACACCGCGACGGTATCGGCAAGCAGATATACCAGCCAGAGGAGGACCTTGACAACAGACGACACGCTGTAGCGGCGGATCCCTGCGAGGAAGAAGAGGGTAACCTGCAGGCCGAAGCTGACAGCAACAACAGCTTGGATCTCCCATTCACTCCACTCCTCCAGCCAAGACTGCATCGGTGCCATTGATCCACCAACCTGCTGCAAGCAACAAGTTAAACTATGCACATCTATTAGCAAAGTGTAAACACTAAGCTGAGAATTCGCTTTTCTTTTTTATTGAATTATAAACTGTTAACAAATCAGTGCACGAAGCACGGTGTGATAAAGAAGTTTGAATGTTCGCCGAATTATATTCGTTGTGCAAATTAACCTACATACAGTATATGCTCATATAAAGTGAATTTATTTATGAGATGAAAACTGACAATTGGTAAGCATTCAAATAGACCTATCCGTGTATCAGGGATCCACACTCACATATTCACACAAGCCCATCTATCTAACAGGATAATCGTTAGCATGTTGTGCATGAGGGATTCACTCGACACATGCCTCTAATCTAACAAAGCAACAATCTGCCAATCTGGCATATGAAATTAGAGTATATAAGACACAGACTCACCTGTGCTGCAGCAAGAAGCCTGGGAGTGGGCGTCCACCCAGGGGTTTGGCCACTCCCTGGATCCCCAAGGCGGAAGACACCAACACTCGACGACGGCCTCGGCTCCGGCTCCGGCCAGGTTCCCTGGATGCCAGACGCCGCCGACCAATCCTTGGGTGGCCTCTGCTCCGGGCTGGGGAAGCTGGCTGTCTGGAGTGAAGAAGGAATCAAACAATCACGGCGGAAGGTGGGGGAGAACATAAAAGCTCAGGGGTAGAAAATTGGCGAGGACTGGCAGTCAAAATGAATTATCGAGACTGATGAAAAGCTAAAGCTGCAGATTCTCCTTTTCCTTTTGCTTTTAATTAACAAAATGAATTGTTCTGCTGTCATTGTACTGTAATTCTCTTCTTCACCTAAAGCATCCTCTGTTTATACTGTAATTCTGTTCATACCATATCATAAGAAACTCTCTTCTTCACCTAAAAAAGATGCACTGTGTGGCAAGTGAGGCACTTGTGGTGGGCGAGTTTGGGCCCTATCTTTTAGTCAATGGTACCAAATAGATCTGAAAGTTCAAAAGAGCCACCACGTTTATTTATACTAGTACATATTATTTGCTCAAGAATCAAATAATGAAGCATCCACAAACTGACTGAAACTCATGTGCTCTTAACCACGGACACGGTAGAAATGCAGGCATACTCGAAACTCAGAAGAGTTCATTCAGGGCAGAGTTTACACAAGGTTCATATCCAGCTTGAGGCCTACACAAAACTGAACATGGTCCTGGCACACAACACGGATGGCAAGCATCTACTTATTCACGGTCCCGTCGAATCCTGCCCACCTCTACTCTTTGTCAGAGAGTACCTAGGGTATATGAGAAAGGCTGTCCAACTCCAGGAACAAAACTGAACAGAAAAAGGCAGAAGAGGCTGTCCTGGTAGCTTCAGAACCAACGAACTTGCAGTGCCTCAGGCACTGTAGAGGCATCATCAACAATGCCATCACCAACACTCCGACAGTTCGACAAAGAACACAACCCTACAGATAGAAGCTAGCAATTTGTACAGTCTTCCTTGCATGTGGAGACCCATAGTCTCTGGCAGGGAGAAGATACGCACCTCGCAGGTCCTGAAAAGAGCAGTACACTGTGTTAGTTAGAACTTGTGATCAGTACTAGTTTTAAGAAGCCTTTGATGGCAAGAAAAATAACGATAAAAAAATTAGCCACATCACAGCAGGTTTGCGCATTGTAACTGAACTAGGTAAGAAACCAGACACACAACCGAAAGGTTCATAGGAAATTGCAAGTATTGTCTAGCCGTACACAATTTTACTATTTTCTGATAGACAAGCTCATTCCATGACTTCAGTTACATGACTAGAGAGGATTAGATATTATTAACAAGTGGAACATTCTAACCCAAAGAAGCCTCAACTATTATTAAGAAAATTATTAGTAGGAAAACCAGGTGCAATATAAAAACCAGCCTCAACTACTACTAGCTCTTCATAGAAATGACCAGCCCAAATAGAAGGATATAATCTCTAAACACTAGCCTATGAAGAAAGAATTCTTCATAATTAGAAAATCTGAAGGTGTTACTTCACGAACTGACTGTTAACATTGGCACCTATCACAACATTAAAATATGCAATACAGTATGATAGTGTGCATGCTTTACTGCCATAACCATCATTTTTTAGAACATACTCTGCATTGAACAGTGCACACTGCATAGGAGTAGAATGTTTGCGACAGAGCTAGTACTGTACTGCAGTAGTACGATATCTCATGCATTTCTGGAAACCTAAAAGATAAAGCGAAGCAACAGCTGGAGCTAAACTGATAAACCCAATCACAATTGATTGTATAAACCACCTAGGCTTTTGTATTCATTTTGTACTACTTGACACTAATGTGTCTACAAAACATGTATGCCATCCTTGCACATGGGAACACTAGTCTTGATGATGAAATAAGCAAGTGAAACAAACAACTACTGTTTCTAATAAACCACATGTAGACTCAGATTATTGTATGAAGCAGTTAGGTTCTTCCAGTTTTTAGTTTTTATTATCACTTGACACTAAACACGAGTAACATTTTAAGGATGCAAGGAGACAGACAAGTAGTCTTTATCCCACGAGAATCAGTTTTAATTGCTTTCTCATAGTCTAAACAAAGCTACTTAATCCAAAAAAAAAAGTAGCTACTTAGCTTTCTAGAATCATTGTATCGATCAAGTCTATGATACTTTTATAGAGGCACTAGCCAACTTGCTAATCAAAATGCATCCAAGTTGCTAGCCAAGTTAAATGATGAACGAAATAAGCAAGTGAAACAAGCAGCCATTGGTTCTGAACCAAAATGAACTCAGATTATTGTATGAAGCAGCTAGGATGATTGGGAACATATAAGTAGTCTTAACCCCACTGAGTTTGTGATACAGATAAGTTAAACCATGCACAACCGCATAAAAATCAGTTCTAACCACTCTGTCTTAAAACCATGTTTTACTTTACTCACAAATCAAAGCTACTTGATCCACAAAAAAGGTTGTTACCTAGCTTTCTAGTATCATTGTATTGATCAAGTCTATGGTGCTTTTAAAGAGGCAGTAGCCAAGCTGCTAAGGCCCAGTTCTTTTCGGCTCTGGCTTGTGCATAAGCCACCCCTGGCTTGAGCTGCCCAGAGAAACAACAGTGAAAATAAGCTAATAAGAAACTGCAATCCAGTCCTTTTGGCTTCTCATGTCCTAGCTTATTGCCTGAGCAATATGATGGAAAGTCCGTACTGCCCTTGGGATGAATTTGTATTCTGACTTAACTGTTTTTGAGTCATGTTGTATGATGTCACGTCTAACAAAAGATGCTAGCTGTGTGAACTAGCAGGATCTTGTAACTAACAGGAGAACGAACTAGCTATACATGTCTCTGTGAACTAACAAGTAAACCAAGTAGCTACACATGTTAACCAACAAGAGAACCACTAGCTACACATGTTAACTGAGATCTAAAGAAAGCTAATTGTACAGACATAATGCACAAACAGGGGCCAGTGCTCGCAATGGTTGTGGGAGTCAGAGATATATAAATTTGAACTAACAAGATTGAGATCTTGCGGTATCAAAAAATCGAGCGGTGTCTCTCCAGGTATTATTGCAGGCAGCAGCCGGAGGTTGAGCAGGCGAGGCCGGCGGGCAGAGCTTGAGAAGGCCGCTCGATCTGGGACGACGAGGTGCGGGGGGTGGCCGCGGGTTACCCCGCCTATATGGAATGGAACTGGGGCGAGGTAGGGAGCGATTTGGCGGCAAGAGGAGCAGTGGGCGGCGGCCGGAGTTGCCAGGGTGACAGCAGCGGCGAGGGAGGCGTCGGGGCGAATCCTAGCGCTGGAGGAGGGCGGGTCAAGGAGGAAACGGTTCGTTCATCCTCCTGCCCTGTGTGGTGGCATGTGCTTGTAAATAGCACAACGAATAGGGCTATACCCATGTACCGTTTCGTCTGAGATCGGGAAGCTGCGGGAAGCTAGGGTACCCTGGCTTCTTCCCACTGTGAAGGAATTGCGGAAGCCAGATGTCCCGAAAAACAGCTTAAAATCGAGTTCTTTTGAGCTTAAGCTTATTTTAACCTCTAAGCTGTCCAAAAGCTGCAAAAGAACTGGGCCTAAATTACACCACCATAGAATGCAGCAACTTAAATACACATCAGGATAACTGTTCAATAACACAAGACTGAGGAATGCTCTTACCAGAAGAGCATAGGCAGCACAAGCTTCTGCCCTCTACCCTCATGAATGTCTAAAGTTTAGAATAGCAAATCTAACATAACTAGCCTTCACTTCTGTTCAGAATTTGGCAATTGAAAACACACTTATTAAAGTATGCTATTACCAGAAGACTATAGACAGCACAAGCAGCTGCCCTTTAGCCTCATGAGTTTACACAATTTAACAGGATGTTAACGATACTGAAAGGCCAAAATTGAGCAATTCTGTCCTGGAATGGTCTTGCTAGAAAAGAATGTCTAGAATGGTCTTGCTAGAAAAGAATGTCTAGAATGGTTTTGCTAGAAAAGAATGTCTAGAAATAGCAAAAATAGCATATCTTACCTTCATCTCTGTTCAGAATTGGGCAAACAGCCCGAAGGCATTGAACCCCCACAGCTTGGGGGCATCGTAGATCCAGATTTCGCATTCCCTATGCACTGAACATTGGGGAAATCACCGGTGCCCTGTCGAAACACCTGACCACCCATAGCGGCGTCATCGCCCATGGTCCTCATCTGCATCCCCGGATTGCAGTAGAGCTGATCGTTGCATCTGAAATCGCAGGAGCTCATGACCTGGGCTGCGTCAACACCCCCACCAGGGACCAAATCGACGGCGCTCTTCGGCACGGGCCGGCCGTACGGGAAGGAGCCGATCTCCCCCTCGATCCTGCCCCTGATGTCGACGAGCAGGCAGCGTAGCCTGGCGACCTCAGCCTCGAGCGCGGCGTGGCTCTGGACCTTCCGCATGAGCTGCTTGTTGAGGGCCTTGAGGTGGACCACCTCCTCCTCCAGCAGCGCCGTGTGCGCCTTCTTCTTCTCGCGGTACTTGCGCACGGCGGCGCGGTTGCCCGAGGGGCGGCGCTTCTTGGAGGCGGCGCCCTCGGCGGCGGAGGGGGACTCGGCGCCGTCGGAGGAGGCGGAGACGACCTTGGTGTGGACGTGGACGCAGGTGTGGGTGTGCGAGAGGTCGTGCGCGGGCGGGTTGCAGGTGTGGGTGTGCGTGCAGGCCAGATGCTCCGTGTCCTTGAGGATGTCGTCGAAGTAGCTGTCCATGGAGCAGCCGCCCGGGGCGTCGGTGCCGAGGGACTGGCACAGGTAAGTCTCCGGGTTGGAGAAATCGAGGTCCCCGTCGTCCATGGCTGCGATCAGCAGGGACCGTGAAACGCGCGCAGATGTTCTTCGGCGGGAGGAGGGCGTTGGGGTAGCGGCGGCGGCGCCGGCGCGGGGGGAGAGAATTTTCTTGGGGGATTTGGTGTGGTGGGTTGATCGGTGCGCGTGATGGGAGGTGAGGGCAAATATCAGCCGCCAGGAGATGGACGGTGGAGAACGATCTGACGCCGCTTTATTATTTTTTTGTACTAACTTTTGTTTTGCACTTTAAATTTGTGCTGAAATTTGCAGCGTTGCTTGCACGTGAAGGTTACATTCAAACAAAAGCAAATTATAATTCAAAAAAATAAATATCGCAACTATATTTTCCCATATGTATCAAAAAATATTGTTTTACCTTATTTGGCACTTTCATGTTCCATATAAATTTCAGAGGCAAATTAATTATCTATCTTCAGAGGAACATAGAGAAATCGACCAAAAATTGTCAAACTTTTCTCGAGGAGCTAGACTATCAGACATACATAGCCATCTTTTTCCTTTGCCTGACCGAAAATTAATTATCTTCAGAGGAACATTTCCACGGAGTTTGCCTCTACACACCTGAAAAGCTACAACAGCATCCAGAGTGCATGCAAGATTGTTTCTAAAAAAACTATAAATACGCCAAAAAAAAATTGAAAAGTGGAGGGCTGAAAAGCCAATTTAAAGTACAAAAGGGCATCTTGTCAGATTTCTCTTTTTCATGTATACAAATTCAGCTCATTGTGTTATTTTATTTGAGTAATTACTGATGTGGAGTATTGTGGAGCAAGGGGTTTTGCATGTAACTAGGTGTCCCATGACGGTTGTGTTTAGGAGCAGCTCGTGCTCTCTCACTCTATATTTCCCTTTAGGTCACACATACCAACCTTATATACATGGCTTATAGCTTCGGCCTCCCCTTCTCCCCCTGAAACTTCTCCTTGAGAGTCGACAACCGCCCCTCTCCCCCTCCCTCCCCGGCGGCCATGGTGGCCGGCGAGAAGCTAGAGTAGGTGGTAGGCTTTTTCTTTCCCTTGTAGTAGTAGTAGTCTTAGATCTTGTGCTTGTGTGTTGTCCCCTTGTGGCGTCTGGAGTAGTTCGCGGAGTCTCTTGGTCGTCTCCGGCGTGGCCTAGGCTTGGAGGCCTTTCCAACGAAGCTCTGGTGGCAGGAGCTTTGGTTGGCAGCTGTTTAGGGCTTAGGGATCTCTGACAATAATACCAAGTGGTGGAGCTCTGCTTCTCGGCTGGCAGCGCACGCCGACGAGCTGCCGCTTCCGCTCTTCTCTGTTGTGCTTCCATGGAGGAAGCTGATGGTGGAGATCGGGGTGAGCTCCAAAAATAAGTGCAAGCTCCTGTAGCGTGTTACCCACAAGGCACGGCCTCTCCCCTTGGCTGATCGTGGTGGCGGGGAAGCGGATTGGCCTGTTCTTGTGCTTGGACATGTTGTCAGGAGGGGAAGATTCGATCTGCTCGTGTGCAGGTCGGAAGCTGCACCGCTGTGGAGTTCCTACACGGAGGACATGCTCTCCTAAGTGATCTATGGCCAAAAGGGGCCACTCCGCGCCATGTCGTGATGTGAGAACCACGGTCACCTCTGCCTCTAGGTTGTGCCATCTCGGAGGAAGCTTGATCTAGGTACGGTTCTCCACCCTGCTGGCAAACCAAGTGGTGTCGTCCCCGGTCTTGCCGGCAGCGACCGTTGCCTGAGATCCTTCATCGCCGACGGAGAAGAAGGACCCGATCGCGTTTTAGCAGTCTCATTCAAGGTCCTTTTTGTAAAATTGAGGGTTTCTTCTGTTATCCCTGTTTGGAGCAAGGACCTCTATGTAATTATGCCCGCCGATTAAATGCAAAAAAATACATGGCTTATATGGGTCTGGGCCACATGGGTCTCACATACAACACTCCCCCTCAAGAGGTGTGATAGATATCTATCATTCCCATATTGACACACCAAAGACTGCATTCCTTAGTTCCCAATCCTTTAGTTAACCAATCTGCAATTTGTTGTCCTGAAATCACATGCTCTATCTTGATAATCCCAGCATCTAGTTTTTCTTTGATGAAAAACCGGTCTATCTCCACATGCTTGGTTCTATCATGCTACACTGGATTGTTTGCTATGTCGATTGTTGATTTGTTATCACGCCACACATTCACACAACTAGTCTTCAGTATATTTTCTTCGAGTAAATTCCTTGTCCACAACATATCACTCAGCCCTTGAGCCATAGCTCTATATTCCGCCTCAGTGGTCGACCTGGACATAACAACTTGCTTCTTACTCCTCCATGATACCAAGTTCCCACCCACAAAGACACAAAAACTTGAGGTGGATCTACGATCATCTAGGCAACTTGCCCAATCTGCATCAGAGTACATATCTATCACAAGATGCTTGTTACTTTCAAATAAGAGCCCCTTCTTGGAGTCCTTTTAAGTATCTCTTCTATACACTGCTTGAAGATGATCACTCATAGGTTCATGCATGTATCTGCTTACCACACTAACTACAAAAGCAATGTCTAGGTGAGTATGACATAAGTATAGAAACCTCCCAACTAATCTTTTATATCTCTGTTTATCTACCAGTTCTCCTGACTGAACTATCACTTTGTGTTTTGATCAATTGGGGTTGAGGTTGCCCAACATCCTAGCATTCCTACATCAATTATAAGATCTAAAGTATACCTCCTCTGGGATAGCGCAATCTCTTTGTGTAATGCCCCCGAATCAGGTTTATGCAGATCTTAACATTTCCACCAAAATCCGCATAAAACTGATTCAAAGACGCCCACCAAACACTTTCTTGTGGGTGGATTTTATTACAAGTAGTTACATCACAATAGTTTACAACGATATCCATAAGAAACATGTAAATACAACAATGACTCGACGAGTCAAGAATATAGATGGTACAATACAAAGATACAATTCAAGAAGAAAGGAAAATAGTATCCGAGTACGGATAAGAACCAAATGGGACTAAGAGTCCTAAAGAAGAACCAAGCGGCATCCATAAAACCTGCGGAGGCCAAGCCGGAAGGGTAACCTTGCTAACATCGTCAATCACATACCTATCAAAGCCAAAAGAGGGTGCCAAGAAAGGGGTAAAGGAAAAGGAGAGCGATTAGTACTGACGCTAGTACACATCAATTCTTAGAATTTGGCGGCTCTCGCCTACATGGGTATGGTGGGCTCAGCGGCAGCAAAGCTTGCACTATGTAACTTATAGAGACACGCTACAACTTTGGCTATTAGAGCGAAATAAGAGAGCTCTATCTATTAAAGCACTATATAACTTATAGATGTAGGGGTTCCGCATATGAAAACAATAAATTTTTACCCTACACCCCTGAACCCCTGATGTTGCTAGGACCTATCTATTAGTAATACAGTAACATGAGGGGCTTTTCGTGAACTTACCCTTGAAGACTGAAAAGCGTTGTCAACGCTCAGGAGAGCGTGGTTGATGTAGATGAGTCGAAGCCAACCTCAAGGTCGTGATGAAGTCCTTGCGCTCATGTGGCTCCAACGACTTGAGTGCCTCAAGTGTGACACCTCGCGGGGAGTTACACATGTCCGGTGCCTGACGATGGCTCCCGCTTCCCCGATCCAGCAGCAGTTGTGGAAGTAGAGCTCCTAGATCTGAATCTCGCAGCGCGACGGTGCTCCGTGGTGAAGATGTCTCTCGTTCTCGCAGTCCGAACTTGGGACCACGATCACGAGAGAGAGAGAGAGAGAGAGAGAGAGAGAGAGAGAGAGAGAGAGAGAGAGAGAGAGAGAGAGAGAGAGAGAGAGGGAGAGAGAGATAATATATCAATTGGAGGTCTCCCCAAAAGAGAGGAAACCTTTATTGAATATTGTGTGTATTTATCTGGCCAAATACCCCCACTATATATAGGGGGAGAGGAGGTACTACCTCCCTCAAAGTCCCGAGGTGGGACTAAAGGAAAGGATAGGGGGAGGGGGAGGAGCCACCGACCACCCCCACGGGCCCCACATGGGGGGAGGGGGAGGGGCTAGCCCACTAGGGCGTTGGCCACCCCCTTGGCCCCTTTCTCCTCTTGCCTTTCCCTAATGGACCCTCTTCCCTCCGGAATTGGCCCATTAAGCCTTTTGACCTTTAAATTGATTTTCTCTTTTATTAAATAATTATGAATAAATGATTAAATCAAATTTAACATTCATTAACATATTATTCAATCTTTGTGGCTATGGAACACCTTCCACCTCCACTCCAGACATCCTTCGGACTTCCCGAAACTCTTACGGTTTTCTCTCTTCTATTCTTTGGTGATTCTACCGATCCTATAAACACTCTTTAAGCATCATAAAACCCTTAAGCGTGATACCCCACGGTTTGGGAACACTCCATACATGGGCGGGACACTCCCGGACCAATGATCAACAGAGGGACCTGGATGGCCATGTGACCCCTGTGCATTCCACGAAGATCTTTTGTCGTTTCAACCAGGATAGTCATGTCTTATTCCCTTTGTCTCTCGACACTCGCATTGCCTGAGATCTGATCAATGACATCACCATATCGTGTTCAATCTCGTTACCGAACAATGCTACTTAACTCGTTCGACAAGTGATATCTATGTGATCAAATCACACGTTGTGCAGCTATTGGATATAACTTCTTCGAGTGGGTCCTTGAGTATCTTTCGTTCACGTGGACGGACAAATCCCGCTCTTGGCATATATTGCCTCTACGGTTCCTCCGAATACATGAACACACCTTTATTGTCACTGTATTACCAAGTGACGTTTGATGCTATCTAAGCATTCTCGGGAGACAGTGATAAATATAGCCTCACGGTCTAAGGAATAGTCTACGAGGATCCATTTCTAATCATCGTAACTTGAACTTCGTGACATGATCGGGTCACGATGTTTAGGCTGGTATTGGTTCATCATCTCATTCTCATAATCAGTTGACTCCAATTCCAACTGGCATAAATTCCACATGATCAGGACACCTTGATCATTTGTTGACCAATGAACCAATGACTAGAGTTTCACTGGGAACCCCTGGTTGTTTATTTATCAGACGTGTATTGATGTTTCCTCTCAATACAGTTATAGCATGATATAAAACTTAATCATAAACTTTATGAATATAATAATAATCCTTATTATTATTTGTCTCTAGGGCATATTTCCAACGGTCTCCCACTTGCACTAGAGTACAAATAAACTAGATGCATTTGTTCTTAATTATTGGCACCATATATCCGGTACCCTGAACATGCTTGCTCATGGAAGAGGTTGAGTCTTGGGTCTGTACTTTATAGTCCCAAATCCTTTGCAACTTTCTAATGTCACCTTAATTGACATTAATACTTTATCATCACATGATAACATCTTTGTTTATGCATCGTCGCTATGGCAGCAGAACGAGGCCGGATTCCAGGAGCCTACAATGACTTTAGATCAACCTCGAGGGCTTTCTCATGGCCATTGTGCCCTGGGACACATCATTCTACGTTAAAAGCGAACTAGCCCCGCCATAACATTATACAACACTTTAGATGTTACCCTTATCTATTATTATAAATGTTATTATCGAAACACGAGTGCACCCTGTGCAACTTTCGATGTTTTTGTTCACCTCACTTCCTACTTGACTTTAGTTAGTTTTACAGGAGTTTCCAACATATTCCCTTATAACATAACCCTTTATGCTTTAAGATATGTCATCCTTTATGGATTTGAAAATATATCAACAGTTCTCTATTAGACACTGTGGACAAACTTAGCTCAACATTCTGTGATTCAAACTTAATCACTTTTAAACATTCCTTATTGGATCATATATTATGTTAAGTTATCATCATGGTTTTCTAAGATAGAACCTATGTCTCAACATAGTGGATGATGATCATCCTTTTCTTTTTTCAACCATTGATATTAAACTTAATACTATTCCTAACTTGAGTTATTAAGGACCAGTTCCTTAATTAACTTCTATTCTGAAACCCTTTTTAGAATCCCTTAAGGAATACTACATAATATCATAATACACTTATTATCAACTTCTACCCCTTATAAATCATTATTTATCGGTACTTGTGCTTTTATTCTTAAAACACTTAAGAATCACTCCTATAAGCTCCCACTCAAAATATGTTCCTAACATATTTGGGTATGAGTCACTACTCTTACTCAAACTATGTTCCTACATATTTGAATTTGAGACTTATATTGCTCCCACTCAAAAATATGTCATTCACATATTTTTTTTAGGAAGACTTTTATAGCTCCCACTCAATTTCATGCAAATTGGATATCCACTCACTATTTTAAATGATTTCAAAATCCTTTGATCAAATATCAAACGTGGAGATTTACTATGAGATACTAGTACTTTTACTAGTTTTAAATCCACTAGACATTTAGCACACTTGAATCAAATTCATTTGAATTTGTCCAATACTTGATAAATTGTGCTTTTGTCATTAACCCCCTTTTCCACTATGGATTTGCAGTCATTTGGGAAAATTCCAAGTAACTCCTTTACTTTGTAAGATTCAGCAACAAGTTGCTTTCTAATATCAAGGGAATTTTGCTTTGGGATTTCTCATATCATTAGCTTACCATTATTTCCTTAGTAGTTCGTAGGTATGTCATATTCCGAGAATCATGACAAATGATTCACAAATGTCTCCATACAAGATATGGGTTACATTTTGAATCCTACTTCATGTAGTGAAAACACCAGTGGAGAAAACACAATGATCATTATCATTGATTCTTTCCTTTGTGAAGAGAATCATTCAGGAACGTTTTCTGTTGCGCTTCTCAACACTCTAATGTAGGGTTTTGAATCCTCATCGTGTTTTTCACTATCTTCCATTTGCTCCATAATCGAGAAATATCACTGAATGCGAACTTTCTCAAGAATGCACCAAAATCCAAGCAATACAAAATTTGCTTCTCTTTTGGCTTCAGATATGGATTTCATATTCAAAGTTTCCCATGAATACTCTACAGGACTTATTCGCTATTGTTTTGGTTATAGCGAAAAACCCCAAAACATTTACGACGATCCATACTTGATATGGAGCCGATCTCACGAATCCAGATGGTTCACTATATCTTCTAATTGAGTGTTAACTATTTCTAACTAATGGTCTCTACATCTACACTACAACGATTTATTTGGCACCATCTATTCACCCACTTTGATATCTAATATCATATTGTGATGCTTTGCATTTTGAAATTTCAAGTGCATTGCATTTCACAATTTCTTTTATGCCATTCTTATAAAGTAGAATTTCATTACTATTGATCAAATTGTAGTAATTAGATTCTCTTTTATATTTAATACCCTTTGTTTGATGAAACACTTTGATCATATCAAATAGTTTCATACTTATGTGTCCTTTGGTAAACTTCTTTACATATTTAAACATTCATATAATGATAATTACCATTCTGTCAAAACATAATACATCAGATATGTATTTACTTTTAACAATTCATCAAACACTCTGTATTCAAGTAATACACTATGTTCAAGTTATTTTGCCGAACTTAGGCATGATTTATATGTGACAAGTAATCAAATGAATTTCACATATTATCAACATAACTTTGAATTTAAACAATGGTTTCGTTCATTAATGAACATATCATTAAGTTGGATATTTTAAGGCATTTCAATATTTTACAAATGTTCATGTATTATCAATTAGTTTCAAACAACAAGGATAATTCACATATAATCAAACAAGATATGAACACAAATAGAGATCATTCATAAAAGTGAAACAACTATTTGTTACAAACTCATATGAATAACCGTCTCACAAAGTGTGAGACATACTAAAGAAGTTCACAATCTTTTGATTACAATAATCATCCTAAACATAAACTAAGTGATAAATGTTGAGGGAGAGTGTCGTTGGCCATCATTACCAGGCTCGCCATCAACATGCAACGTCACCTCCTCTCCAGCAAGCACCTCTATGCAGAAGGACCTATTTTCAGAAAAACAGAACAAGTATCAAATATACTTAACACTACAAATGTGTTTGCAAGATTATAACATTTATAAAATTGTATATCAAATATATACCTTTGTCATCGATGACCTCAGCGACAACGGGTTCAACCATCACATCTCTGAAATGCGATATGAACTCATGGAAATCCCGTATTTCCGCGTCGCCTCTCATAATGCAAATCTTAGCAAGTGCTTGGTAGCTTGGTGGCAGCGACCGCAGCAACACGCCTATTGCAAAAGAGCTTACGAACCAGTTGTCCAAGAAGTATGCAAGACTCATGCATGCCTCATATATGCTTAACAAGTGATCATCCAGTGAGGAGTTCTCCTCCATCTTTATGGAGAGGAAATCCCCCATCATCTCATACTCCCATATGCGCACTTGTTCCACGAAATGTGATCTCTGATGTGCCATAACCATTCGGGGATTAAGACTTCCCACAATCGGCCATAGCCCATCTTCCATCCTGAGGCGCATCATTACTGATATGAATGTGGCCATCACATGATGACAGCAGCGGTGATCCCGCTGCTCCTGGGTCTCATGAAAATAGGGTGGCTCCAAGTACATCTCGTAGATCATGTAGTCGCTCACTTTGTTCTCGCTAAGGATATCATGAAGGCGCATGACCCATGCAGAAAAGTTGGATCCATCTAACTTGAGCTTTTCTCATTTTAACCAATTGTCAATAGGAAAGGTCATATCAGGGAGAACCATATTCTACATTTATAATTGCAAAAGGAATTTAGACTAAGTTTATAATTAAATGAGTTAATAATAACTCCACTCATAAACGCCTATCCCCTGAATGGTTCTAGTGATAACACGACCCCTTTTCCCCACATCTCCCCCGATCATCACGGCCATCAATGTGGGTTCTAGGGTGGACGCTAAACGTCGGTCACATCATTCATGCGACTCGTGCTCGATCTTTTGACCATCCGCATTCCGAGGCCACGTCTCTATAACATTCTAGGCTTGCCAACTCAACTTAGTGTATTCGCTGTGCAACATGGCTTACATCCACTGTATGCGAACGTAGATATGTCTGACACCCGCTCATCATGACTTGCCTCATACCGAAGAACTTTCTTGGTGGTGCACACTAAGGGGGAACACAATCATTGGTAATTTTTAACAAGGATCATCTTATTAGGCTACCGTCAAGTATCTAATACTAGCACACAATAATATATACAAACAATAACATTGAATGTAAATGTGATGTGATATGGTCCTTCACGTCGTGATCTCCATCCGTCGTCACCGGATTCCAGCGCTAGGATTCCGGCACCGTAGACACCAGGGTACCGGTGTCTTTTCGGCGTGGTAGTCCGTCACCTCCGTGACTATCTACTACTACGTAACATAAGGTAATCACTTTACCTTTGCCACAACCATATCACAAAGCAACGCCCCCTGTAAAACAAAGTTAGATGCCTCTACTTTATCTTTGCATATTTTACGTGGTTGAATGGGCTTTCGCACAAGAACCGTTCTTACCTACGAAATTTCGCCACAACACTGATCAAGTAGTTGTCTATACTACACCCCTTTTGGGGACCTCCGTTCCAAATGGCATACCAACTAATGCGAGAGAGACAGACACCCCAAAGCCACTTTATACGGTACAAGCCGTATGTCAAGCGTGGACCAGTCTCACGAATGAACGTGTAAAGTCTGTTGGGGGCCACTTCATCAAGCATTATTGCGGTATACACAAGTACATGTGGGAGGGTAACGACTAAAAGATCAACGCCCACACGCTACATCTCATGTGTTCTACCCGTACTAGCATTACTACGCATAGATCTAGCTATGATACCACTGTAGGGGTCTGCGTATGAAAACAATAAATTTTTACCCTATGCCCCTGAACCCCTGCTGTTGCCAGGACCTATCTATTAGTAATGCAGTATCAGGAAGGGATTTTTGCAAACTTACCCTTGAAGACCGAAAAGCGTTGTCAACGCTCAGGAGAGCGTGGTTGATGTACACGAGTCGAAGCTGACCTCAAGGTCGTGATGAAGTCCTTGCGCTCATGTGGCTCCAACGACTTGAGTGCCTCAAGTGTGACACCTCGCGGGGAGTTACACACGTCCGGTGCCTGATGATGACTCCCGCTTCTCCGATCCAGCAGCAGTTGCGGAAGTAGAGCTCCTGGATCCGAATCCCGCAGCGTGATGGCGCTCCGCGGTGAAGATGTCTCTCGTTTGCGTTGTCCGAACTTGGGACCACGGTCACGAGAGAGAGAGAGAGAGAGAGAGAGAGAGAGAGAGAATATCAATTGTAGGTCTCCCCAAAAGAGAGGAAACCTTTATTGAATATTGTGTGTATTTATCTGGCCACATACCCCCACTATATATAGGGGGAGGGGAGGTACTACCTCCCTCAAAGTCCCGGGGTGGGACTAAAGGAGAGGAGAGAGGGAGGGGGAGGCGCCGCTGGCCACCCCCATGGGCCCCACGTGGGAGGGGGGATGGCCCACTAGGGTGTCGGCCACCCCTTGGCACCTTTCTCCTCTTGCCTTTCCCTAATGGGCCCTCTTCCCTCCGGAATTGGCCCATTAAGCCTTTTGACCTTTAAATTGATTTTCTCTTTTGTTAAATAATTATGAATAAATGATTAAATCAATAGTTAACATTCATTCACATATTATTCAATCTCCGTGGCTATGGAACACCTTCCACCTCCACTCCGGACATCCTCCGGACTTCCCGAAATCCTTCCGGTTTTCTCTCTTCTATTCTTCGGTGATTCTACTGATCCTAGAAACACTCTCTAAGCATCATCAAACCCTTACGTGTGATACCCCATGGTTCGGGAACACTCCAGACATGGTCGGGACACTCCCGGACCAATGATCAATAGAGGGGCCTGGATGGCCATGTGACCCCTATGCATTCCACGAAGATCTTTCGTCGTTTGAACCGGGACAGTCATGTCTTATTCCCTTTGTCTCTCGACACTCGCATTGCCCGAGATCTGATCAATGACATCACCATGTTGTGTTCAATCTTGTTACCGAACAATGCTACTTGACTCGTTCGACAAGTGATATCCCTGTGATCAAATCACACGATGCGCAACTATTGGATATAACTTCCCTGAGTGGGCCCTTGAGTATCTTCCGTCACGTGGATGGACAAATCCTGCTCTTGGATTATATTGCCTCTACGGTTCCTCCGAATACCTGAACACACCTTTATTGTCAGTGTATTACCAAGTGATGTTTGATGCTATCTAAGCATTCTTAGGAGACAGTGATTGATATAGCCTCACGGTCTAAGGAATGGTCTACGAGGATACATTTCTAATCATCGTAACTTGAACTTCGTGACATGATCGTGTCACCATGTTTAGGTTGGGTATTGATTCATTATCTCATCCTCAGAATGAGTTGACTCCATTTCCAACTAGCATAAATGCCACATGATCAGGAAACCTTGATCATTTGTTGACCAATGAACCAGTGACTAGAGTTTCACTGGGAACCCCTGGTTGTTTATTTATCACACGTGTATTGATGTTTCCTCTCAATACAGTTATAGCATGATATAAAACTTAATCATAAACTTTATGAAATATGATAATAATCCTTATTATTATTTGTCTCTAGGGCATATTTCCAACAATAGATACAAGCTACAACTTCGTGACTACAAATGATTCAACTAAACAAATTGAAGGGCCACTAGCTTCAGTTTACTTCAAAGAGGTGTGACCCCTTTCAGACCAAAGCACAAACAAGTGTTAGGCACAACGGAGACAAGAGGATGGTGAGGACGCGGGCGAGGTAGAGAGGGGTGGAGTAGCGAGGTGATTGCTAGTGGCTAGAGCTGCGAGGTTGGAGACGCTAGGAGGATCTCTGGGACAGGGGCAGGCTCGTGCACGAGCATGTGGGCAGGAGCGGCCACGAGGCACCGCATCAGGGGTCAAGGCGTCGGGAGGATCTCGAGGGCATCGGCCAGGACGGGGACGCGACCGAGGCTATTAGACACGGGCGGAGGAAAGCTTGAGGTCACGGAAGAGCGGCGTGGACCTCGTAGAGGCGGTGGAGAACGACGAAGGTGAAGCCCTGCAAGCACGCGCGGCCAGAGGGTGAGGGCCGGTGAGACAGACCACACACGGAAGCGACAAGCTGGGTGATAGGGACAAGGCGGTGCTCGGGGCTAGCGGCAACAAGCTTGGTGTGCGGACGGGGTGCAGGCGGCAGAGACGCTGAAGATGCACTAGAGCTACGCCGAGCACTGATGACCCACAAGTATAGGGGATCGCAACAGTCTCCGAGGGAAGTAAAACCCAATTTATTGATTCAACACAAGGAGAGCCAAAGAATATTTATAAGCCTTAACAACTGAGTTGTCAATTCAGCTGCACCTGGAAACAAACTTGCTCGCGGTAGTTTATTAGTAGCAATAGTTTTGTAGTAGTAATAGCAAAGTAATAGCAGTAGTAAAAGTAAAGACAGTAGTAACAATTGCAGTAAATAGTAGGATTAAAGCACGGTAGGCATAGGGATGGATGGACGGGCGTTGCATGGACAAGACAACTCATGTAGCAATCAAGATACAGGGCATTTGCAGATAAATAAGGTAAAGCATCCAAGTACTAAATAATCATAGGCATGTGTTCCATATATAGTCATATGTGCTCGTAATGAGAACTTGCACAATATCTTTTGTCCTGCCAGCCCGTTGCAGCGGGGCCTCTAGGGAATATACTGGCAATTAAGGTGCTCCTTTTAATAGAGCACCGGAGCAAAGCATTAACACTCCGTGAACACACGTGATCCTCATATCATAGCCATCCCCTCCGGTTATCCCGATTCTTGTGACTTCGGGGCCTTTGGTTCTAGATAATAATATGTGTATACAACTTGCATGTAAGATTATAAACAATAATATCCTCATGAATCAATAACATGTTCAGATCTGAAATCATGGCACTTTGGACCTAGTGACAAGCATTAAGCATAACAAGTTGCAACAATGTCAAAAAGCACTAACAATAGATACTAGGCACCATGCCTAACAATCTGATGCATTACATGAACGATCTTATCCAATCCCTACCATCCCCATAGCCTATAGCGGAGGATTACTCACTCATGGATGGGGGAATCATGGATGGATGATGGAGAAGCGATGGTGATGATGATGGCGATGATCTCCTCCAATTCCCCATCCCAGCAGGGTGCCAGAACGGAGTTTCTTGTTCTGAATCGCAACTTCTAGTGGTGGCGGCGCATCGGAACTCTATCTGGAAAAACGTCGAACCCCCCACCTGTTTTAGATCAGAGGGCTTATATAGGCGAAATGAGAGGTCGAGGCGGAGTCCGAGGCGGCCACACCACCCCCTGGTGTGGCCTGGCCTGGCCCGTGTGGCCAGGTGGTGTGGGCCCCTCGTGGCTCTTCTTCGTCTCGTCTTCTGGCTCCGTGAGTCTTCTTGGAAAATAGGAGTTTTGCGATATTTTTGGGATTTTTTCCTGAAAGTTGAATTCCTACACAAAAACGAGGCACCAAATCAATTCTGCTAAAAACAATGTTAGTTCGCATTAGTTGTATCCAAATCACACAAATTAGAGAAGAAACAATAGCAAAAGTGTTCAGGAAAGTAGATACGTTTTGGACGTATCAACTCCCCAAGCTTAGCTTATTTCTTGTCCTCAAGCAATTCAGTTGAAAACTAAGTGCGATAAAAGAAACTTTCACGAACACATTTGCTTCATAAGATGTATACATTCTCAGCATATTATCAAATACTTAGGCAATTTATAATAAAGAGTATGTAAATAAGTTTACCCAGTAGTCATGCAAGCTTATGAGGAGATTCCAACCCATTAATAATAAGCAACATGACACATAAGCATATGCAGGATTGTAGTGCTCATAAGAAGATATGATAAAGTGGTGTCTCGCTTGCCTTTCTCATAAATGCCCGGGCACCTCTGAAGTTTAAGTGAAGACTAGAAATAAAAATGTCAGAGATTCAAGTGTCAAAGTTATGTCATAATTAACCATGATTTGGGATAAGCACATTACACTAAGAATGACAGCTATGCTCTCGGGGAGGTGCTCAAAGAATGAATGGTGACTCAACATAAAAGTGAAAGAAAAGATTTGAAAAGTTTGAAAGGCTTCCAAATGTTGAAAGTATGGTACTCATTAGCTTTGAGATCTCATTGCCCCTATCATAAGCATCTTTAGGTGATTAAGGTTAAAGTGAACAAGTATGAGGATATGCTTGACAAGTTATAAGTTGAAAATCTCATGCCCCTTACTTACGAAGACCGTTCCTCATGCTACTCAACTTTAGTCACAAGTAAGTTCTTGTCATTGTAAATACATGTGTATCATAGAGAACCGCTAACGGGGTACTCCTTGCCCGATGATACGGAAGATTCCCCATATCAAAATGACAAGGCAAGCAAATAGTGAGCATCTCAGCAATCCTTTTATTTCCTATTTACATAGGTTCTCTTTTTTTATCTTCTCTTTTTTTCCCTTTTTTTCTTTCCTATTTCCATAGGTCTCTTTTTTTAATAAAGAGGATGCTTCATAGATTGCTCACTATGGTTACGCTGCAGGTTTCCACCATGATTAGGCATGGCTTAGACCAGCCGGCCAGACGTTTCTCTAACACATATACAAAATCCATGAGCCTTACAAGCTCCCTTTTATTTCACATCGCCGGGATCCATAAGGAAAAGGACATGATATTAACTAAATAAAGTGCAATGTTGAAAGCATTCCCCATGATACATGGTTCTGCTAATTCACAACTTAAAAAGCGCAAGCATATACACAACATAGATAGGCACAATGGTTCAAGTTTATTAAGTGCAAGAAAGTAAAGTGTGCCATCAAGTTCGTGAGAGCTTTACTAACTAATTTTCACATAACAAGCAAACATTTTATTGGAAGAAAACAGAGCATAATAAATATGCAAGGAGCAACAATAATGCTAATAGGTAGATATGGTGGACTCTTTTTGACAACTTTGGTTTTAGGGAGTTGGATGCACGAGTAAAGTTATACTCATCACAACTGAAAGCTAGCAATAGAAAGGGAGTGACAATCGAGAGAGCAGTAACTGTCATAATCATGCTTGCGACAAAACAAAATTAATAGTGGCATAAAAGTGACACAAGAACTCTGAGGCAGAATAAATCATCAAGGCTTAACTGACTTTTTGTTTAGTCATATGCATGCGTGAGCATGTGCCAAGTCTATTCAAATAAAACGTTCAGAGGAGGACACCACAATGTCATTAGTACCATGCTATAATAAGGGAACAATTTCGTTTGTTTTCTTGAATGCTTGAGATTTGTTGCATGATTTCAGAGTCATCTTGGTTCTGAGTAAAATCTACATTGTTCCGTGTCTGCACCGTATTTGGTCCCTATCTATTTACAATAATATCTTCTTATGTTTTTGTTTCTAGGGTTTCTACATTCGTTTCCACTTCCATGAAAGAATATGAAAACAAATGTGGCACCACTTAGTTCCATCCGTTTTCGCTTTGTTTTCATCCCTACTCATGTGTTCCCTATCCACTCAATTGCGTCGACTAACCTTAAGTGTGTATCCCTACGGGTTCGAGAACTATGTGGACATGATCGAGACTTTCTCCGATCAATAATCATTAGCGAGATCTGTAGATCCATAATGACTCCCACTAGCTCCACGAAAATCCAATGATTGTCTGGACCTTTTTCGCTGTAATCAAATTCCCTTTGTCTCGCGATATTTTACTTATCAGAGATTCGATCATTTGGTATCATCCATACCTAGTTCAATCTCATTACCGACAAGTACTCTTTTTCTCATTCCTATGATATAACATTCTAGTGATCAAATCACTTTCTTGCAAGCTATGTCAATATGATATCATCGAGAGGGCCCTGAGTATATCTCTTCATCATCTGGATGGACAAATCCCACTCTTGATCCACGAGCCTCAACTAACACTTTTCAAGTACCTGATGACACCTTTATAATCACCCTGTTACAGTGTGACGTATGATGGAATCAAAGTACCTTTCCGGTGAAAGTGATTGACGTGATCTCATGGTCTAAAGACATTGAGTTACTACGAATGTGATAGCAATATAAACTTGAGGAAATGATCATATTGGTACATCTAATGTTCATGATCAAGAAACCTGTGATCATCAGTTAATCAACAAGCTAGTATTAAGAGAGGAATTACTAGGAACCTTTTATGTTTATAAATCACACATGTATTAATGTTTCCTATTAACACAATTATAGCATGAAAAACAAACATTTATCATAAACATGGAATAAGATAATAACCACTTTATTATTGCCTCTTGGGCATATTCCTTTCATGATTAGGGATCTAGTCTCGCTTTCCTCAGCAACTGCAGCTAGCATGTGCATTCCCACCTAGACTGTCATGTTCTGATCCATGTACCACAACCCCTTATGCCTTATTCTAGTCCCAAGACTCCTGCCCGTCGACCTCTCCTGGATCATGAACACAAACCGTTCAATAATGAATCTACAATCAATTTGATCAACCAAAGCACTCAAGGACAGTAAGTTGACAGGAAAATATGGCACATGCAACACTAGGGATAATTTTATACTTGGTGTGCAGCTGACTGTCCCAACACATGTGATGGGCTAGGTTGTGCCATATGCTGTCTGAATGATTTTCGGATGGGTAAAAGAGTGTGGAGTATATGATGTGAACTCACTAAAGTCTCCAACAACATGTTGAGATGCTCTAGTGTCCAGCACCCATTCAGAATTAATTTTATGGGCTGCTATTGATGCGTGTTTAGTATTAACTTAATTTGTGTAAAAAAAGTTGGCAGAGCCAGTAGCACTTTCCTACCCTCCTGTTGGCTGCTTCCATTCAACCGCATCAGCTAAATTAGCCTTGGGAGCATTACAGGAACCACCATCCTACCAAGAACCACCACTTCCCTGCCAAGGACCACCACTACCATTCCAAGAACCACCACTGCCATTCCAACCACCTTTATTGCTTCTGCTAGCACCATACCCTCTTCCTCTGCCTCTTCTGGGTGCTATGCAAAAATGGATAAGATGTCCTAGTTGGCCACAATTAAACCAGTCCCTAGTATCTTGCTACTCAGCCACTCTATAGGCAGATTCATTTCCATTTCCCTTTTTAAATTGTAGGTGAACCTCTTCCTAGGACATTGTAACAATTGCTTAATCTAGAGACGCAAGCTTTGGCTGATGTAGTAGGTTAGCATGACTGCTCTCAAAGCCTGTACTGAGACCTTTTAGAAAATGCATTAGACACATGCACTGAGCGATTTTTGTGGTTAAGAGCTGCGCCAATTTATCTAGAGCAGATGCAAGTTTAGTTTCCATGACAAACTCCTTCCTCTTTCTCCTATCTCCTCCTCAAGCAGCTGAGCGAAACTCTATCTTCAATCAGCAGACATACGGCAACTTCCTCTTCACCTCCCTTCTTCTTTCCAACTCAGCTCGATCTTCTCCTCTCCCTGGCGAGCAACAACTTCTGCTGATAACCCCCAAGAGGAGGGGATCACTGTAGTACCTCTCAATGTGAAAGTAGGCTATCGGTCCGCAGGAGCAAGAAGAAAAAGCTATCTATTCACTACAACTGAAGTGTCACAAGTTCTAGTTGTTTATGCACAAGTTATTGTAATAGGGAGGTTGATTTAATTCTTGGGATTGGAATGCAACAAAACAATAATGTGAAAGTGTCCCAATCCTCTTCAATACAAGAGGAAAAGACAATGGGTTTCTCTTATAGGAACAATGGACATGAGTTCATGGGTTCACTCAATCTTCTCTCTCAATCTATGGTGATGATCATGTTATAGATAAAAGTTCACACAATTGTCATGTTTCAATGGTAACTTGATGGTGGCTACATACCTAAAACAAATATTTGAAAGAAATACTCATTTGTGCTGCCAGGTCACCCTTGTAATAAGGCTAGCATTGGTTGTTATCACACCACACATCATACTTCTCCCTTTTTACCCTAGATAAAGGATGTTTGGTTACATTATGTCACTCAATACATATGCCGCTGTCACTCGGCCACCCATTACCTACATACATCATATTTCTTAATGGAAAACACTCCAAACACTAATGCAATGATTTATTTGTTGCGTGTATTATCACATCTCTCTCATCTACCTCCACTTGGTGGTGTCAAACACCTCACGACATGGGTAAATAAGGCATTTGCATAGATCAAACCATTACATGCATGTACTCCCTCCGTTTCAAAATATAAGATGTTTTCGCTTTATGAAGAAAATGTATCTAGACTTTTTTTAGTGTGTACACTCCAAACCTAAGTGAACCTACGCACTAAAAGAAGTCTAGATACATTTGCTTCATAAAGCTAAAACATCTTATATTTTGAAACGGAGGGAGTAGAATATTTTCAAAGTATGACAAGCCATAAAAGATCCAACACAACGGTAAATGCATAACAAGTATTATCTCATACCACAATATCCACCATAGGAATTACATCGATAGATCCATAATCATGAAATGCATCATATAAACTTCAAAAATGATTGTACATAGAGAGATTAGATCAAGATACCACCACAAACCCATAGTATAGGGGTGGACTACTCCCCTCTCATCACGGAGAGTGATGAGGAGGCATTGGTGAATGAGGAGAGGTGACCGGAGGTAATTCCGATAGCGGTTCCCCTTCCAATCTTCCTCTAACGGCGGCCAATAGACTCTCTGTTTTGGTGTTTTCGATCTCCGCATCCATATGTTCTGAGATCGCATTAGGGGACCTTTATATAGGCATTTTTAGGTCAAGACGAGTCCAAGGACGAAAGATTGAGGCGAATCGGACGGCCGAGGGCCAAAAGAGGGTAGGTGCGCATGCATCAGGGTGGGCCGTGCCACCAAACCTCTTTTGGGCTTCTTGGCCCTTCCGGTGAGGTTCAAGTTCTTCAGGTCCTTCCTCTTTGCTACGTATTGACTTCCCTAAAATCGTAGCCCCGTTTGACTTTGTTTAGGTCCCTGAAGTATAAAAATACCGCCCTCCGAAGCGGACGTGAGGGTCTCCCCTCATCCGGCTCTCTGCAGGGGAATCTCCACTCACTGCTTCCCCTAATATCCTCCCTTTACCACATCATGGGGGTTTACAGGAGTAAGAAATCACTTCTACTTAAATAGTTCAATACCAACCAACACATCAAGCAATAACCAGATAGATGGAATGATAACTGATAATACGAAGATATCAACAAAAAGAGTCACGAGGCTCGATAATGACCAATGGGTTAGGATCTGAGGAAGCTTAGTTTGGATGATGGAATATTCGCTGTTCTGATTGTTGAGATACTGCAAATCCACTTATCCAACAATTTCAGTCCATTTTCCTACTTTTTCTGCAAGGGCTTCAAGGGGAAAGCATTAGCCCTGGAGGTTAGGGTATTGAAAACACATTGAATAGAGATCCGAATCGAATACAAAAGATCGTAAATGTCCGTTCGTTCTTCTCCACCTGATGACGAAGTACCCGGTCTCAAATGTAAGTGCTTTCTGGCTAAGGCTTGATAGCCGCCTAAAAAGCACACAGGAAAATCAAAGAAATGGATAGGCACGAGCCACTTTAGAGCTCTAGCACCACTCTGAACTACCACCCGCGGAGCCTGCTGAGCCGCCCGCTCAGCCTGCTCCGCCGATGTTTTGAAATCAAAGGTATCGCGTAGAAGGGGGACGTGTTTTTCCACCTCTTTTGTGCGCCATCCGTTTCTGCTCTCTTTCTTCGAACCCATAAAGCATAACTCCTTCTCTTGCCTTCCTGACGAGGAAGATGCTAAAGACGGTTCAATAGACTCCTCGAGAGCCTGCTCGAAGCAATCCCTTCGATCGACCATCCCTTGCTTGACGAGTAGCTCTTTCTATTCGTTTGCCAAAGCCGCTGCTGTCAGGCCCAGCCCACCAGGGATTTCCAAATCGTTAGCGGCGGGTCTTTCTTCTTCTGGGCGAACTGCGGAGCTACTTTTGAGCCTTCCTCCATTCGCAAATGCGACGTGCTCCCACAAGCAAAGAAGGATTCGAAATATGACGTCGATGTGATCATAGTAGGATGGACGTTGAGAATGGGCCTTATGGTCTTTTCGCTTGCAGAAAGCCTTCCACTGGCAGGCGATCGTGTTTTTCACAGGATTTCTCGTTACTCATGTCAGCATTCTCACTTATGATATCTTAAGGTCTTGTCACCAAAAACTTTCCCCGATTGACTTAACGTCCCGCTAAACAAAACTGGATTTTCCCATCCTGCAGAGTTATAACCAAAATAAAGGGGATCATTGGTAAATCCTCAAAAATCAATATAAAACATGGATATAAGATTATATATGTTTCAAATATGTGGGAATATGTATTAATAAATTAAAAAGTTCATGTATGTACTTTAAATGCATAAGCAACCCAATCCGAGCTTCTTCTCCCCTGACGCTTAGCCGCCTGACGCGCTACCACCTCTTCTCCATCGCCCTATCACCGGTAGCTAGACCAACGCATCCGTTGCCACCTTGGAATATGGCTCTGATACCATGTGAAGTATTGTGGAGAAAGGGTTTTTCCTGTAGCTAGGTTACCCCTGGCGGTTGTATCTAGGAGCAGCTCATGCTCTTTCACTCTATATGTCCCTTTAGGTCACACAAACAAGCCTTATATACATGGCTTATGTGGGCCTGGGCCACATGGGCCTCACATACAACAACTGCCTATCTTGTCAAGTAGCTAGTTTTAGTTGAAATCCAACCTAGCTAAAGATTCAAGTCCTTTCTTGTCACATGATATTCAACTTGATGTCACTTCTTCCACTGAAAGAGGCTACTAGGACAAGCATTGTTTCCAGAAGTTGGAGAATCCTCTGGAGATTCCACAGTAATCTATTTTTTATGGCCCCAATGATCTAGATTACAACTCCGATGAGTATGATGGCATTTGTGAACAAGCCATTGTCGATTTTATCAAAATAAGAAGAGCTAAGTTCACTGAGGCTGTAAATTTCGTTATTCAACGGCATAGTGGGATTGGAATCAATGAGTTTAGCATCAAGTGTGGCCTGCACAAGGAAGACTTTGTCATCTTGACAGGTGGATTGCCTTTCCCGCTTCATCGAAGGCAAATATCATAGAGTTTGACACGAAGATACAGAATTGGCCATCCGAAGAAGTTCACCACCTTCCTCTTGAGGTCTTAGGTGTTCAAGGAAGCTCTTTTGTGCAGTCCTTGCTTCTGGCTGATGTTTCTATACAACCACACTTAGGTATGTGTGGCTTTAATATACTGTGAAAGCTTGTTCTAGAATATGTTTATATATTTAACTAGTGGAAAATGGGCTTTTAGTCCCGGTTGCCAACCGGGACTACGGAATCGGGACTAAAGGGCCTTTAGTCCCGGTCGTCCACAAACCGGACTAAAGGCCTTCACGGGGCTGCGGTCGAGCACGGGACCTTTAGTCCCGGCTCATATTCTAAAGAATTTTTTCAATTTTTTTTTCAATTTTTTTCTTGAACTTTTGAATTTTAATCTCACATCTGGAACATTTTAACACTAACTATACTTAATTTTAGGTTAAATTGCACTTATGGTCGAATTTCCCTGTCAGCCACCCATCCTAGCACTACTCCAACCCCAGCACGCTTAACTTCTCCATATTGTGTAATGGTGTTACAATATGTTAAATCCAATTCGTCTCACAAGTGCAAATGAACCTATTGTTTCAAAACACATTTTAAAATGTCAAAAAGTTCATAAAAAACATATTTCCACGTATATAAGGACTATCTATATCTGCACACAGTTTTTTTGGCAAAAAGGAACATTTTTTGTGTCCCGTGTAATAAAGACATTTTTTGAGGCTCTAATATGGCTATTCATAGTTTTTCTATACGAGCCACATAAATGTTCATTTCTCTCTAAAACTTGTGTGCACACAATGAATGTCGTGATGACCATACAAAATTTTCTTTCCGAATATTTTGACATTCTGAAATTTATTTTTGATTGATTTTTTATAATAAGTTCATATGCAGTCGTGAGCCAAAACACCATCCCACGTCCCTTTTCTTTATATAATTGGACTGCACAATCTTAAGATGTGCTAAGAACACTTGCCTAGTTTGGTTGAGAACGACCAACCCAATGAAACCCACCAAAACACAAATCTTGCATAAAGGAATTCCCTCCCATGCTGCATACGAACAAGATTACAAACATCAACATTTAAGTAGTTTACAAAGCACAATATCTGGTGTTATCATGTCAGTCTACTCGTAGCAGCACAAGTCTGAACCAAAAGTGTAAATCCAGGCGGGCTTACCACCAAAATAATTAGGAGAGCAATCAAAACAGCTTTACTGAAGATATATGTTGCTAATCTTTTCAAGTATTGCATTGTTCTGAATGGGTGCTTTGCTAGTGTAAAATTCCCAAGTCCAACTTATGCTTCTCCCGGATTTTTGAAAATATAAAGAAATACGTACTTACTAAGGATTGAAGAATAGATACAGTATCCAACAGAAGAGAAGCTCTGTTACTAAGGCATACTACCATTCTAGAGCACCATGTTTCAGTTTGAATATACAAAGATGACAGTTACCTCAGGTTCGCCAGGTCGAAAGAAAATGCCCTAAAAAACGAGAAACCATCAAAATAATTAACTAAATAAATCATTCTTTAGGGCCGGGTGTAGTCAATCTGCTTCCCTGTAGGCACCTTGGCATCTGGAACCAATGATATGAGACCCGCAAGAGCAGAGGAACATCTGATCCTCCAAACCACCAGAGTGCTTACGAGATGGGGAGGTAAGAAATAGAAAGCCAGAGCAACGAGGAACGCGTCCTCCGTGCGTCGCTGAACGTGGTAGCTGCGTGGGGGCAACGAGGGCGACGCTGTCCATCGGGATCTGGGTGACGCCGGTAGACACACCTCGAACTGCTCCCGGCGCATGGGCACTGCCCGCCTCACGCCGAACACCCTCCTTGAGTCCTTGTGATCTTGCATGACGGAGTCTCGATTGGGACAGACATGCTGCGAGGGGTAGTGCCACCATAGTCAGTCAGATGTTGTTTATGAAGAAAGCCATGGATTTTAGGAACCAATGCGAACAACTCACCTGAGGAGCAAATCGGTGAATCCTACCGCCGACGAAGCCTACACAACCCGGCCTGTGGAAGAAGAAGGGGATGGGATGTCGAAGAGAGAGAGAGAGAGAGAGAGAGGAGAAGAAAAGGATGAACTGAGATTATGGGTGACCGGGGGAACGTGGTGGCGCGATGCTAAACTGCGCCTGCGGGGTATATGCCCCGAATATCCTGGTTAACGTACGGAGCAGGATTATGGGGTTATCGCCACATGCTTTGGCGATAGTGTCGTTTTCAGATGGAGGGCACACTGCCCCATTATTTACTTTACACGCCCCGGTCAAATCTCTCTCTATATATATTTACTTTACACGCCCCGGTGCAACCATAAAAGTCAGCAAAAAAAACTAGTAATAGGAATAGGAGATAAAATACTCTGTCCGTACGATGCTATACATTTCTCTATATCTATGCACTAAAATACGTTTGTATATATGATCACACAAATCGGCCGCAATATCTTTTCGGGACATCGCGGACTATTACATAATCAGCCGAACGCTTCGATTGAAACAACAGTTTAATTGTAGTTAGAGATGCAAGTTGGTCACCAATTAGATACCCTTTACCCTCCTTAGTTCAAGGTAAAATGGTACTCGCTCTGACCCATTTGTATCCCTATTTGGAATTAATATACGGGGAAAACCAGTATAGTACTCCGGTGTCACATGATTATTAATTAATTATGCCTTGATGGTGAGGCCGTACCCGGCCACGGCGAGGAGGACGAGAAACAGCACCACGGCCAAGCGCACGAGGCCGTTGGCGAAGGAGACAAGCATCGCGCCGGCGGCGCGGGGCAGCCAGTAGGCCGTGACCATTTCGAGTGCCACGACGGCGAGGATGCCGGCCAGGGTAGCGTAATACGCAGCTTTGTGGGCACCGAAGACCGGTCCGATGGCCGGATGGTAAAACGCGGCGCTCATGTCAACGACCAGGGTGAGCGAGCTCAGTAGCCACAGCGCGTGTGCGACGTGCCCTGTCGGCGGCGACGCGCCCGCAGATGCAGATACGAGCTGCGTGATCTGCGCTATGGCGTCCCCCATGTCAATGACCGTGGCGTCTGTGCCGTCGAGTTGGAAGCTGGCGGAAGGCATGTTATATGTGGCGAGGGATTCTGGGTATATTCGGAGAGAGAGGCTCTGTAGCCACGACGTGGCGTTTTCTATCTTTCTACTCCATCACATGAAGTTCTCATGCATGGTTCTAAAAAAACTGTGGAATGGGAGGCAGAAAGAAGCTTATAGCTACCAGATCGTAGGAAAACTACATATTGTCTCTGATAACATGGCCACAATATATAGGGACAGCAAACCAAGATTTCGATACGCGATATATACGAAACTGCGGCCAAGTGATTAGGTACTAATAATAACGTATGTACCAAGGAAACCCGGCGTCAAATTTTTGGCTCCCAAGCTCCAGTGCTCCTGGTAATTTTAATGAAATCAAAATTATATTTGTGAGTTTCAAAAATATTTGGAAAAATATTCGGATGTAGCCCATCATTTATTCCACAAATGTGCAAAATATCAATTTCAAATACTTTATATTCTAAGCTATATAAAAATAACAAAAGTGTAGATCTATACAAGTATGTTTTCAAATCCTTAAATCTTATCAGATTTGTCATTTTTTGTAGTCCACAATACAAGGAATTTCACATCATGATTTTGCATACTTGTAGGAAACAACATTGACTATGCTCAGAATTATGTTCAGATATTTTTGGAACCTATGAAATATTTTTTAATTTTTTTTAACCAGAGGGAGCACTGGTGCTCGGGATCCCAGGAAACTTTCTGGTTCTGGCACCTTGTACATTTATAATTTTTGCAGGCCGCGTGAATCGAGGAACTACAATAAGCACATCAAGTGAGTAAGCGCGTGAGACATGACGCTAATCACATGGACACAAA
This sequence comes from Avena eriantha, assembly GCA_910589775.1. Taxonomy (NCBI): domain Eukaryota; kingdom Viridiplantae; phylum Streptophyta; class Magnoliopsida; order Poales; family Poaceae; genus Avena; species Avena eriantha. The sequence goes on from OU342744.1 coordinate 3,162,533, forward strand.
CCGTGGACTAGTTACCGGTATTTCAGTTTTGCTGGGCTTAGTTCATATGTTGTACACAGTTTTGCCCACGTCTTGCTCACTTTTCACCTAGCATTTTTTTTTGAAAATCTCAGAAATGGTCAAACGGGATGTTGCCGTCAGGTCAAAGGATTTGCCCATTAAAAACTGTCGAGTGGGGCCATGTAGGGTTAGTTCCAGTGATAACACGTTGGACTAGACAATCTCTCTCTTATCCTTAGCGAATTGACATTACGTGCTGACAAGTGAGCCACTTGATACGCTAAAGGTGGGACCATAGATGTAAATGAAAAATGGATCCACATACTCGAATTGGTGGGGCCATAGATGTTATTAAGCGGTTGGGCCGTGGTCATATATGACACGTGTGTTTGCCTATTGGCACCAAGCTGCAGCTAGCCCCAGAGCAGTTCATCCACCACCCACGGGCATAGTAGCCATCACTGGCGCCTCCCCGAATCGCCGCCTCCGTCCTCCGGTGGCGACCTACGGACGATGGCGCTGCTCCTCAACCATGGCTGCACCACATTGTTTCTTTTTCCCCCATTAAACTTCGAAGCCGTACACGCCGTAGCAGATCCGCCGCCCCGACTCCCTAAATTTCTTCCGCCTGTAGACAGTGACAGACGGCCACACAAATAGCTCGCATTGCTTGGTAAGCTCGCCGCTCCTGCTCTGCCCTCCCGATTCAATCGCTAGGGTTCTTGCATTGTTCTCTGAAATCCTAAATTTCAGGTGTGCTTCGTCTTTAATGTTTGGTTGTAGCGGGTATACCGGCGTGGGAGGGAATTGGATCATGTCCTGACCATGTTCACCTTCTCCTACATCTGAGGAAGTGCAGGTAGTTCAAGTTATCAGTTCTCTCAATGACCCCTTGATTTTTGGGTGTCATTCAAGTTGTTTATGAATTTTGGGGATTGTTCAGCTCGCAAGGGAATATGATGATATATGGAATATTGCATATCAAGATGAATCATCCCAGTGGCTTAGACATAAGATGGCTTTGCAGGAGATGGTGGATAATTTGGGTGTGGAATTAGCGCGTAAGAACTAGTTGGTTTTTGATATGCAGCACGACATTAAGGAAGAAAAAAATTCAGAGCTCGACCGCAAGGAGAATGCTAGAGCTAGAGCGAGGGGAGAAAACAAGATACATGGTGATTCATCTCTATATTAGCCTTTGTATTATGTATGAACCGGTAAAGTGTATTATCAACATGTGCGAATAAGTAGGCACTTAAATGAGTTGATTTTTGACGGATGGGTGTGAGCTCATGTTCAACCTTTTGTTGTGATGAAATTATTAGCATCAATATTGTGAAACTACTTTGCTGGTAACAAGAAATCCAATGAATTGGTACAAGTAGATGTGCATGAACATGTTCCTTACTAAAGCAAAGTTCAAATACATAGCATTGGTACAAACCCTTCAAAATATCATTACATAAGCTAATAGAGAAACGGGTAGCAGCTTGTTCAGCACAAGTACATGTTCAAGATTATAGCTTCACGAACAAAGCAAACATAGCTACTTCTAGAAGACACTTCAGTACAAAGCCTCTCGCTATAATTTATTTTGCTTACCACTAAATTAGTTAACAGTGTTACAATTATCAGCATATAACAGCTGAACTGGAATATCCTTGTGCCTCAAAAATTCTTCATTCGAAACATTCGTATCCTGCAATAGCTTTCTATGTCTGTACTTCATTTTTAGATTGACTAAAAAATTCAGATTGGTATCTAGTAGAAATTGGGTTGCTGGAAGGGCAAGTTATTATCCTATGGAGATTGCTTACTTCTAATCAATTCTGTATTAACGAGTTTGTCTATGTTTATGCTATCATTTCTTGAAATACCGAAGGGGGTAAGGAAATGACTAGATTTTTATTGGTCTCGCTTTTTTTTGGCAAAGTGATGAGAATAAAAGAAAAAATACAGAATCACAAAATGTAACATAATTTGTAGGCCTAAAGATCAGGGTGGCCTAGGTATTGAGGTGTTGGAAATTAAAAACATATGTCTACTGAGCAGATGGTTATTTAAGTTATTGAATGATCATGGGGTCTGCCAAGAAATTTGCATAGTAAGTATCTTAAGCATAAAACTTTGTCTCAAGTCCAAGTGAAACCGACTGATTCCCCTTTTTGGAAAGAACTTATGCGGGTAAAGAGTGAATTCTTTGCTAGAGGTCATTTCAAAATAGGGGATGGCGCCAATACTAGGTTTTGAGAGGATATATGGTTAGGATACACACCTCTAGCGCAGCAATATCCAGCCTTATACAATATTGTATATAGGATTAATGTTACCGTGGCACACGTATTATCTCAATTACCTTTAAACATTGATTTCAGGAGGGTACTTAATGGTAATAAATGGACTGCCTAGTTACACCTATGCCAAAAACTTATGATGGTTCAGCTATCGGCGGAACATGATGAGTTTGTATGGAGCTTAACTTCGTCTGGGGTGTTCTCAGTAAAATCCATTTATGAAGATCTTATGAATGATCACACGGTCTTCCTTCGGAAATATTTGTGGAAGTTGAGGATCCTGCTTAAGATTAAAATTTTCATGTGGTTCCTTCAAAACAAAGTGCTCCTTACTAAAGATAATTTGGTTAAAAGGAATTGGGTAGGATGTACCAAGTGTTGTTTCTGTGGGTCGCAGGAAACCATCGAACATTTGTTTATATTGTGTCCTTTTGCTCAGCTGTTATGGTGTATTGTCAATTTTTCTTACAATGTACCACCTCTAAATAATATCACAAACATGTTTGGAAATTGGTTGAATGGTGATAAATCTTCTAAGGCTAGAATTCGCATTGGTGTCTCTTCCTTACACTAGTGGAAAACGGGCCTCCAGTCCCGGCCCGTAAGGGGCTTTAGTCCCGGTCCTGGTAACCGGGACTGGAGGGACGGGACTAAAGGCCCACCCATTAGTCCTGGCCCTCTTACCAGCCGGGACCAATGGGCATCCACGTGGCTGTCTCTCTGGGCGCTGAATGCCCCCCATTAGTCTCGGTTCGTATTACGAACCGGGACAAATGGTTCTCTGCCGCGGCAGAGAATTTAATTTGTATTCTTTTTTATTTCAAAATAGTTTTCTACGCTACCACATACCGTACATGTTCGTGCATACATAAGATAACTTCTCTTAAGATCGAGCATACAAATATATACATGATAGTTACACATGGAGATCACAATTATCGGGACTAGAGCCCGTCTATTCAATTACACGGTCGAGGATCATCGGCGCCTATTCACACTAAATTCTCGGGCGTCATCTATCATCTCGTTCATCAAGAATCCTGCCAGTTCTTCAGCAATTACTACTATGCGTTGCTGTGGTAGGAGCTGATCCCGCATTTTCTCGAACTATATAAGAAAAGGAGATCAATATGAATATCAATCATGATAACAAAAAGTGACGGTAATAAAAATAATGTTATGAATGTATTGCTTACATCGACTCTATAATCATTCAGCTCACTAGTAAACGTGCGAATGAACTTGCAAACGTAGAGTCCAGATAGATTCATCCCGTGTGGCTGCCTCACGCACTTTACGAGAATAGAATTCAATCAAAATAATAATCCAGCATCATAATTGTATTGAAACTAGAAGTAAAGAGATGCGCCTACTACTTACCGAGACCGGCTTAAACGTCAGCTTCTCAGTAAAGTCACCCGTAACCGCACTCTTGAACTGGTTCTAAACCCTACCCGGTAAAGAAAATGAATGAGTTATTTATTACGTGATATCTTAGGAAATCAACGAAAGAGAGTGCTGTAGCGCGGAAATTACCTTTGGAGCATGTCCTGCATGTCACTAAACTGTTCCAGGGGTCTCTTTAATGGGTCCATGACTTCAACTCTTCCCTTATCAAGTTGAATGTCCATGAGAATCCAGTGGAAACTATACACGTTTATATATACATCAGTAACTCATCAATTACACTTAACATCGAGTAAGCAAAAGAGAATGTGTACAATAGAGTAAGACACTCACGCGAAATTGTAAGGAAACAGTATGTGGTCACAGAAATTTTGCTCCGTTAGAAACCTTACAAGGTTTTCCTGTGTGTCCTTAGGTTTTTCCTTTAGCGTCCGACAATGTATTTTATCTGGGTCAATGAACCCAACACTGAAGATTGACCTTATTTTACATTCCATGATCTTCATTCTGCATAATAATAGAGTACAAAAGGATATAATTAGGATAATTACATGCAATGAACTGAACAACTGAAAAAAATGAACAGCTTATATATAGACAATGAATTCAACAACTTATAGACAATAGCAACTCATGAGACTTTTGTCGAGGGCAGCGAAAGTGTATAACTGGAAGAGTTCTGGAAACTCAACATGGACCTCTTCTTCTCGGAAGTAGTAGTCATGTGGGACTTTCGCCATGATCATTATTCTCTCCTCCTTTACGGCTTTCAAGTACCATTTATGTAAACTCCACATTTGTGTTGGCAGTTGTTGGAACTGCTCAAAGATGACCAGAGGCTTCCCTGGGACATATGTAGGGACTACCTGAGCCTTGGGTAACTTGTCGTCCTGGGAACTTAGCAATTCCTCAACAGTCACATTCATAGCGGCCGCAAGCTTCTTAGCTTCTTCCATATCCTGCTGGGGAGTGTCATAGGATACCACCTTGAGGGGTGGGGTCGATTTTTTGGCCTGTTCCCCGAGCTGGGGGACGTCCTTTGTTTTCCCGGTTGCACTTTGACTTGATGATTTGCTCCCGCTTGCACTTCTACTTGATTTGCTCTTCTTCACTTCCTTCTGAAGTGTGCGTCGATAGTCATCTGGCTTATGGTGCAAGTCATATTGCAATTTTGTGTTCAGAAAAGAAAGTACTTACGCTTTTTGCTTCTCGGTGTATACCGGGGCGGGCTCGGGTTTCTTCTTTTGAAGCTGCGCAACACATTCGGCCTTTACGATCATGTCGGTTTCCTCGTCAGTACAATCGTAAGGTCTGATAGAAAGATTCTTATGAGGTACTCTTGGGAGGGGCGACATTTGTCGTTTTGGGCTCCTGCGTCGTTTAGTACTAATCGGAGGCTGGGGCGGAGATCGAGATGGACTCGGGCTGTGGTTGTCGTAGTCATGGGGTGGGCTTCTTGGAGGTGATGGAGGTGAAGGTGACATGCGACCACTCGGAGGCGGTGTTGGCTTTGGCGTCCAGCCTGGAAGCTTGATGTTGTTCTTGTCCCATAGAATGATACCACCCAGTACTTCTCCGAGTGTCCTCTCACCTTCAGGTCCAGGGATGTCAAGCTCCATTGAGTCCCACCCCATTGCGATTTCATCCACACCAACTTTAGCATAGCCAGCTGGAATCTCACGGCCATGCCAGTGTGCGCCAGGTGGACAAGGTAAAGCACATCCGACCGCCACCTTGATGGATAGGTTCTTCACCTTCTGATGGAGCTCACAAGATGCCTGCTCCTTGATTCCATCCACGGGGTAGCCGGGACCGCCATCTACCATACGTGCATCGTCAGAAGGGGCCTCCGATTCAGCCACGCTGCTTTTCCGCTGAGATGGGATGGCGGTAATATTGAGTACAGGATCTTGCAGGCGCGCAACTCCTCGAAGTTCGTCAATCTGTTGCTGATGCATTCGAAGTGTTCCTATCAACTCGGTGAACTTGTCTACCTCCTCCTCCTTCCGTCGCCTCTTTTCTCTCTCTCGGCTCCTATAAGTATCTCTGTCTTTGGGAAACCCCATCTCCCACGTATAACTAGGGCCAAGGCGTCGTACACGTCCTCCGTGTTCATCATTCCCGAGGACCTTTGTCAGCAAGTCTTTCTCTCTATCGGGACGGAAATTTGTTGTCCCCGCTTTAATCTCCTTCACCACTTTCTGCCATGTATCCCGGGGTATCCTAATCCCGTCACTGCAAATAAGGTCCCTTGTACTTTCGTCATACTCACTCCTATGCCCAAGGAACCAATTCCTTGCCCTCAGATCCCATTCTTCGCGTATTGGTTCTGGAGTGATCCCTTTAGCAAGCAGCTCATTCTCTTTAGCATCCCACTTTGGCATGACAGCCGCGTAGCCCCTGGCCCCAGGTGATGGTGATATTTCTTCATCGCGGCATTTTTCTTGTTTTTTTCCGACATTTCCATAGCAGGTTGTGACTCCTTGTACTTCACAAATGCATCCCAGTTAGCATGCTGCTTCGTTAGATAGCATTCAAATTTAGGAGTCTTCTTCGTCTTCTGATACTTTTGCCATAATGCTTTCTTCCAGTTCTTGAATAGTTCGGCCATCTTCGTAAGAGTCCACTGCTTGAATTTTTCCTCAATGCAGCTGTGTCGGCATCATCCTCACATTCTGGCAGGGTGAAATGTGTCATGAGGTCATTCCAAAGACCCTCTTTGCACCTATCGAAGACATACTCACCCCCTTTCGCCCCTTTGGTCTTATTCCACTCTCGAACGGTGATCGAGATGCGATCCCTAACCATAACTCCGCATTGTTGTTTAAATACAGTTTTAGCCTTTTCGGGTTCCACCGGTTCACCCCGTGGTGATACCCGCGTAATTGTATAACGCGTAGATGCGTCCAACTTTTTGGCCGGGCCTCGTTTGGAATATTTTTTGCTCGATGTGGAGGCCTAAGAGAAGAAACATTCGTCAATTTATATATATATACAACTCATTTAATGCATCTACTGATCACCAGACTTCATATATATACCTCGTCGTCGGCTTCTCCACCACCGGAGCCGTCGGCTTCTCCTTGATCATTTCGGCCGACCTCCTCTCCCTCACCGGAGGGGTTCAGATGAATCGATGGAGATTCGGGTGGATCAACATGGGGGGTGTCGTTGATCATATCCTCGAGAATTTCTGCCTGTACTAGGTCTCTCTGGATTGGATCCATAGTTTTCTACAAAATGCACACAATAACATTTTTCATTCAATATTGCTGCATAAAATAACACTAAACAATAATATGAACACGCAATTTGCTACAATAATACTAAACAATAGCAAAATTCTAGTGATGCCCTAACCCTAACCCTAAGTCCGGGCGGCCCGCAAGCACCACCACCCTAACCCTATCTCCGGGGGCCCACGAGCACCACCACTCTAACCCTAAGTCCGGGGGCCCGCGAGCACCACCACCCTAACCCTATCTCCGGGCGGCCCGCGAGCACTACCACCCTAACCCTAAGTCCGGGGGCCCGCGAGCACTACCATATTAACCCTAAGTCCGGAGGCCCGCGAGCACTACCACCCTAACCCTAAGTCCGGGGGCCCACGAGCACTACCGGACTTAGGGTAGTTATTTCTTTAGCACTACTATATATATTATTACTAGTAATAAATATATATACACAAACATATATATACTATATTTTATACTAGTAATAAATATTACAATATAAAAAAGATACAAGAAATAAAAAAACATATATATACTATATCTATATGATCTATTACTATTATACACAAACATATATATATATATATATTTTATCTATATATATACTTGTAATAATTATTTTCATATAAAAAGTACACTAGAAATTAATATATACTATACTAGTAATACTAGTAATAATTTTATCTATTACTAGTAATAATTCTTAATTAATATATAAAAAATACAAAAAATTAAAAAAAGTGGTCGGGCTCGGGCTCGCCGGTCGGGGCCGGCGGGGATGGAGGTAGTGCGCAGTGCGCGTGGTCGCGGGGCGCCGCCCGGGCTCGAGCGGCACGCGGTGGGGTGGCCGGGGAAATTACTAGTAATAAATATATATACACAAACACATATATATACTATATTTATATACTAGAAATAAATATTACAATATAAAAAAGATACAAGAAATAAAAAAACATACACTAGAAATTAATATACTATACTAGAAATATATACTATAGAAATTAATATATACTATACTAGAAATTAATAAAAAAATATACACTAGAAATATAAAAAAGATACAAAAAATACTAGTAATAATTCTATCTATCTATTACAAAAACATACTAGTAATACGAGTATAAGTCTATCTATCTATTACAAAAAAGATACTAGTAATACAAAAAACATACACTAGAAATACTAGTAATACAAAAAATATACAAAAAATAAAAGAAGTGGCCGGCGGGGTGCCGCCCGGGCTCGCCGGTCGTGGGGCGCCGCCCGGGCTCGCTGGGGGATGGAGGCAGCGCGCGGTCGCGGGGCACCGCCGGCCGGGCTCGCTGGGGCCGGGGACGGAGAGGAGGCAGAGGCGCGCGCGGTGGGGGGAGGGATTACCTCCCAGCAGCGGGGTCTCGAGGGGCGGCGGCGCGACGCGGCAACACGGCGGCCGGGGTACGCGGACGAGCGGAGAGGCGCGGCGAGGTATTTCGGCAGCCTGGCGGCGTAGTGCTACTCTTCGCTCCGGTCGATGGATTCGACCGGGGAAGAAGGCGGCGCGTTAAATACCCCTAAGCCTTTAGTCTCGGTGCGTGGCTGTAACCGGGACTAAAGGGGGGGGGGTCTTTAGTCCCGGTTCCAGCCATGCACCGGGACTAAAGGCTTTGGATGCCTTTTCGCCTGCAGAGCCTTTAGTCCCGGATGGTGTTCTGGGCCAGGACTAAAGGCCCAAATTTGCGCGCGCTGGGCCTAAGTTGGCGCCTGTTTTTTCAAATATTACAATTTGTAACTATTAGATTTTTTAAACATTTGAATTATACAGTTTTTGCATACTTATGAATTTGAGAAAATTTTCAACATGAAAAGTTTTTGAATTTGAATAAGTAATCCAAATCTATTTTCTGTTTTATAAAATAATTATTCTAACTAGTGAAACTAATAACCATTTTGCCATTTCCAATTTAAAAATGCATTAACTATTATATTTTGCATATTTTTAACATAAAAAGTTCTTGAATTTGAATCAGAGATTCAAATCCATTTTCTGTTTTATAAAATAATTATTCTAACTAGTCAAACTATTAACCATTTTGCCATTTTCATGTGATTCCGACGCTCCGGTGGTCTTCCTCCGGCGAAACCCTAAACTGGGGGCCTCGGATCGTCTACCCCTGTAGTTTTCTCCGTACGAGGGTAGCCCCTTTAGGGTTTAGGCTTGGTCGTTGCCATAACACATCTAGACTCATATCTGCCGCCTCTCTCCACTCTATCCCATGGCTTTCACCATACCTCTAACCCTAGGGAGGCGGAGATGGAGTCTTTCACGGGCTGGCAGGAAAATATTTTCCGAGGCGGAACTTCCGAAGATGCCATAGGGCGTGTGCACCAAGGGCATCTTCGAGAAATTCCGCCACAAGAGATTTCCCAACCCTTTCCTCCATCCATGGGGATGAAACTCTCCATCCATGTTGGCTTGGTCGTTGCCATAACACATCTACACTCATATGTGCCGCCTCTCTCCACTCTATCCCATGGCTTCCACCATACCTCTAACCCCAGGGAGGCGGAGATGGAGTCCTCCATCCATGGGGATGAAACTCTCCATCCATGTTGGCTTGTTGAGTTGCTTGCCATGGCGTATCGATGCTCCTTTTATAGGAACGGCGCCACTTCTACTTTGTCTTCTTCCTCCGACAGGGCGTCGTGCGCTACATGCTTTATCTCATCGAGCAGTGCGTCCACCCACGCGTCCTTATCCTACCGACAGCTTTAGTCCCGGTTTGAGCCCCCACCCAGTACTAAAGGTTACCCACGCGTCCTTATCCCACCGACAGTTTTGTTAGATGACACAAAAACCACCTTTAGTCCCGGTTGCACCCACCAGCCGGTACTAAAGGTTAGCCACCCCCCAGATAAGGCCCTCCCAGATAAGCCTCCCCCAGATAAGGCCCCCCCATCTTTTGTCCCGGTTTGAGCCCCCACTCGGGATGAAAGTTTCCCGCGCCACTGCGTTCCCGCGCTTTCCACCAGTTCCCACCTCTGTCTCAAATAAAAGGTTTAATACATTACATAGATTTATGTCTCAAATAAAAGGTTTAATTACATAGATTTATGTCTCAAATAAAAGGTTTAATACATTATTACACATCACCAACATCTAGTGTTGTGGTTTTCTTCTGCGCCGTAGCCATGGAGAATCTTCATCATTTAACAGGATGCTTGGGTCAGTTTTCACTTTGAAGGGCAGAATTTCATGAAACTTATTGTAATCTTCTGACATGTCTGTCTTATCATCCACTCCCACGATGTTTCTTTTCCCTGAAAGAACTATGTGGCGCTTTGGCTCATCGTATTCTGTACTCTTTTGCTTATCTTTCCTTTTTCTCGGTTTGGTAGACATGTCCTTCACATAGAAAACCTGAGCCACATCGTTGGCTAGGACGAATGGTTCATCCATGTACGCAAGGTTGTTGAGATCCACTGTTATCATGCCGTACTTTTCGTCTACATGTACCCCGCCTCCTGTCAGCTTGACCCATTTGCACCGAAACAAAGGGACCTTAAAAGTAGGTCCATAGTCAAGTTCCCATATCTCCTCTATGTACCCATAATATGTGTCAATCTGCCCATTGTCATCTGTTGCATCAAAGAGGACACCACTGTTTTGGTTGGTGCTCTTTTTATCTTGGGCGATCGTGTAAAATGTATTCCCATTTATCTCGTACCCTTGGAAAGTACATATAGTCAAAGATGGTAACCTGGCCAACAAGTACAACTCATCTCCAACAGTGGTGTTATTCATGAGATGTGTCTGCAACCAATTGCCAAAATACTTCTCGTGTTCCCCTTTAATCAAGGTTTCAGGCTTCCCCGGGTTTTCGGAGCGTAGAATATTCTTGTGTTTCTCGATATACGGAGCCACCACGGTGGAATTGTGTAGAACTGTGTAGTGTGCTTGAGTGAAAGAATGCCCGTCCCTACATACCATTGATTTCCTTCCTAGTGTGCCTTTTCCAGTCATCCTCCCCTCATACCGAGATTCAGGAACACCAATCGGCTTAAGGTTAGGAAGAAAGTCAACACAAAACTCAATGACCTCCTCTGTTCCATAGCCCTTGGAGATGCTCCCTTCTGGCCTAGCACGGTTATGAACATATTTCTTTAAGACTCCCATGAACCTCTCGAAGGGGAACATATTGTGTAGAAACACAGGACCGAGAATTCTAATCTCTTCGACTAGGTGAACTAGGAGGTGCGTCATAATATTGAAGAAGGATGGCGGGAACAACAACTCGAAGCTGACCAGACATTGGACCACATCAATCTGTAACCCTGATAGACTTTCTCGATCGATTACCTTCTGAGAAATTGCATTGAGGAATGCACATACCTTCACAATGGCTAGTCGAACAATTTCTGGTAGAATTCCCCTCAATGCAACTGGAAGCAATTGCGTCATAAGCACATGGCAGTCATGAGACTTTAGGTTTTGAAATTTTTTCTCTTTCATATTACTATTCCCTTTATATTCGACGAGAAGCCAGACGGGACCTTGATACTGAAAAGGACTTCAAAAAAATTTCCTTCTCTTCTTTGGTAAGAGCATAGCTGGCAAGCCCTTGAAACTGCCCTAGATGTTTGCCGTCTCATCCTTTATGATGTTGCTGGTCCTCCCGTGCTGCCGGGGTATCTTTTGACTTCCCATACAAGCCCAGGAAGCCTAGAATATTCACGCAAAGATTCTTCGTCATGTGCACACGTCGATTGCAGAGCGGACCTCATGCACTTTCCAATAGGGTAGCTCCCAAAATATAGATTTCTTCTTCCACATGGGTGCGTGTCCGATAATGGGGTCTTTCAGAACAGGTTGTCCCCCAGGACCCTTTCCAAAGATTACATCCAAATCCTTGACCATACCAAATACATCAGCACCACTATGGGGGACAGGCTTCGTCCGGGTTTCTGCCTTGCCATTGAAATGCTTGCCTTTCTTCTTTAAGGGATGACTGGGCGAAAGAAAACGACGATTGTACGGGTAAACATTCTTTCTACATTTATCCAGATATATACTTTCAGTCTCATCTAAGCAATGCGTGCATGCATTGTATCCTTTGTTCGCCTGTCCTAAAATGTTACTAAGAGCAGGCCAATCATTGATGGTTATGAACAACAATGCTTGTAGGTCAAATTCCTGCTATTTGTGCTCATCCCACACACGTACACCTGGTTTGGCCCACAACTGTAGAAGTTCATCAACTAATGGCCTTAGGTACATATCAATGTCGTTGCCGGGTTGCTTCGGGCCTTGGATGAGCACTGGCATCATAATGAACTTCCGCTTCATGCACAACCAAGGAGGAAGGTTGTAGATACATAGAGTCACAGGCCAGGAGCTGTGACTACAGTTCTGCTCCCCAAAAGGATTCATGCCATCGGTACTTAGACCAAACCATAAGTTCCTTGCGTCACCAGCAAAGTCCGGGAAGTCTCTCTCGATTTTTCTCCACTGCCGACCATCAGCAGGGTGCCTCAACATCCCGTATTTCTTACGGTCTTCCATGTGCCGTCGCAACAACTTGGCATGCTCTTTATTTCTGAACAAACGTTTCAACCGTGGTATTATAGGAGCATACCACATCACCTTGGCAGGAACCCTCTTCCTGGGTTGCTCGCCCTCAACATCACCAGGGTCATCTTTTCTAATCTTATACCACAATGCAGTGCATACCGGGCATTTATCCATATTCTCGTACTTCTCATCGCGGTAGAGGATGCAGTCATTAGGGCATGCATGTATCTTCTGCATGTCTAATCCTAGAGGGCAGACAAGTTTCTTTGCTTCGTACGTACTGGAGGGCAATTGGTTATTTCTTGGAAGCAGCTTCTTCATTATTACCAGCAACTTTTCAAATCCCGAGTCAGTCATACCGGTCTCTGCTTTCCACTTCAACAATTCCAGTGTGCTACCCAGCTTCTTCTAGCCATCTTCACAAGTTGGATACAACAATGTGTTGTGGTCCTGTAACATCTGCTTGAACTGCAACCTCTCCTTTTCTGTGTCGCAGTCTCGCCTTGCATCACTAATGACCCGACCAAAATCATCAACGGGCTCATCTGGTTCCCGTTCTTCACCCCTTCTTTTTCATTATCTTCAACTGCGGTATCATCGTATTCAGGGAACATAGATCGGTAGTTTTCATCATCGTTCTCTTCTTCGTCGCCGTCTTCCATCATAACCCCTCTTTCTCCGTGCTTGGTCGAAACATTATAGCCGGACATGAAACCGGACCGAATCAGGTGGGTCTGCATGACTCTTGAGGAAGTGTGAGCCTGCTCATTCCGACATTCAACACATAAAACCATTCCGCCGCTTGTTCGCCTCGGCCACAAGGCGAAAAGAACGCACGCCTTCTCTGTAAGCGTCAGAGCGTCGGTCACTGTACATCCATGGGTGGCTCATCTGCATCATACAACCATGCATATATATCAAACGCAATCACGATGCTTAAATTAGTACCGCGCAGTCAAAACGAGAAAATAGTTGCTAACCTTTTAGGACACTTCAAAACAAAGAGGAGAAACCTTAAGTGTCGCTCTGGCACCTCATATCATATTTTGTCTTGTGTGAACTCAAGTGGCATCGCTCTAATAGGCATTTCACCGAACACCTCTAGTGCATATGAAGAAAAAAAGTTAGCACAAAGTTATACCCACCTCTCACATAGGAAAAAACAGGAGAGAGTGGAGGGCTGGGTGCATATATATAGGGCCAGGCCATTAGTCCCGGTTTGAGATACAAACCGGGAGTAAAGGTTCTGCCAGGAGCACGCGCGCTGGCCCAGACCCATTTGTCCCGGTTTGTATCTCAAACCGGGACTAATGGTTCCTTACGGACCGGGACATAGTGCCTCGGCCTCCTCGGGCCGTTTGGTTCGGACCATTAGTCCCGGCCCCAGCCACGACCGGGACTAATGGCCCGAACCAAAGGCCCATTTTCTACTAGTGTTATATTGGTCTATCTAGAGATGCAGGAATGACATTATCTTTAACAAATCAAAAAAATTTAATCAATTGCGGGTTATCCATATGGTGGCACATTGGGTGCTGCTTTGGGCGTTCCTCCTACCGACAGCCCAGCGGGATATTATGGCTATTGGGTGCACTCATTTGCTCATGGTCGTCCACCGCATATTCAGTCAATCATGCTGGCAGCCGCTTAATTGACTACATGATGCTTAGTTTTCTATTGCTTCATATTTTTTGCTGGTTGATCCATGTATCAACTTTAAGCCATCCATGATGTGTAATGTGTGTTGACTGTTGGATGTTGGATCTTGGTTTTAATAAAGATTGTATGCATCAACCGATGCAGAGGCCGGAGTTTTCCTCCTTTTCGAAAAAAAGATAGTTGGTTGCCATACTATAACCCAACCGACATAAACAAATAACATGGGAGGATTATCAAGCCAATCTATTAATTAAATCCTAACTAACATGGTTCACCAGCTGGACCGTTTACCCGCGTCACCGCGCACGCCCGCACGTTTTCGATCGATCCACCAGCTGTACATTCCTAGCATGTGACGACACAAACTCCATCGACCGATCGACTCCTTTTCCTTCATTCGTCTCCTGATTAGAATACTCGGTACACGATTAAGTCTTCCTCCTTATGCTACTCTCGCCTCTCCTCCTCACGGAAATAGGAGGCGACGGCTCCCTCCCTCCAGATCTCAACCGGCGAGGCTGCTGGTTCTCTCTCCCTCCGCTTGCCGCTCTGGCGGTAGGAGGGAGGGGGAATCTCGTTTCTCCATCTAGTAGTTAGGGTTAGGGTATGCCTACCATGGGGCATCGTTGGGGTGGTGGGAGCGGCGCCCGTGCAATAAATCTATCTCAACTCTACTCCTACACCGGCGACGACCTTAGTGGTGACGCCTCGGAGTTGATGGCAAGGTGTGCTAGTCGTTCCTTCTGATCGGCAGCTTGGTCTTCTCGCTGTTCTTCGGATCTTGCGAGATCAGTTTCTCGATGTGTCATCAACGTTCGTCGTTCTCAGTGACGACGCTGGTGGCCGGGGCGAGGTGGTTTCTCTAGAGCTAAGATGTTGATCCGGAGGTGGTGGATCTGTTGTTCTTCTCCTACTTTGTCGATGAGAGGTAGCAGATCTTGGTTCAAGACAGCACGGAGACATCCCCGGGCGACGTGCCACAACGACATGTGCCTCGCTGGGTGCAGTAGGCCTGTTCATCGACTCACAAAGCCTCGTTGGCGATGGTGCTTTTTTGGATCTTGCATTGTTGGAGGTTCGACGACTATTTCAGCGTGCGTCTCGATGGCGCTGGTGTTGGGCGGCGGCAGCTGGCTTCGGTGGTTGTGAGAAAACTTAGGGATCGTTTTGTATTTCTCAGTCTCTTAGGATTTTATCTGTATTGTGTTTTAGGATAATCATTTTATCCTAGTCTGTCTTTTAGTTTCCAAGTGTGTTGCTTCGTATAACTTGATTTTCGATTAATGAAATATGTGATTGCTAAAAAAAAATACTCGGTACACCCACCTCATCGCCCCGTGGGTTAGCAGGCGAGCTCAAATATCCGTACAATCCAAAGAAAAAAACCCGCCTCATCGCCCCGTGGGGTAGCTAGCGAGCTCAAATATCCGTACAATCTAAAGAAAAAAATGGAATCCACGATGCCTTGGACCCTTTTTTGAACGGGAAAGGGCCAAATGGCCCCATAAGCTGCTCATTTAACACATGCGGTGGGTACAATTAAAAAGGCACCCCTGACCAAAGGGGGAAAGAAAAATAAGGACGCCACACTTGTAGAAAGGACCCTAAAAGAAATATAGAAAACGCGATCAGGTCCTCGCCCTTCTCCATCGCTTCCCTTCGTCGTCGACGCCCTGGAGCCAGCATTGCTACTGGGGAACAAGGCACTTGGGGCGACGCCGACTTTGGTTCTCGCGCACAGGATGACAAAGACCTTCCGCCACTTGCGGAAGAGCAAGCTCGGCTTCAGCCGAGCGGAGCAGTGGCCCTCTTGGCCACGGATAACGGCATCGCAACCTCGCCATCGTTGAAGGAGATTCGGAGATGCAGCTTCACAGACCGCAGCAACAGGCTGGCGAAGACTTGGCGATGCAGCAGGTCGGCCCCGAGGCACGCCACCCCAACTCTCCTCGCCACCACGGCCGACCGGAGAAGGACGACGAAGCACCACAACAAACCAACGCAGACCAAGTCCACTGACCTTATGCAGGGGGCTTCCAGAGCCAATCAATCCCACTGCACATGATTCCGACCAAGGGAGCATCGTAGCGGAGGATATCAACTCTAGCCAATGCTAGATCGGGTCAGAACGACCTAGCGCCAAGCACACTGGCCACCTACCTTTCCTAGCAGCCACCGGCACAACCTCCTCCCACCCCTCGCTACCACGGCCGGCCAGGGAGAGGAGGGCTGCACGAGGCATCCAGATCCAAAGGCGCCTGCAGTTATTTGGATGGCATCCGCCCACAACGATAGCAGCAGCATGCTCCAACCTCTCGATCTAGCCATACCACCGCGGAGATGACCTGCCGGCGTCATGCAGGAATGCCGGAGGGGACTTACCGGCAGACATCTCACCAAACTCCACAAGGGCAAACACAAAATAACCTAAACCTAGACCTACGACACCTACTGCGAGAGGCCAGCAACCTAGACTACGGGGGGGGGGGGGGGGGGGGGGGGGGGGGGGGCTCGCCTCCACCGCTCTCTAGCGGCAGCGTCGCCGGAGAGGGCTTCGGCTCGGCCAGGAACAGGGAGACAGGGGCACAGCTATAGAAGAGAGGGATAGGGAGAGGAGAGGAGGAAGAGCTCCTAGGATCGTGATTTGGGGATGCCTTGGACTCTATGTCTTTGTTGTAGTACTAGTTCGAATTGGATAGGCCAGGTGAGTCGCTTCCTTTAACCGTATGTTCTTTTTCAACACGTAAGGTTTTTTTCCTTTCCATGGAATTACGATCTGGCAGCTGATACGTTGCTAACGTATCCATAATTTTTGATG
Organism: Avena eriantha; assembly: GCA_910589775.1. Taxonomy (NCBI): domain Eukaryota; kingdom Viridiplantae; phylum Streptophyta; class Magnoliopsida; order Poales; family Poaceae; genus Avena; species Avena eriantha. Next base: position 3,179,495 of record OU342744.1, read on the forward strand.
TTCCATGCTTGGTTTTATCTACTTTCTTATGTTTTGTTCCAACTTTAGAGTACTTTTCATACACTTTCTTGGACTAACCTATTAACAAGATGCCACAGTGCCAGCTGCCTGTTTTCTGCTATTTTTGGTTCCAGGAAGTCAGAAAATGAATATTCTCGGAATTAGATGGGATAAAAGCCAAAGTTGATATTTTACCGGAAGACTCACGGAGCCAGAAGACGAGACAGAGAGGGGCCATAGGGCGGCCACACCATGTGGTGGTGCGGGCTAGCCCTGGCCATGCCACTAGGTGGTGTGGACCCCCTAGCTGCCCACCGACCTTGCCTCTTCGCCTATAAGATGCCTCCCGATGCAAAAACCCTAAATCGTCTAGCCTCCATCCATGAAAAGTTCCGCAGGACCGCCGCCACCGAAGGGGAGATTCGGGGGACAGAATGTCTCTGTTCCGGCACCCTGCCGGGACGGGGAAGTGCCCCCGGAGCCATCTCCATCGATCTCCACCACCATCTCCATCGTCGTTGCTGATTCCCATGATGATGAGGGAGTAGTTCTTCCTCGAGGCTAAGGGTTCTACCGGTAGCTATGTGTTCATCTCTCTCTATGCATGATCACATTGTGATCATGAGCTTGTAATCTATAGATCTACCTTACTACTCAAGTGCTTTAATAGATCTCTGCTCTCCCCATGTGTGTGAAGTTGAAAGTGTGCACACCATGGTGGCACTTAGGCTAGAGATTACAAATACTTGTTATGAGTTATATTTGGAGTTGGGTGTCTATGAAATTGTGCTGTTTGTTGGAACCATCTAGTGCTCAAGGTGACAGTGTGGGGTTATCTAGATGTAGAAAGCGGACTTTGAGGTGTGCTGTTATAGCCCTACCATGGATTAGAGTGTCCAACCAGAGACTAGTTCAGCGTAGTATCATGAAGATGATATATTTATATGAGAGTGTTCACTAGTGAAAGTATGATCTCTAGGCCTTGTTTCTAAGCATTGAAACACCGTTTGCAACTAGATCTATTACATGTTTGCTTGCTTCCATCTTTATTTCAGTTTGGCTTTAGTCTCTTCCACGCCATCAAAGTATTTTCTAGCACCGTTATCTTGTATCCATACCACTTGTATTTCACTATCTCTTCACCGAACTAGTGCACCTATACACCTGACAAGTGTATTGGGTGTGTTGGGGACACAAGAGACTTCTTGTATCTTGATTGCAGGATTGCTTGAGAGGGAATTCCTTTGACCACTTCCTCCCTGAGTTCGATAAACCTTGGGTGATCCACTTAAGGGAAAACTTGCTGCTGTTTTACAAACCTCTTCACTTGGAGGCCCAACAACCGTCTACAAGAATAGAAGTGCGTAGACGTCAGCAGCCGCCTCCGGCGCTCGCCGCCGCTGCTTCCAGGGTGATTTATAACGACCATAAGATCATATACATGTTTGAGAGATCTGACAAAAACTCATAGTTTTTAGGATTTATGGCTGTTTTCATGAGCTATTGCCCTTAGTTTTGGGGTTCTAGGGCGATTTATAATGACCGTACGACCAGTTACATGTTTCAGAGATATGACCAAAAACTCGTAGTTTTCAGGCTTTATGGTCGTTTTCATGAGATATTGCCCACTTTTATAGGATTCGCGGGCGATTTACAACGACCATAAGATCCGATACTTGTTTGAGAGTTATGACCAAAAACTGACCGTTTTCACGCTTTATGGCTGTTTTCATGAGCTATTTCCCATAGTTTTGGGGTTGTAGGGAGATTTAGAACGACCAAATGACCTGATACATGTTTGCGAGTTATGACCAAAAATTCGTCGTTTTCGCGTTTTATGCCCATTTTCATGAGCTATTGGCCATAGTTTTGGGGTTCCAGGGCGATTTATAACGACCATAAGACCAGATACATGTTTGATAGATATGGCCAAAACCTCGTAGTTTTAAGGCTTTATGGCCGTTTTCATGAGCTATTGCCCATAGTTTCGGGGTTCCAGGGTGATTTAAAATGACCATAAGATCATATACATGTTTGAGAGATATGACGAAAAACTTATAGTTTGTAGGATTTATGGCCGTTTTCATGAGCTATTGCCCATAGTTTCGAGGTTCCAGGGTGCTTTATAACGACCATAAGATCATATACATGTTTGAGAGATGTGACCAAAAACTCGTAGTTTTTAGGCTTTATGGCCCTTTTCATGAGATATTGCCCACAATTGTAGGATTCACGGCCGATTTACAACGACTATAAGACTCAATACATGTTTGAGAGTTATGACCAAAAACTCGCCGTTTTCGCGCTTTATGGCCATTTTCATGAGTTATTGCCCATAGTTTTGGGGCTGTAGGGAGATTTAGAACAACCATATGACACGACACATGTTTGTGAGTTATGACAACTACTTGTGGTTTTCGCGTTTTATGGCCGTTTTCATGAGCTATTTCCCATAGTTTTGGGGTTCTAGGGGAATTTATAAGCTTTATGGCCGTTTTCATGAGCTATTTCCCATAGTTTTAGGATTCTAGGGTCATTTATAATGACCATAAGATAATATACATATTTGAGAGATCTTAGGAAAAACTCATAGTTTTTAGGATTTATGGGCGTTTTAATGAGCTATTGCCCATAGTTTTGGGGTTCTAGGGCGATTTATAACGACCATAAGACCAGCTACATGTTTGAGAGATATGACCAAAAACTCGTAGTTTTCAGGCTTTATGGCCATTTTCATGAGATATTGCCCACTGTTATAGGATTTCCAGGCAATTTACAATGACCATATGACCCGATACATGTTTGAGAGTTATGACCAAAAACTCGCCGTTTTCGTGCTTTATTGCCGTTTTCATGAGCTATTGCCCATAGTTTTGGGGTTCTAGGACGATTTATAACGACCATAAGACTAGATACATGTTTGAGAGATATGACCAAAAACTCGTTGTTTTGAGGCTTTATGGCCGTTTTCATGAGCTATTTCCCTTTGTTTTGGGATTCCAGGGCGATTTAAAATGACCATAAGATCATATACATGTTTGAGAGATCTGACGAAAAACTCATAGTTTTTAGGATTTATGGCAGTTTTCATGAGCTATTGCCCATAGTTTCGGGGATCTAGGGCGATTTATAATGACCGTAAGACCAGCTACATGTTTCATAGATATGACCAAAAACTCGTAGTTTTCAGGCTTTATGGTCGTTTTCATGAGATATTGCCTACTGTTATAAGATTCGTGGGCGATTTACAACGACCAGAAGACCCGATACATGTTTGAGAGTTATGACCAAAAACTCGTCGTTTTTCACCCTTTATGGCTGATTTCATGAGCTATTTCCCATAGATTTTGGGCTATAGGGAGATTTAGAACGATCATATGACCCGATACATGTTTGAGAGATCTGACGAAAAACTCATAGTTTTTAGGATTTATGGCCATTTTCGTGAGGTATTGCCCAAAGTTTTGGGGTTCCAGGTCGATTTATAACGACCATAAGACTAGATACATGTTTGAGAGATATGACCAAAAACTCGTAGTTTTGACGCTTTTTGGCCGTTTTCATGACCTATTGCCCATAGTTTCGGGGTTCTAGGGTGATTTATAACGACCATAAGATCATATACATGTTTGAGAGATATGACGAAAAACTAATAGTTTTTAGGATTTATGGCCGTTTTCATGAGCTATTGCCCACTATTATAGGATTCGTGGGCGATTTACAATGACTATAAGACCCGATACATCTTTGAGAGTTATGACCAAAAACTCGCTGTTTTTGAACTTTACGTCCGTTTTCATGAGCTATTGCCCATAGTTTTGGGGTGTAGGGAGATTTAGAATGACCATATGACACGACACATGTTTGTGAGTTATGACCAAAAACTTGTGGTTTTCGTGTTTTATGGTCGTTTTCATTAGCTATTTCCCATAGTTTTGGGGTTCGAGGGCGATTTATAACGACCATAAGACCAGATACATGTTTGAGAGATATGACCAAAAACTCGTTGTTTTGAGGCTTTATGGCCATTTTCATGAGCTATTTCCCATAGTTTTGGGGTTGCAAGGTGATTTATAACGACCATAAGATCATATACATATTTGTGAGATATGACCAAAAACTCATAATTATTAGGATTTATGGCCATTTTCATGAGCTATTGCCCACAGTTTTGGGGTTCCAGTGTGATTTATAACGACCGAAAGACCAGCTTCATTTTTGAGAGATATGACCAAACACTCGTTGGTTTCAGGCTTTATGGCTGTTTTCATGAGATATTGCCCACTATTATAGGATTCATGGGCGATTTACAATGACCATAAGACCCGATACATGTTTCAGAGTTATGACCAAAAACTCGTCGTTTTCGCAATTTATCGCTGTTTTCATGAGCTATTGCCCATAGTTTTAGGGTTGTACAGAGATTTAGAACAACCAGATGACCTGACACATGTTTGTGCGTTTTATGGCCGTTTTCATGAGCTATTTCCCAAAGTTTTGGGGTTACATGGCGATTTATAACAACCATAAGACCAGATACATGTTTGAGAGATATGACCAAAAACTCGTAGTTTTTAGGCTTTATGCCAGTTTTCATGAGCTATTGCTCATAGTTTTGGGGTTCTAGGGCGATTAATAATGAGCATAAGATCATATCCATGTTTGAGAGATATGACGAAAATCTCATAGTTTTTAGGATTTATGGCCGTTTTAATGAGCTATTGCCCATAGTATTGGGGTTCCAGGGCGATTTATAATGACCGTAAGACCAGCTACATGTTTGAGAGATATGACCAAAAACTTGTACTTTTCAGGCTTTATGGCCGGTTTATGAGATATTGCCCACTATTATAGGATTCGCGGGCGATTTACGATGACCATAAGATCCGATACATGTTTGAGAGTTATGACCAAAAACTCGTCGTTTTTGCGCTTTATCGCCATTTTCATGAGCTATTGCCCATAGTTTTGGGTCTATAGGGATATTTAGAACGACCATTTGACCTGACACATGTTTGTGAGTTATGACCAAAAACTTGTCGTTTTCGCGTTTTATGGCCGTTTTCCTGAGCTATTTCCCACAGTTTTGGGGTTCCAGGGCGAGTTATAAGGACCATAAGACTGGATACATCTTTAAGCGATATGACCAAAAACTAACAGTTTTCGTACTTTATGGCCGTTTTCATCAGCTATTTCCCATAGTTTTGGGGCCGTAGGGAGATTTAGAATGACCATATGACCCGACACATGTTTCTGAGTTATGACCAAAAACTCGTCGTTTTGAGGCTTTATGGCCGTTTTCATGAGCTATTTCCCATAGTATTAGGATTCCATGGTGATTTATAACGACCATAGGACCCGATACATGTTTGAGAGTTATGACCAAAAACTCACCGTTTTCACGCTTTATGGCTGTTTTCATGAGCTATTGCCCATAGTTTTGGGGTTATAGGGAGATTTAGAACGACCATATGACCTGACACATGTTTGTGAGTTATGACCAAAAACTCGTCGTTTTTTGCGTTTTATAGCCGTTTTCAGGAGCTATTGCCCACAGTTTTGGGGTTCCAGGGCGATTTATAACGACCATAAGACCAGATACTTGTTTGAGAGATATGACCAAAAATTCGTAGTTTTAAGGCTTTATGGCCATTTTCATGAGATATTGCCCACTGTTATAGGATTCCCGAGCGATTTATGGGCGTTTTAATGAGCTATTGCCCATAGTTTTGGGGTTCTAGGGCGATTTATAAGGACCGTAAGACCAGCTACATGTTTGAGAGATATGACCAAGAACTCGTAGTTTTCAGGCTTTATGGCCGTTTTCATGAGATATTGCCCACTATTATAGGATTCCCGGGTGATTTACAACGACCATAAGACCCAATACATGTTTGAGAGTTATGACCAAAAAGTCGCCGTTTTCACGCTTTATGGCCGTTTTCATGAGCTATTTCCCATAGTTTTGGGCTATAGGGAGATTTAGAATGACCATATTACCCGACACATGTTTGTGAGCTATGACCAAAAACTCGTCGTTTTCGCATTTTATGGGCGTTTTCATGAGCTAATGCCCACATTTTTGGGGTTCCATTGCGATTTATAACTACCATAAGACCAGATACATGTTTGAGATATGTGACCAAAAACTCGTAGTTTTTAGGCTTTATGGCTGTTTTCATGAGCTATTTCCCATAGTTTTGCGATTCCATTGCGATTTATAATGACCATAAGATCATTTATATGTTTGAGAGATCTGACGAAAAAAGCATAGTTTTTAGGATTTATGGCTGTTTTCATGAGCTATAACCCATAGTTTTGGGGTTCCAGGGTGATTTATAATGACCGCAAGACCAGCTACATGTTTGAGAGATATGACCAAAAACTCGTAGTTTTCAGGCTTTATGGTCTTTTTCATGAGATATTGCCCACTATTATAGGATTCACGGGCGATTTAAAACGACCATAAGACTCGATACATGTTTGAGAGTTATGACCAAAAACTCACCGTTTTCGCGCTTTATGGCCATTTTCATGAGCTATTTCCCATAGTTTTGGGGCTGTAGGGAGATTTAGAACGACCATATGACCCGATACATGTTTGTGAGTTAGGACCAAAAACTCGTCGTTTTCGCGTTTTATGGCCGTTTTCATGAGCTATTTCCCACAGTTTTGGGGTTCCAGGGTGATTTATAACGACCATAAGACCAAATACATGTCTGAGAGATATGACCAAAAACTCGTAGTTTTGAGGCTTTATGTCCGTTTTCATGAGCTATTTCCCACAGTTTTGGGATTCTAGGGTGATTTATAACGACCATAAGACCAGATACATGTTTGAGAGATATGACAAAAAACTTGTAGTTTTTAGGATTTATGGCTGTTTTCATGAGCTATTTTTTCCATAGTTTGGGGTTCTATGGTGATTTATAACAACCATAAGATCATATACATATTTGAGAGATTTGACAAAAAACTCATAGTTTTTAGGATTTTATGGCCATTTTCATGAGCTATTGCCCATAGTTTTGGGGTTCTAGGGCGATTTATAATGACCATAAGACCAGCTACATGTTTCAGAAAAAAGACCAAAAATCGTAGTTTTCAGGCTTTATGGTCGTTTTCCTGAGATATTTCCCACTGTTATAGGATTCGCGGGAGATTTACAACGACCATAAGAACCGATACATGTTTGAGAGTTATGACCAAAAAATCTCCATTTGCACGCTTTATGACCGTTTTCATGAGCTATTGCCCATAGTTTTGGGGTTCCAGGGTGATTTATAACAACCATAAGATCATATACATGTTTGAGAGATTTGATGAAAAACTCATAGTTTTTAGGATTTATGGCCGTTTTCATGAGCTATTGCCCACAGTTTCGGGATTCTAGGGCAATTTATAACGACCATAAGACCAGATACATGTTTGAGAGATATTACCAAAAACTCATAGTTTTCAGGCTTTATGGCCATTTTCAGGAGATATTGCCCACTGTTATAGGATTCACGGGTGATTTACAACGACTATATGACCCGATACATGTTTGACAGATATGACCAAAAACTCGCCGTTTTCGCGCTTTATGGCCATTTTCATGACCTATTGCCCATAGTTTTGGGGCTGTAGGGAGATTTAGAACGACCATATGACACGATACATGTTTATGAGTTATGACCATTAACTTGTGATATTCTCGTTTTATGGCTGTTTTAATGAGCTATTTCCCATAGTTTTGGGGTTACAGGGCAATTTATAACGACCATAAGACCAGATATAGGTTTGAGAGATATGACCAAAAGCTCATAGTTTTGAGGCTTTATGGCCGTTTTGATGAGCTATTTTCCATAGTTTTAGGATTCCAGGGTGATTTATAACGACGATAAGATCATATACATATTTGAGAGATCTTAGGAAAAACTCATAGTTTTTAGGATTTATGGCCGTTTTAATGGGCTATTGCCCATAGTTTTGGGGTTCCAGGGCGATTTATAACGACCGTAAGACCAGCTACATGTTTGAGAGATATGACCAAAAACTCGTAGTTTTCAGGCTTTATGGCCGTTTTCATGAGCTATTTCCCATAGTTTTGGGGTTCCAGGGTGATTTATAACGGCCATAAGACCCGATACATGTTTGAGAGTTATGCCCAAAAACTCACTGTTTTCACACTATATGGCTGTTTTCATGAGCTATTTCCCATATTTTGGGCTATAGGGAGATTTAGAACGACCATATGACCCGATACATGTTTGAGAGATCTGACGAAAAACTCATAGTTTTTAGGATTTATGGCCATTTTCATGAGCTATTGCCCATAGTTTTGGGGTTCTAGGGCGATTTATAATGACCATAAGACCAGCTACATGTTTGAGAGATATGACCAAAAACTCATAGTTTTGAGGCTTTATGGCCGTTTTCATGAGCTATTGCCCATAGTTTCGGGGTTCTAGGGTGATTTATAACGACCATAAGATCATTTACATGTTTGAGAGATCTCATGAAAAACTCATAGTTTTTAGGATTTATGGTTGTTTTCATGAGCTATAGCCCATAGTTTGGGGGTTCCAGGGGGATTTATAATAACCGTAAGACCAGCTACATGTTTGTGAGATATGACCAAAAACTCGTAATTTTTAGGCTTTATGGTCTTTTTCATGAGATATTGCCCACTATTATAGGATTCGCGGGCGAGTTAAAACAACCATAAGACCCAATACATGTTTGAGAGTTATGACCAAAAACTCGTCGTTTTCGCGTTTTATGGTCGTTTTCATGAGCTATTTCCCATAGTTTTGGGGCTGTAGGGAGATTTCGAACGACCATATGACCCGATACATGTTTGTGAGTTATGACCAAAAACTTATCGTTTTCGCGTTTTATGGCTGTTTTCATGAGCTATTTCCTACAGTTTTAGGGTTCCAGGGCGATTTATAACGACCATAAGACCAAATACATGTTTGAGAGATATGACCAAAAACTCGTAGTTTTGAGGCTTTATGGCTGTTTTCATGAGCTATTTCCCATAGTTTCAGGATTCCAGGGTGATTTATAACTACGATAAGATCATATACATATTTGAGAGATCTTAGGAAAAACTCATAGTTTTTAGGATTTATGGCCGTTTTAATGAGCTATTACGCATAGTTTTGGGGTTCCAGGGCGATTTATAATGACCATAGGACTAGCTACATGTTTCAGAGATATGACCAAAAACTCATAGTTTTCAGACTTTATGGTCGTTTTCAGGAGATATGGCCCACTGTTATAGGATTCGCGGAAATTTACAACGACCATAAGACCCGATACATGTTTGAGAGTTATGACCAAAAACTCACCGTTTTCATGCTTTATGACCGTTTTCATGAGCTATTGGCCATAGTTTTGGGGCTGTAGGGAGATTTAGAATGACCATATGACCCGATGCATGTTTGAGAGATCTGACAAAAACTCATAGTTTTTAGGATTTATGGCCATTTTCATAAGCTATTGCCCATAGTTTCAGGGTTACAAGGCGATTTATAACGACCATAAGACCATCTGCATGTTTGAGAGATATGACCAAAAACTCGTAGTTTTTAGGCTTTATGGTCATTTTCATGAGATATTGCCCACTATTATAGGATTCGCGGGCAATTTACAACGACTATAAGACACGATACATGTTTGAGAGTTATGACCAAACACTCACCGTTTTCACGCTTTGTGGCCATTTTCATGAGCTATTTCCCATAGTTTTGGGGCTATAGGGATATTTAGAATGACCATATGACCCGACACATGTTTGTGAGTTATGACCAAAAACTTGTGGTTTTCGCGTTTTATGGGCGTTTTCATTAGCTAATGCCCATATTTTTGGGGTTCCAGGGCGATTTATAACGACCATAAGACCAGATACATGTTTGAGAGATGTTACCAAAAATTCGTAGTTTTTAGGCTTTCTGGCCGTATTAGTGAGCTATTTCCCATAGTTTTGGGATTCCAGGGCGATTTATAATGACCATAAGATCATTTACATGTTTGAGAGATCTGACGAAAAACTCATAGTTTTTAGGATTTATGGCCGTTTTCATGAGCTATAGCCGATAGTTTTGGGGTTCTAGTGCGATTTATAATGACCGTAAGACCAGCTACATGTTTGAGGGATATGACCAAAAACTCGTAGTTTTCAGGCTTTTATGGTCTTTTTCATGAGATATTGCCCACTAATATAGGATTCACGGGCGATTTACAATGACCATAAGACCCAATCCAGGTTTGAGAGTTATGACCAAAAACTCGCCGTTTTCGCGCTTTATGGCTGTTTTCATGAGCTATTTCCCATAGTTTTGGGGTTGTAGGGAGATTTAGAACGACCATATGACCCGATACATGTTTGTGAGTTATGACCAAAAACTCGTTGTTTTTGCGTTTTATGGCCGTTTTCATGAGCTAATGCCCACAGTTTTGGGGTTACAGGGCGATTTATAACGACCATAAGATCAAATAGATGTTTTAGAGATGTGACCAAAAACTTGTAGTTTTGTGTCTTTATGGCCGTTTTCATGAGCTATTGCCCATAGTTTTGGGGTTCTAGGGCGATTTATAATGACCATAAGACCAGCTACATGTTTCAGAGAAAAGACCAAAAATCGTAGTTTTCAGGCTTTATGGTCGTTTTCCTGAGATATTTCCCACTGTTATAGGATTCGCGGGAGATTTACAACGACCATAAGAACCGATACATGTTTGAGAGTTATGACCAAAAAATCTCCATTTGCACGCTTTATGACCGTTTTCATGAGCTATTGCCCATAGTTTTGGGGTTCCAGGGTGATTTATAACAACCATAAGATCATATACATGTTTGAGAGATTTGATGAAAAACTCATAGTTTTTAGGATTTATGGCCGTTTTCATGAGCTATTGCCCACAGTTTCGGGATTCTAGGGCAATTTATAACGACCATAAGACCAGATACATGTTTGAGAGATATTACCAAAAACTCATAGTTTTCAGGCTTTATGGCCATTTTCAGGAGATATTGCCCACTGTTATAGGATTCACGGGTGATTTACAACGACTATATGACCCGATACATGTTTGACAGATATGACCAAAAACTCGCCGTTTTCGCGCTTTATGGCCATTTTCATGACCTATTGCCCATAGTTTTGGGGCTGTAGGGAGATTTAGAACGACCATATGACACGATACATGTTTATGAGTTATGACCATTAACTTGTGATATTCTCGTTTTATGGCTGTTTTAATGAGCTATTTCCCATAGTTTTGGGGTTACAGGGCAATTTATAACGACCATAAGACCAGATATAGGTTTGAGAGATATGACCAAAAGCTCATAGTTTTGAGGCTTTATGGCCGTTTTGATGAGCTATTTTCCATAGTTTTAGGATTCCAGGGTGATTTATAACGACGATAAGATCATATACATATTTGAGAGATCTTAGGAAAAACTCATAGTTTTTAGGATTTATGGCCATTTTAATGGGCTATTGCCCATAGTTTTGGGGTTCCAGGGCGATTTATAACGACCGTAAGACCAGCTACATGTTTGAGAGATATGACCAAAAACTCGTAGTTTTCAGGCTTTATGGCCGTTTTCATGAGCTATTTCCCATAGTTTTGGGGTTCCAGGGTGATTTATAACGGCCATAAGACCCGATACATGTTTGAGAGTTATGCCCAAAAACTCACTGTTTTCACGCTATATGGCTGTTTTCATGAGCTATTTCCCATATTTTGGGCTATAGGGAGATTTAGAACGACCATATGACCCGATACATGTTTGAGAGATCTGACGAAAAACTCATAGTTTTTAGGATTTATGGCCATTTTCATGAGCTATTGCCCATATTTTTGGGGTTCTAGGGCGATTTATAATGACCATAAGACCAGCTACATGTTTGAGAGATATGACCAAAAACTCATAGTTTTGAGGCTTTATGGCCGTTTTCATGAGCTATTGCCCATAGTTTCGGGGTTCTAGGGTGATTTATAACGACCATAAGATCATTTACATGTTTGAGAGATCTCATGAAAAACTCATAGTTTTTAGGATTTATGGTTGTTTTCATGAGCTATAGCCCATAGTTTGGGGGTTCCAGGGGGATTTATAATAACCGTAAGACCAGCTACATGTTTGTGAGATATGACCAAAAACTCGTAATTTTTAGGCTTTATGGTCTTTTTCATGAGATATTGCCCACTATTATAGGATTCGCGGGCGAGTTAAAACAACCATAAGACCCAATACATGTTTGAGAGTTATGACCAAAAACTCGTCGTTTTCGCGTTTTATGGTCGTTTTCATGAGCTATTTCCCATAGTTTTGGGGCTGTAGGGAGATTTCGAACGACCATATGACCCGATACATGTTTGTGAGTTATGACCAAAAACTTATCGTTTTCGCGTTTTATGGCTGTTTTCATGAGCTATTTCCTACAGTTTTAGGGTTCCAGGGCGATTTATAACGACCATAAGACCAAATACATGTTTGAGAGATATGACCAAAAACTCGTAGTTTTGAGGCTTTATGGCTGTTTTCATGAGCTATTTCCCATAGTTTCAGGATTCCAGGGTGATTTATAACTACGATAAGATCATATACATATTTGAGAGATCTTAGGAAAAACTCATAGTTTTTAGGATTTATGGCCGTTTTAATGAGCTATTACGCATAGTTTTGGGGTTCCAGGGCGATTTATAATGACCATAGGACTAGCTACATGTTTCAGAGATATGACCAAAAACTCATAGTTTTCAGACTTTATGGTCGTTTTCAGGAGATATGGCCCACTGTTATAGGATTCGCGGAAATTTACAACGACCATAAGACCCGATACATGTTTGAGAGTTATGACCAAAAACTCACCGTTTTCATGCTTTATGACCGTTTTCATGAGCTATTGGCCATAGTTTTGGGGCTGTAGGGAGATTTAGAATGACCATATGACCCGATGCATGTTTGAGAGATCTGACAAAAACTCATAGTTTTTAGGATTTATGGCCATTTTCATAAGCTATTGCCCATAGTTTCAGGGTTACAAGGCGATTTATAACGACCATAAGACCATCTGCATGTTTGAGAGATATGACCAAAAACTCGTAGTTTTTAGGCTTTATGGTCATTTTCATGAGATATTGCCCACTATTATAGGATTCGCGGGCAATTTACAACGACTATAAGACACGATACATGTTTGAGAGTTATGACCAAACACTCACCATTTTCACGCTTTGTGGCCATTTTCATGAGCTATTTCCCATAGTTTTGGGGCTATAGGGATATTTAGAATGACCATATGACCCGACACATGTTTGTGAGTTATGACCAAAAACTTGTGGTTTTCGCGTTTTATGGGCGTTTTCATTAGCTAATGCCCATATTTTTGGGGTTCCAGGGCGATTTATAACGACCATAAGACCAGATACATGTTTGAGAGATGTTACCAAAAATTCGTAGTTTTTAGGCTTTCTGGCCGTATTAGTGAGCTATTTCCCATAGTTTTGGGATTCCAGGGCGATTTATAATGACCATAAGATCATTTACATGTTTGAGAGATCTGACGAAAAACTCATAGTTTTTAGGATTTATGGCCGTTTTCATGAGCTATAGCCGATAGTTTTGGGGTTCTAGTGCGATTTATAATGACCGTAAGACCAGCTACATGTTTGAGGGATATGACCAAAAACTCGTAGTTTTCAGGCTTTTATGGTCTTTTTCATGAGATATTGCCCACTAATATAGGATTCACGGGCGATTTACAATGACCATAAGACCCAATCCAGGTTTGAGAGTTATGACCAAAAACTCGCCGTTTTCGCGCTTTATGGCTGTTTTCATGAGCTATTTCCCATAGTTTTGGGGTTGTAGGGAGATTTAGAACGACCATATGACCCGATACATGTTTGTGAGTTATGACCAAAAACTCGTTGTTTTTGCGTTTTATGGCCGTTTTCATGAGCTAATGCCCACAGTTTTGGGGTTACAGGGCGATTTATAACGACCATAAGATCAAATAGATGTTTTAGAGATGTGACCAAAAACTTGTAGTTTTGTGTCTTTATGGCCGTTTTCATGAGCTATTGCCCATAGTTTTGGGGTTCTAGGGCGATTTATAATGACCATAAGACCAGCTACATGTTTCAGAGAAAAGACCAAAAATCGTAGTTTTCAGGCTTTATGGTCGTTTTCCTGAGATATTTCCCACTGTTATAGGATTCGCGGGAGATTTACAACGACCATAAGAACCGATACATGTTTGAGAGTTATGACCAAAAAATCTCCATTTGCACGCTTTATGACCGTTTTCATGAGCTATTGCCCATAGTTTTGGGGTTCCAGGGTGATTTATAACAACCATAAGATCATATACATGTTTGAGAGATTTGATGAAAAACTCATAGTTTTTAGGATTTATGGCCGTTTTCATGAGCTATTGCCCACAGTTTCGGGATTCTAGGGCAATTTATAACGACCATAAGACCAGATACATGTTTGAGAGATATTACCAAAAACTCATAGTTTTCAGGCTTTATGGCCATTTTCAGGAGATATTGCCCACTGTTATAGGATTCACGGGTGATTTACAACGACTATATGACCCGATACATGTTTGACAGATATGACCAAAAACTCGCCGTTTTCGCGCTTTATGGCCATTTTCATGACCTATTGCCCATAGTTTTGGGGCTGTAGGGAGATTTAGAACGACCATATGACACGATACATGTTTATGAGTTATGACCATTAACTTGTGATATTCTCGTTTTATGGCTGTTTTAATGAGCTATTTCCCATAGTTTTGGGGTTACAGGGCAATTTATAACGACCATAAGACCAGATATAGGTTTGAGAGATATGACCAAAAGCTCATAGTTTTGAGGCTTTATGGCCGTTTTGATGAGCTATTTTCCATAGTTTTAGGATTCCAGGGTGATTTATAACGACGATAAGATCATATACATATTTGAGAGATCTTAGGAAAAACTCATAGTTTTTAGGATTTATGGCCATTTTAATGGGCTATTGCCCATAGTTTTGGGGTTCCAGGGCGATTTATAACGACCGTAAGACCAGCTACATGTTTGAGAGATATGACCAAAAACTCGTAGTTTTCAGGCTTTATGGCCGTTTTCATGAGCTATTTCCCATAGTTTTGGGGTTCCAGGGTGATTTATAACGGCCATAAGACCCGATACATGTTTGAGAGTTATGCCCAAAAACTCACTGTTTTCACGCTATATGGCTGTTTTCATGAGCTATTTCCCATATTTTGGGCTATAGGGAGATTTAGAACGACCATATGACCCGATACATGTTTGAGAGATCTGACGAAAAACTCATAGTTTTTAGGATTTATGGCCATTTTCATGAGCTATTGCCCATATTTTTGGGGTTCTAGGGCGATTTATAATGACCATAAGACCAGCTACATGTTTGAGAGATATGACCAAAAACTCATAGTTTTGAGGCTTTATGGCCGTTTTCATGAGCTATTGCCCATAGTTTCGGGGTTCTAGGGTGATTTATAACGACCATAAGATCATTTACATGTTTGAGAGATCTCATGAAAAACTCATAGTTTTTAGGATTTATGGTTGTTTTCATGAGCTATAGCCCATAGTTTGGGGGTTCCAGGGGGATTTATAATAACCGTAAGACCAGCTACATGTTTGTGAGATATGACCAAAAACTCGTAATTTTTAGGCTTTATGGTCTTTTTCATGAGATATTGCCCACTATTATAGGATTCGCGGGCGAGTTAAAACAACCATAAGACCCAATACATGTTTGAGAGTTATGACCAAAAACTCGTCGTTTTCGCGTTTTATGGTCGTTTTCATGAGCTATTTCCCATAGTTTTGGGGCTGTAGGGAGATTTCGAACGACCATATGACCCGATACATGTTTGTGAGTTATGACCAAAAACTTATCGTTTTCGCGTTTTATGGCTGTTTTCATGAGCTATTTCCTACAGTTTTAGGGTTCCAGGGCGATTTATAACGACCATAAGACCAAATACATGTTTGAGAGATATGACCAAAAACTCGTAGTTTTGAGGCTTTATGGCTGTTTTCATGAGCTATTTCCCATAGTTTCAGGATTCCAGGGTGATTTATAACTACGATAAGATCATATACATATTTGAGAGATCTTAGGAAAAACTCATAGTTTTTAGGATTTATGGCCGTTTTAATGAGCTATTACGCATAGTTTTGGGGTTCCAGGGCGATTTATAATGACCATAGGACTAGCTACATGTTTCAGAGATATGACCAAAAACTCATAGTTTTCAGACTTTATGGTCGTTTTCAGGAGATATGGCCCACTGTTATAGGATTCGCGGAAATTTACAACGACCATAAGACCCGATACATGTTTGAGAGTTATGACCAAAAACTCACCGTTTTCATGCTTTATGACCGTTTTCATGAGCTATTGGCCATAGTTTTGGGGCTGTAGGGAGATTTAGAATGACCATATGACCCGATGCATGTTTGAGAGATCTGACAAAAACTCATAGTTTTTAGGATTTATGGCCATTTTCATAAGCTATTGCCCATAGTTTCAGGGTTACAAGGCGATTTATAACGACCATAAGACCATCTGCATGTTTGAGAGATATGACCAAAAACTCGTAGTTTTTAGGCTTTATGGTCATTTTCATGAGATATTGCCCACTATTATAGGATTCGCGGGCAATTTACAACGACTATAAGACACGATACATGTTTGAGAGTTATGACCAAACACTCACCGTTTTCACGCTTTGTGGCCATTTTCATGAGCTATTTCCCATAGTTTTGGGGCTATAGGGATATTTAGAATGACCATATGACCCGACACATGTTTGTGAGTTATGACCAAAAACTTGTGGTTTTCGCGTTTTATGGGCGTTTTCATTAGCTAATGCCCATATTTTTGGGGTTCCAGGGCGATTTATAACGACCATAAGACCAGATACATGTTTGAGAGATGTTACCAAAAATTCGTAGTTTTTAGGCTTTCTGGCCGTATTAGTGAGCTATTTCCCATAGTTTTGGGATTCCAGGGCGATTTATAATGACCATAAGATCATTTACATGTTTGAGAGATCTGACGAAAAACTCATAGTTTTTAGGATTTATGGCCGTTTTCATGAGCTATAGCCGATAGTTTTGGGGTTCTAGTGCGATTTATAATGACCGTAAGACCAGCTACATGTTTGAGGGATATGACCAAAAACTCGTAGTTTTCAGGCTTTTATGGTCTTTTTCATGAGATATTGCCCACTAATATAGGATTCACGGGCGATTTACAATGACCATAAGACCCAATCCAGGTTTGAGAGTTATGACCAAAAACTCGCCGTTTTCGCGCTTTATGGCTGTTTTCATGAGCTATTTCCCATAGTTTTGGGGTTGTAGGGAGATTTAGAACGACCATATGACCCGATACATGTTTGTGAGTTATGACCAAAAACTCGTTGTTTTTGCGTTTTATGGCCGTTTTCATGAGCTAATGCCCACAGTTTTGGGGTTACAGGGCGATTTATAACGACCATAAGATCAAATAGATGTTTTAGAGATGTGACCAAAAACTTGTAGTTTTGTGTCTTTATGGCCGTTTTCATGAGCTATTGCCCATAGTTTCTGGGTTCTAGGGTGATTTATAACGACCATAAGATCATATACATGTTTGAGAGATATCACAAAAAACTCATAGTTTTTAGGATTTATGGTAGTTTTAATGAGCCATTACCCAACGTTTTGGGGTTTCAGGGCGATTTATAATGACCGTAAGACCAGCTACATGTTTGAGAGATATGACCAAAAAATCGTAGTTTTTAGGCTTTATGGCCGTTTTCATGAGATATTGCCCACTTTTATAGGATTCACGGGCGATTTACAATGACCATGAGACCCGATACATGGTTGAGAGTTATTACCAAAAACTCGCCGTTTTCACGCTTTATCGCTGTTTTCATGACCTATTGCCCATAGTTTTGGGGATGTAGGGAGATTTAGAACGACCATATGACCCGCCACATGTTTGTGAGATATGACCAAAAACTCGTCGTTTTCACGTTTTATGGCCGTTTTCCTAAGCTCTTTCCCACAGTTTTTGGGTTCCAGGATGATTTATAACCACCATAAGGCCAGATACATGTTTCAGAGATATGACCAAAAACTAACCGTTTTGGCACTTTATGGCCGTTTTCATGAGCTATTTCCCATAGTTTAGGGGCTGTAGGGAGATTTAGAATGACCATATGACCCGGCACATGTTTCTGAGTTATGACCAAAACCGCATGGTTTTCGCATTTTATGGCTGTTATCATGAGCTATTGCCCATAGTTTTGGTGTTACAGGGCAATTTATAATGACCATAAGATCATATACATGTTTGAGAGATATGAACAAAAAACTCATAGTTTTTATGATTTATGGTCGTTTTAATGAGCTATTTCCCATAGTTTTGGGGTTCCAGGGCAATTTATAATGACCGTAAGACCAGGTACATGTTTGAGAGATATGACTAAAAACTCGTATTTTCGGGCTTGATGGCCGTTTTCATGAGAGATTGCCCGCTATTATTGGATTCGCGGGCGATTTACAATGACCATAAGACCCGATAAATGTTTGAGAGTTATGACCAAAAACTCGCCGTTTTCGCGCTCTATCGCCATTTTCATGAGCTATTGCCCATAATTTTGGGGCTATAGGGAGATTTAGAACGACCATATGACCTGAAACATGTTTGTGAGTTATGACCAAAACTCATAGTTTTCGCGTTTTATGGCCGTTTTCATGATCCCCAGTTTTGTTGTTCCTAGGAGATTTATACCGACCATAAGACCAAATACTTGTTTGAGAGATATGACCAAAGTCATAGTTTTTAGGCTTTATGGCCGTTTTCATGAGCTATTTCTGATAGTTTTGGGATTCCAGGCGGATTTATAATGACAATAAGATCATATACATGTTTGAGAGATCTAACCAAAACTCGTAGTGTTTAGGATTTATGGCCGTTTTAATGAGCTATTCCCATAGTTTTGGGTTTCTAGGGTGATTTATAATGACCGTAAGACCAGCTACATGTTTGAGAGATATTACCAAAAACTCGTAGTTTTCAGTCTTTATGGTCGTTTTCATGAGATATTGCCCACTGTTATAAGATTCACGGGCTATTTACAATGACCATAAGTCCTGATACATGTTTGAGAGTTATGATCAAAAACTTGCCGTTTTCGCGCTTTATGGGCGTTTTCATGAGCTAATGCCCACATTTTTGGGGTTCTAGGGCGATTTATAACGACCATAAGACTAGATACATGTTTGAGAGATGTGACCAAAAACTCATAGTTTTGAGGCTTTATGGCCGTTTTCATGAGCTATTCCCAATAGTTTTGTGGTTCCAGAGCAATTTATAACGACCATAAGATCGTATACATGTTTGAGAGATATGACCAAAAACTCATAATTTTTAGGCTTTATGGCTGTTTTCATGAGCTATTGCCCATAGTTTTAGGGTTCCAGGGCAATTTATAATGACCGTAAGACCAGCTACATGTTTGAGAGATATGACGAAAAACTCGTAGTTTTCAGGCTTTATGGCTGTTTTCATGAGATATTGCCAACTGTTATAGGATTCGTGGGTGATTTACAACGACCATAACACCCGATACATGTTCGAGAGTTATGACCAAAAACTCGACGTTTTTGTGCTTTATCGTTGTTTTCATGAGCTATTGCCCATAGTTTTAGGGCTGTAGGGAGATTTAGAACGACCATATGACACGGCACATGTTTGTGAGTTATGACCAAAAACTCATCGTTTTCGCGTTTTATGGCCGTTTTCATGAGCTCTTTCCTACGGTTTTGGGGTTCCAGGACGATTTATAACCACCATAAAACCAGATACATGTTTAAGGGATATGACCAAAAACTAACCGTTTTCGCACTTTATGGTCGTTTTCATGAGCTATTTCCCATAGTTTTGGGGCTGTAGGGAGATTTAGAATGACCATATGACCCGACACATGTTTCTGAGTTATGACCAAAAACTCGTGGTTTTCGCGTTTTTGGCCGTTTTCATGAGCTAGCCCACAGTTTTGGGGTTACAGGGCGATTTATCACGACCATAAGATGATATACATGTTTGAGAGATATGAACAAAAAACTCATAGTTTTTAGGATTGTGGTCGTTTTAATGAGCTATGGCCCATAGTTTTCGGGTTTCGGGGCAATTTGTAATGACCGTAAGACCAGCTACATGTTTGAGAGATATGACAAAAAACTCGTATTTTTCAGGCTTTATGGCTGTTTTCATGAGATAATTCCCACTATTATAGGATTCGCGGGCGATTTACAACGACCATAAGACCCGATACATGTTTGAGATTTATTTCCAAAAACCCGCCGTTTTCGCGCTTTATCGCCGTTTCCATGAGCTATTTCCCATAGTTTTGGGCCGTACGGAGATTTAGATATGAACCGACACATGTTTGTGAGTTATGACCAAAAACTCGTCGTTTTCGCGTTTTATGTCCGTTTTCATGAGCTATTTCCCACGGTTTTGGGGTTCTAGGGCGATTTATAACCACCATAAGACCAGATACATGTTTGAGAGATATGACCAAAAACTAACCGTTTTCGCGCTTTATGGCCGTTTTCATGAGCTATTTCCCATAGTTTTGTGGATTTAGGGAGATTTAGAACGATCATGTGACCTGACACATGTTTCTGAGTTATGACCAAAAACTCGTGGTTTTCGTGTTTTCGTGTTTTATGGCCGTTTTCATGAGCTATTGCCCACAATTTTGGGGTTACAGGGCGATTTATAACGACCATAACATCATATACATGTTTGAGAGATATGACCAAAAAACTCATAGTTTTTAGGATTTATGGTCGTTTTAATGAGCTATTGCCCATAGTTTTGGGGTTCCAGGGCGATTTATAGTGACCGTAAGACCAACTACATATTTGAGAGATATGACCAAAAATTCCTAGTTTTCAGGCTTTATGGCCATTTTCATGAGATATTGCCCACTATTATAGGATTCACGGGCGATTTACAATGACCATAAGACCTTATACATGTTTGAGAGTTATGACCAAAAACTCACCATTTTCGCTCTTTATCGCTGTTTTCATGAGCTGTTGCCCATAGTTTTGGGGCTATAGGGAGATTTAGAACGACCATATGACCCGACACATGTTTGTGAGTTATGACCAAAAACTCCTCATTTTCGCGTTTTATGGCCGTTTTCATGAGCTATTGCCCATAGTTTTGGGGCTGTAGGGAGAATTAAAACGACCATATGACCTGACACATGTTTGTGAGTTATGACCAAAAACTCATCGTTTTTGCATTTTATGGCCATTTTCATTAGCTATTTCCCATGGCTTTGGGGTTCCAAGGCGATTTATAACCACCATAAGACTAGATACATGTTTGAGAGACATGACCAAAAACTCGTAGTTTTTAGGCTTTATGGCAGTTTTCATGAGCTATTGCCCATAGTTTTGGGGTTCTAGAGCGATTTATAACGATCATATACATATTTTAGAGATATGGCCATTTTAATGAGCTATTACCCATAGTTTTGGGTTCTAGGGCGATTTATAGTGACCGTTACACCAACTACATGTTTGGGAGATATGACCAAAAGCTCGTAGGTTTCAGGCTTTGTGGTATTTTTCATGATATATTGCCCACTGTTATAGGATTCGCGGGCGATTTACAACAACCATAAGACCCGATACATGTTTGAGAGTTATGTCCACAAACTCACCGTTTTCGTGCTTTATCACCGTTTTCATGAGCTATTGCCCATAGTTTTGGGGCTACAGGTAGATTTAGAACAACCATATGATCATATACATGTTTGAGAGATCTGACCAAAAACTCGTCGTTTTCGCGTTTTATGGCCGTTTTCATGAGCTATTTCCCACGGTTTTGGGGTTCTAGAGCGATTTATAACCACCATAAGACCAGATACATGTTTGAGAGATATGCCCAAAAAACTCATAGTTTTTAGGATTTATGGTCGTTTTAATGTGCTATTGCCCATAGTTTTGGGGTTCTAGGGAAATTTATAATGACCGTAAGACCAGCTACATGTTTGAGAGATATGACCAAAAACTCGTAGTTTTCAGCCTTTATGGCCATTTTCATGAGATATTGCCAACTACTATAGGATTCGCGGGTGATTTACAACGACCATAAGACCTGTTAAATGTTTGAGAGTTATGACCAAAAACCCACCGTTTTCGCGCTTTATCGCCGTTTTCATGAGCTATTGCCCATAGTTTTGGGGCTATAGGGAGATTTAGAACGACCATATGACCCGACACATGTTTATGAGTTATGACCAAAAACTCGTGGTTTTCGCGTTTTATGACCGTTTTGATGAGCTATTGCCCACGGATTTGGGGTTACAGGGCGATTTATAACGACCATAAGATCATATACATGTTTGAGAGATATGACCAAAAAACTCATAGTTTTTAGGATTTATGGTCGTTTTAATGAGCTATTGCCCATAGTTTTGCAGTTCCAGGGCAATTTATAATGACCGTAAGACCAGTTACATGTTTGAGAGATATGACCAAAAACTCGTAGTTTTCAGGATTTATGGCCATTTTCATGAGATATCACCAACTTATATATGATTCGCGGGCGATTTCCAACGACCATAAGACCCGATACATGTTTGAGAGTTATGACCAGAAACTCACCGTTTTCGCGCTTGATCGCCGTTTTCATGAGCTATTGCCCATAGTTTTGGGGCTATAGGGAGATTTAGAACGACCATATGACCGGACACATGTTTGTGAGTTATGACCAAAAACTCGTCGTTTTCGCGTTTTATGGCTGTTATCATGAGCTATTGCCCACAATTTTGGGGATCCAGGGCGATTTATAACGACCATAAGACCAGATACTTCTTTGAGAGATATGACCAAAAGCTCGTAGTTTTTAGGCTTTATGGATGTTTTCATGAGCTATTTCCCATAGTTTTGGGATTCCTGGGCGATTTATAACGACCATAAAATAATATACATGTTTGAGAGATCTGACGATACAAGAAACATATATATATACTATATTTATACACTAGTAATAAATATTACAATATAAAAAAGATACAAGAAATAAAAAAACATATATATACTATATCTATATGATCTATTACTATTATACACAAACATATTTATATATACTATATCTATATATACTAGTAATAATTATTAACATATAAAAAGTACACTAGAAATTAATATATACTATACTAGTAATACTAGTAATAATTTTATCTATTACTAGTAATAATTCTTAATTAATATATAAAAATACAAAAAATTAAAAAAAGTGGTCGGGCTCGCCGGTCGGGGCCGGCGGGGATGGAGGCAGTGCGCAGTGCGCGGTCGCGGGGCGCCGCCCGGGCTCGAGCGGCACGCGGTGTGGTGGCCGGGGAAATTACTAGTAATAAATATATATACACAAACATATATATACTATATTTATATACTAGTAATAAATATTACAATATAAAAAAGATACAAGAAATAAAAAACATACACTATAAATTAATATATACTATACTAGAAATATATACTATATTAGAAATTAATATATACTATACTAGAAATTAATAAAAAAAATATACATTAGAAATATAAAAAAGATACAAAAAATAATAGTAATAATTCTATCTATCTATTAAAAAACATACTAGTAATACAAGTATAATTCTATCTATCTATTACAAAAAAGATACTAGTAATAGAAAAAACATACACTAGAAATACTAGTAATACAAAAAATATACAAAAATAAAAGAAGTGGCCGGCGGGGTGTCGCCCGGGCTCGCCGATCGTGGGGCGCCGCCCGGGCTCGCTGGGGGATGGAGGCAGCGCGCGGTCGCGGGGCACCGCCGGCCGGGCTCGCTGGGGCCGGAGACGGAGAGGAGGCAGAGCGCGCGGGCGCGGTGGGGGGAGGGATTACCTCCCAGCTGCGGGGCAGACGAGCGCGCGTCTCAAGGGGCGACGGCGCGACGCGGCAACACGGCGGCCGGGGTACGCGGACGGGCAGAGAGGCGCGGCGAGGTATTTCGGCAGCCTGGCGGCGTAGTGCTACTCCTCGCTCCGGTCGATGGATTCGACCGGGGAAGAAGGCGGCGCATTAAATACCCCTAAGCCTTTAGTCTCGGTGCGTGGCTGGAACCGGGACTAAAGGGGGGGTCTTTAGTCCCGGTTCTAGCCACGCACCGGGACTAAAGGCTTTGGATGCCTTTTCGCCTGCAGAGCCTTTAGTCCCATATGGTGTTCTGGGCCAGGACTAAAGGCCCAAATTTGCGCGCGCTGGGCCCAGCGCCTGTTTTTTCAAATATTACAATTTGCAACTATTAGATTTTTTAAACATTTGAATTATACAGGTTTTGCATACTTATGAATTTGAGAAAATTTTCAACATGAAAAGTTTTTGAATTTGAATAAGTAATCCAAATCTATTTTCTGTTTTATAAAATAATTATTCTAACTAGTGAAACTAATAACCATTTTGCCATTTCCAATTTAAAAATGCATTAACTGTTATATTTTGCATATTTTTAACATAAAAAGTGCTTGAATTTGAATCAGAGATTCAAATCCATTTTCTGTTTTATAAAATAATTATTCTAACTAGTCAAACTATTAACCATTTTGCCATTTTCATGTGATTCCGACGCTCCGATGGTCTTCCTCCGGCAAAACCCTAAACTGGGGGCCTCGGATCGTCTACCCCTATAGCTTTCTCCATACGAGGGTAGCCCCTTTAGGGTTTAGGGTTTAGGGTTTAGGGTTTAGGCTTGGTCGTTGCCATAGCACATCTAGACTCATATCTGCCGCCTCTCTCCACTCTATCCCATGGCTTTCACCATACCTCTAACCCTAGGGAGGCGGAGATGGAGTCTTTCACGGGCTAGCAGGAAAATATTTTCCGAGGCGGAACTTCCGAAGATGCCATAGGGCATGTGCACCAAGGGCATCTTCGAGAAATTCCGCCACGGGAGATTTCCCAACCCTTTCCTCCATCCATGGGGATGAAACTCTCCATCCATGTTGGCTTGGTCGTTGCCATAGCACATCTACACTCATATCTGCCGCCTCTCTCCACTCTATCCCATGGCTTCCACCATACCTCTAACCCCAGGGAGGCGGAGATGGAGTCCTCCATCCATGGGGATGAAACTCTCCATCCATGTTGGCTTGTTGAGTTGCTTGCCATGGCGTATCGATGCTCCTTTTATAGGAACGGCGCCGCTTCTACTTTGTCTTCTTCCTCCGACAGGGCGTCGTGCGCTACATGCTTTATCTCATCGAGCAGTGCGTCCACCCACGCGTCCTTATCCTACCGACAGCTTTAGTCCCGGTATGAGCCCCCACCCGGTACTAAAGGTTATCCATGCGTCCTTATCCCACCGACAGTTTTGTTAGATGACACAAAAACCACCTTTAGTCCCGGTTGCACCCACCAGCCGGTACTAAAGGTTAGCCACCCCCCAGATAAGGCCCTCCCAGATAAGCCTCCCCCAGATAAGGCCCCCCATCTTTTGTCCCGGTTTGAGCCCCCCCGGGGATGAAAGTTTCCCGCGCCACTGCGTTCCCGCGCTTTCCACCAGTTCCCACCTCTGTCTCAAATAAAAGGATTAATACATTACATAGATTTATGTCTCAAATAAAAGGTTTAATTACATAGATTTATGTCTCAAATAAAAGGTTTAATACATTATTACACATCACCAACATCTAGTGTTGTGGTTTTCTTCTGCACCGTAGCCATGGAGAATCTTCATCATTTAACAGGATGCTTGGGTCAGTTTTCACTTTGAAGGGCAGAATTTCATGAAACTTATTGTAATCTTCTGACATGTCTGTCTTATCATCCACTCCCACGATGTTTCTTTTCCCTGAAAGAACTATGTGGCGCTTTGGCTCATCGTATTCTGTACTCTTTTGCTTATCTTTCCTTTTTCTCGGTTTGGTAGACATGTCCTTCACATAGAAAACCTGAGCCACATCGTTGGCTAGGACGAATGGTTCATCCATGTACGCAAGATTGTTGAGAACCACTGTTGTCATGTCGTACTTTTCGTCTACATGTACCCCGCCTCCTGTCAGCTTGACCCATTTGCACCGAAACAAAGGGACCTTAAAAGTAGGTCCATAGTCAAGTTCCCATATCTCCTCTATGTACCCATAATATGTGTCAATCTGCCCATTGTCATCTGTTGCATCAAAGAGGACACCACTGTTTTGGTTGGTGCTCTTTTTATCTTGGGCGATCGTGTAAAATGTATTCCCATTTATCTCGTACCCTTGGAAAGTACATATAGTCGAAGATGGTAACCTGGCCAACAAGTTCAACTCATCTCCAACAGTGGTGTTATTCATGAGATATGTCTGCAACTAATTGCCAAAATACTTCTCGTGTTCCCCTTTAATCAAGGTTTCAGGCTTCCTCGGGTTTTCAGAGCGTAGAATATTCTTGTGTTTCTCGATATACGGAGCCACCACGGTGGAATTGTGTAGAACTGTGTAGTGTGCTTGAGTGAAAGAATGCCCGTCCCTACATACCATTGATTTCCTTTCTAGTGTGCCTTTTCCAGTCATCCTCCCCTCATACCGAGATTCAGGAACACCAATCGGCTTAAGGTTAGGAAGAAAGTCAACACAAAACTCAATGACCTCCTCTGTTCCATAGCCCTTGGAGATGCTCCCTTCTGGCCTAGCACGGTTATGAACATATTTCTTTAAGACTCCCATGAACCTCTCGAAGGGGAACATATTGTGTAGAAACACAGGACCGAGAATTCTAATCTCTTCGACTAGGTGAACTAGGAGGTGCGTCATAATATTGAAGAAGGATGGCGGGAACAACAACTCGAAGCTGACCAGACATTGGACCACATCAATCTGTAACCCTGATAGACTTTCTCAATCGATTACCTTCTAAGAAATTGCATTGAGGAATGCACATACCTTCACAATGGCTAGTCGAACATTTTCTGGTAGAATTCCCCTCAATGCAACCGGAAGTAATTGCGTCATAAGCACATGGCAGTCATGAGACTTTAGGTTTTGAAATTTTTTCTCTTTCATATTTACTATTCCCTTTATATTTGACGAGAAGCCAGACGGGACCTTGATACTGAAAAGGACTTCAAAAAAATTTCCTTCTCTTCTTTGGTAAGAGCATAGCTGGCAAGCCCTTGAAACTGCCCTAGATGTTTGCCGTCTCGTCCTTTATGATGTTGCTGGTCCTCCCGTGCTGCCGGGGTATCTTTTGACTTCCCATACAAGCCCAGGAAGCCTAGAATATTCATGCAAAGATTCTTCGTCAGGTGCATCACGTCGATTGCAGAGCGGACCTCATCCACTTTCCAATAGGGTAGCTCCCAAAATATAGATTTCTTCTTCCACATGGGTGCGTGTCCGATAATGGGGTCTTTCAGAACAGGTTGTCCTCCAGGACCCTTTCCAAAGATTACATCCAAATCCTTGACCATACCAAATACATCAGCACCACTATGGGGGACAAGCTTCGTCCGGGTTTCTGCCTTGCCATTGAAATGCTTGCCTTTCTTCTTTAAGGGATGACTGGGCGGAAGAAAACGACGATTGTACGGGTACACATTCTTTCTACATTTATCCAGATATATACTTTCAGTCTCATCTAAGCAATGCGTGCATGCATTGTATCCTTTGTTCGTCTGTCCTAAAATGTTACTAAGAGCAGGCCAATCATTGATGGTTACGAACAACAATGCTTGTAGGTCAAATTCCTGCTATTTGTGCTCATCCCACACACGTACACCTGGTTTGGCCCACAACTGTAGAAGTTCATCAACTAATGGCCTTAGGTACATATCAATGTCGTTGCCGGGTTGCTTCGGGCCTTGGATGAGCACTGGCATCATAATGAACTTCCACTTCATGCACAACCAAGGAGGAAGGTTGTAGATACATAGAGTCACAGGCCAGGTGCTGTGACTGCAGTTCTCCTCCCCAAAAGGATTCATTCCATCGGTACTTAGACCAAACCAGAAGTTCCTTGCGTCACCTGCAAAGTCCGGGAAGTCTCTCTCGATTTTTCTCCACTGCCGACCATCAGCAGGGTGCCTCAACATCCCGTCTTTCTTACGGTCTTCCATGTGCCATCGCAACAACTTGGCATGCTCTTTATTTCTGAAAAAACGTTTCAACCGTGGTATTATAGGAGCATACCACATCACCTTGGCAGGAACCCTCTTCCTGGGTTGCTCGCCCTCAACATCACCAGGGTCATCTTTTCTAATCTTATACCGCAATGCAGTGCATACCGGGCATTTATCCATATTCTCGTACTTCTCACCGCGGTAGAGGATGCAGTCATTAGGGCATGCATGTATCTTCTGCATGTCTAATCCTAGAGGGCAGACAAGTTTCTTTGCTTCGTACGTACTGGAGGGCAATTGGTTATTTCTTGGAAGCAGCTTCTTCATTATTACCAGCAACTTTTCAAATCCCGAGTCAGTCATACCGGTCTCTGCCTTCCACTTCAACAATTCTAGTGTGCTACCCAGCTTCTTCTGGCCATCTTCACAAGTTGGATACAACAATGTGTTGTGGTCCTGTAACATCTGCTCGAACTGCAACCTCTCCTTTTCAGTGTCGCAGTCTCGCCTTGCATCACTAATGACCCGACCAAAATCATCAATGGGCTCATCTGGTTCCCGCTCTTCATCCCCTTCTTTTTCATTATCTTCAACTGCGGTATCATCGTATTCAGGGAACATAGATCGGTAGTTGTCATCATCGTTCTCTTCTTCGTCGCCGTCTTCCATCATAACCCCTCTTTCTCCGTGCTTGGTCCAAACATTATAGCCGGACATGAAACCGGACCGAATCAGGTGGCTCTGAATGACTCTTGAGGAAGTGTGAGCCTGCTCATTCCGACATTCAACACATGGACAACACATAAAACCATCCCGCCGCTTGTTCGCCTCGGCCACAAGGCGAAAAGAACGCACGCCTTCTCTGTAAGTGTCAGAGCGTCGGTCACTGTACATCCATGGGTGGCTCATCTGCATCATACAACCATGCATATATATCAAACACAATCATGATGCTTAAATTAGTACCGCGCAGTCAAAATGAGAAAATAGTTGCTAACCTTTTAGGACACTTCAAAACAAAGAGGAGAAACCTTAAGTGTCGCTCTGGCACCTCATATCATATTTTGTCTTGTGTGAACTCAAGTGGCATCGCTCTAATAGGCATTTCACCGAACACCTCTAGTGCATATGAAGAAAAAAAGTTAGCACAAAGTTATACCCACCTCTCACATAGGAAAAAACAGGAGAGAGTGGAGGGCTGGGTGCATATATATAGGGCCAGGCCATTAGTCCCGGTTTGAGATACAAACCGGGAGTAAAGGTTCTGCCAGGAGCACGCGCGCCGGCCCAGACCCATTTGTCCCGGTTTGTATCTCAAACCGGGACTAATGGTTCCTTACGGACCGGGACATAGTGCCTCGGCCTCCTCGGGCCGTTTGGTTCGAACCATTAGTCCTGGCCCCAGCCACGACCGGGACTAATGGCCCGAACCAAAGGCCCATTTTATACTAGTGTTATATTGTTCTATCTAGAGATGCAGGAATGACATTATCTTTAACAAATCAAAAAAATTTAATCAATTGCGGGTTATCCATATGGTGGCACATTGGGTGCTGCTTTGGGCGTTCCTCCTACCGACAGCCTAGTGGGATATTATGGCTATTGGGTGCACTCATTTGCTCATGGTCGTCCACCGCATATTCAGTCAATCATGCTGGCAGCCGCTTAATTGACTACATGATGCTTAGTTTTCTATTGCTTCATATTTTTTGCTGGTTGATCCATGTATCAACTTTAAGCCATCCATGATGTGTAATGTGTGTTGACTGTTGGATGTTGGATCTTGGTTTTAATAAAGATTGTATGCATCAACCGATGCAGAGGCCGGAGTTTTCCTCCTTTTCGAAAAAAAGATAGTTGGTTGCCATACTATAACCCAACTGACATAAACAAATAACATGGGAGGATTATCAAGCCAATCTATTAATTAAATCCTAACTAACATGGTTCACCAGCTGGACCGTTTACCTGCGTCACCGCGTACGCCCGCACGTTTTCGATCGATCCACCAGCTGTACATTCCTGGCATGTGACGACACAAACTCCATCGACCGATCGACTCATTTTCCTTCATTCGTCTCCTGATTAGAATACTCGGTATACGATTAAGTCTGCCTCCTTATGCTACTCTCGCCTCTCCTCCTCACGGAAATAGGAGGCGACGGCTCCCTCCCTCCAGATCTCAACCGGCGAGGGTGCTGGTTCTCTCTCCCTCCGCTTGCCGCTCCGGCGGTAGGAGGGAGGGGGAATCTCGTTTCTCCATCTAGTAGTTAGGGTTAGGGTATGCCTGCCATGGGGCGTCGTTGGGGTGGTGGGAGCGACGCTCGGGCAATAAATCTATCTCAACTCTACTCCTACACCGGCGACGACCTTAGTGGTGACGCCTCGGAGTTGATGGCAAGGTGTGCTAGTTGTTCCTTCTGATCGGCAGCTTGGTCTTCTCGCTGTTCTTCGGATCTTGCGAGATCAGTTTCTCGATGTGTCATCAACGTTCGTTGTTCTCAGTGATGACGCTGGTGGCCGGGGCGAGGTGGTTTCTCTAGAGCTAAGATGTTGGTCCGGAGGTGGTGGATCTGTCGTTCTTATCCTACTTTGTCGATGAGAGGTAGCAGATCTTGGTTCAAGACAGCACGGAGACATCCCCGGTCGACGTGCCACAACGACATGTGCCTCGCTGTGTGCAGTAGGCTTGTTCATCGACTCACAAAGCCTCGTTGGCGATGGTGCTTTTTTGGATCTTGCATTGTTGGAGGTTCGACGACTATTTCAGCGTGCGTCTCGATGGCGCTGGTGTTGGGCGGCGGCAGCTGGCTTCGGTGGTTGTGAGAAAACCTAGGGATCGTTTTGTATTTCTCAGTCTCTTAGGATTTTATCTGTATTGTGTTTTAGGATAATCATTTTATCCTAGTCTGTCTTTTAGTTTCCAAGTGTGTTGCTTCGTATAACTTGATTTTCAATTAATGAAATATGTGATTGCTAAAAAAAAAATACTCGGTACACCCACCTCATCGCCCCGTGGGTTAGCAGGCGAGCTCAAATATCCGTACAATCCAAAGAAAAAAACCCGCCTCATCGCCCCGTGGGGTAGCTAGCAAGCTCAAATATCCATACAATCCAAAGAAAAAAATGGAATCCACGATGCCTTGGACCCTTTTTTGAACGGGAAAGGGCCAAAAGGCCCCAGAAGCTGCTCATTTAACACATGCGGTGGGTACAATTACAAAGGCACCCCTGACCAAAGGGGGAAAGAAAAATAAGGACGCCACACTTGTAGAAAGGACCCTAAAAGAAATTTAGAAAACGCGATCAGGTCCTCGCCCTTCTCCATCGCTTCCCTTCGTCGTCGACGCCCTGGAGCCCGCATTGCTGCTAGGGAACAAGCCACTTGGGGCGACGCCGACTTTGGTTCTCGCGCACAGGGTGACAAAGACCTTCCGCCACTTGCGGAAGAGCAAGCTCGGCTTCAGCCGAGCGGAGCAGTGGCCCTCTTGGCCACGGATAACGGCAGCGCAACCTCGCTGTCGTTGAAGGAGATTCGGAGATGCAGCTTCACAGACCGCAGCAACAGGGTGGCGAAGACTTGGCGATGCAGCAGGTCGGCCCCGAGGCACGCCACCCCAACTCTCCTCGCCACCACAGCCGACCGGAGAAGGACGACGAAGCACCATAGCAAACCAACGCAGACCAAGTCCACTGACCTTATGTAGGGCGCTTCTAGAGCCAATCAAGCCCACTGCACATGATTCCGACCATGGGAGCATCGTAGCGGAGGATATCAACTCTAGCCGATGCTAGATCGGGTCAGAACGACCTAGCGCCAAGCACACTGGCCACCTACCTTTCCTAGAAGCCACCGGCACGACCTCCTCCCACCCCTCGCTACCACGGCCGGCCAGGGAGAGGAGGGCTACACAAGGCATCCAGATCCAAAGGCGCCTGCACTTATTTGGATGGCCTCTGCCCACAACGATAGCAGCAGCCTGCTCCAACCTCTCGAGCTAGCCATACCACCGCGGAGACGACCTGTCGGCGTCATGCAGGAACGCCGGAGGGGACTTACCGGCCGACATCTCACCAAACTACACAAGGGAAAACACAAAATAACCTAAACCTAGACCTACGACACCTACTGCGAGAGGCCAGCAACTTAGACTAAGGGTGGGGGGCCTCGCCTCCACCGCTCTCTAGCGGCAGCGCCGCCGGAGAGGGCTTCGGCTCGGCCAGGAACAGGGAGACAGGGGCACAGCTATAGAAGAGAGGGATAGGGAGAGGAGAGGAGGAAGAGCTCCTGGGATCGTGATTTGGGGATGCCTTGGACTCTATGTCTGTGTTGTAGTACTAGTTCGAATTGGATAGGCCAGGTGAGTCGCTTCCTTTAACCGTATGTTCTTTTTCAACACGTAAGGTTTTTTTCCTTTCCATGGAATTACGATCTGGCAGCTGATACGTTGCTAACGTATCCATAATTTTTGATGTTCCATGCTTGGTTTTATCTACTTTCTTATGTTTTGTTCCAACTTTAGAGTACTTTTCATACACTTTCTTGGACTAACCTATTAACAAGATGCCACAGTGCCAGCTGCCTGTTTTCTGCTATTTTTGGTTCCAGGAAGTCAGAAAATGAATATTCTCGGAATTGGATGGGACAAAAGCCAAAGTTGATATATTACCGGAAGACTCACGGAGCCAGAAGACGAGACAGAGAGGGGCCACAGGGCGGCCACACCATGTCGTGGTGCGGGCTAGCCCTGGCCGTGCCACTAGGTGGTGTGGACCCCCTAGCTGCCCACCGACCTTGCCTCTTCGCCTATAAGATGCCTCCCGATGCAAAAACCCTAAATCGTCGAGCCTCCATCCATGAAAAGTTCCACAGCACCGCCGCCACCGAAGGGGAGATTCGGGGGACAGAATGTCTCTTTTCCGGCACCCTGCCGGGACGGGGAAGTGCCCCCGGAGCCATCTCCATCGATCTCCACCACCATCTCCATCGTCGTTGCTGATTCCCATGATGATGAGGGAGTAGTTCTTCCTCGAGGCTAAGGGTTCTACCGGTAGCTATGTGTTCATCTCTGTCTATGCATGATCACATTGTGATCATGAGCTTGTAATCTATAGATCTACCTTACTACTCAAGTGCTTTAATAGATCTCTGCTCTCCCCATGTGTGTGAAGTTGAAAATGTGCACACCATGGTGGCACTTAGGCTAGAGATTACAAATACTTGTTATGAGTTATATTTGGAGTTGGGTGTCTATGAAATTGTGCTGTTTGTTGGAACCATCTATTGCTCAAGGTGACAGTGTGGGGTTATCTAGATGTAGAAAATGAACTTTGAGGTGTGCTGTTATAGCCCTACCATGGATTAGAGTGTCCAACCAGAGACTAGTTCAGCGTAGTATCATGAAGATGATATATTTATATGAGAGTGTTCACTAGTTAAAGTATGATCCATAGGCCTTGTTTCTAAGCATTGAAATACCGTTTGCAACTAGATCTGTTACATGTTTGCTTGCTTCCATCTTTATTTCAGTTTGCCTTTAGTCTCTTCCACACCATCAAAGTATTTTCTAGCACCGTTATCTTATATCCATACCACTTGTATTTCACTATCTCTTCACCGAACTAGTGCACCTATACACTTGACAAGTGTATTCGGTGTGTTGGGGACACAAGAGACTTCTTGTATCTTGATTGCAGGATTGCTTGAGAGGGAATACCTTTGACCACTTCCTCCCTGAGTTCGATAAACCTTGGGTGATCCACTTAAGGGAAATTTGTTGTTGTTCTACAAACCTCTGCACTTGGAGGCCCAACAACTGTCTACAAGAATAGAAGTGCGTAGACATCAAGCTATTTTCTGGCGCCGTTGCCGGCGAGGTAAGGTAAAAGGTACTCACATCCTCCAGTGTGAGTGCTCGAAGTTATTTCCTTTAGATTCTGCAATTTTGTGTTTTTGTTTCTTGTTTTCACTAGTTAGGCTTAATGGAAAACAACAACAAAATTAGAGAGCTTTATAGTATTTATCTTTAGTTAGGACATGAAGTGTTTGAAGAGAAAATTGAAAAACCTATGGAACTTTATTTGCATGCTAATAGCAATGTTATTAGTATGAATTCTTTGAACACCTTTATTGCTAATGCTATGGAAAATTCTGAGCTTGGGGAAGCTTGTTTTTATGAAAATGATCTTTTTAGTCCCCCAAGCATGGAGGAGAAAATTTACTTTGATGATACTATGCCTCCAATATATGATGATTACAATGATGAATATGATATTCTTAGTCCACCTAATATTGAGGAGGAAATTAATTATGACTACAATATGCCTCCTATATTTGATGATTATGGTGATGAGAATAATAATGATAGCTATTTTGTTGAATTTGCTCCTACTACAAGTAATAAGAATGACTATGCTTATGTGGAGAGTAATAATTATTATATGCATGTGGCTCATGATAAGAATGTTTTATGTGATAGTTATATTGTTAATTTTATTCATGATGCAACTGAAAGTTATTATGAGAGAGGGAAACATGGTTCTATGCATCTCAACAATATTAAGTTTCCCCCCTTTATGTTGAAAGTCTTGAAGTTGCACTTGTTTTGCTTTACTATGCTTGTTTCTTTGTGCTTTCATGACTTGTTTCTTTACAAGATTCCTATGCATATGAAGTGGGTTAGACTTAAATGTGTTTTGAATTTGCTTCTTGATGCTCTCTTTTACTTCAATTCATATTTCTTATGTGAGCATCTTCTCAAACTATCAAGCCTAACTTAAAGGCGTTAAATAAAAGTACTTATTGGGAGATAACCCAAAAGTTTTAGATGAGTCTTGGAATTTATTATTTCTGTCATAACCGCTCCTTATCCTTTTTATTTGCTTTTTTGTGCCAAGAGTAACCTCTAATGAGAGAGAAGTAATGCTTGAGAAAGTTGCTGTCCCGAAACAGATTTTTGTTCTTCACCGTAAACATTCGTGTAAAATCTCTATACGTCCGTTTGAGGCGTGAATTTTTGTGCTTCTGCCCCAAGTTGTTATCTAACGTTCGTTAGCTCAACACTTTTCGATTTGAGCAACAGAAGGTGTTCGAAAAAATTGGTTTTTACCTGTTGGTATGTTTTGATAGATTTCTGCCATTATTTGCATTTGCTTCTTGTTGGTTCCTTTTTGAGTTATATTGGGGAATTGAGCTTTTTGAGGGAAGTGCTACAGTAGCTTGTGTTCTAATGGAAGTTTTATTGGTGTTGGAACTGAACCTAAAAGACTTATTATCTTGAGTACACTAATGTTGCTAATAAAGATTGTGTGAAGTTTTGTATGAAGGAAAAATTTCAGGTGTATGGATGGAATGAGGAATGAGATGAAGGATGGACAAAAGCTCAAGCTTGGGGATGCCCCGCGTGTCACCCCAAGAAATATTCAAGAAGTACAAGCGTCAAAGCTTGGGGATGCCCAAGGTATCCCCTTCTTCATCAATAAAAATCCCAGGTTTCTTCCAAACACTTCATTTTATTGTTTCATGCACAGTTGTGTTGTTCTTGGAGCGTCTTCTTTTTATTTTTTGTTTTGGTTTTTGTTTGCTTGGTTTGCTTAGTTTACTGCATAAATTGGTTGGACTTCCTCTTTCATACATTGGTTTTCAAATAGTTTGGTTTGGATTGGAAAAGAGTAGGAAAGTTAATGCTTAAGTGGTAAAGAGAGCTTGGTTTTGACTGTGGCCTATGATTTGTCATGCCATGCTTCATATTGTTTTGGCTTTATTCTTAGTATTCTTTGTTGTAGCATGACTTGTTATAAACAATTGAGATTGCTTAATGTGCCTTGGAAGAATCATGCATTGTTTTAGCATATTAAAGCATAGTATTGTGGTATTCTCTTTGATGCTTTATTTGGATTGACTTGGCACATGCTCACACCATGTTATGACTATCCCAAGTCACCATATCCTTGATGATCCTTTAGTTTTCAACTTGTATTATCACTTTATGCTTTGATCAATGATGTTTTGTCGCTCTGCATGATTATGGCCATTTTCTGCATTTGCTTCTTGTGGGTTCCTTTTTGAGTTCTTTGGGGGAATTGAGCTTTTTGAAGGAAGTGATACAGTAGCTAGTGTTCTAATGGAATTTTATTTGGTGTTAGAACTGAACCTTAAGACTTATTTATCTTGAGTGCACTAATGTTGCTAATGAGATTGTGTGAAGTTTTGTATGAAGGAAAAATTTCAGGTGTATGGAAGGAATGAGTAATGAGATGAAGGATGGACTAAAGCTCAAGCTTGGGGATGCCACGCATGTCACCCCAAGAAATATACAAGAAATACAAGCGTCAAAGCTTGGGATGCCCAAGGCATCCCCTCCTTCATCAATAAAAATCCCAGGTTTCTTCCAAACGCTTCATTTTTATTGTTTCATGCATAGTTGTGTTGTTCTTGAGCATCTTCTTTTTCGTTTTCGTTTTGGTTTTTAGTTTTCTTTGGTTTGCTTAGTTTTCTGAATAAATTGGTTGGACCCCCTCTTTCATACATTGGTTTTCAAATAGTTTGGTTTGGTTTGGAAAAGAGTAGGAAAGTTCATGCTTATGTGGTAAAAAGAGCTTGTTTTTGACTGTGGCCTATGCTCTGTCATGCCATGCTTGATATTTTTTTGGCTTTATGCCTAGTATTCTTTGCTGTAGCATGACTTGATATAAACAATTGAGATTTCTTAAAGTGCCTTGGATGAATCATGCGTTGTTTTAGCATATTAAAGCATAGTATAGTGGTATTCTGCTTTGATGCTTTATTTCGGTTGACTTGGCGCATGCTCACACCATGTTATGACTATCTCAAGTCACCATAGCCTTTATGATCCTTTAGTTTTCAACTTGTATTACACTTTATGCTTTGATCAATGATGTTTTGTCGCTCTGCATGATTATGGCCATTATTGCTCTCTTAGTTTGTCGCTCCCAGTCTTTTGCTAGCCTCCACAACAAAGTATGAGTTCCACTCATGCATCCAACTCCCTAAACCAAGTTATTCCAAATATTCCACCATACCTACCTATTAGCATATGCTATTCCAAGTATATTCATGTTTTTATCTACCTTCCAGATTAAACTTGTTATGTGAAAATTAGTGATTAAAGCTCTCACGAACTTGATGGCACACTTTAATTTTCTTGCATTTAATAAACTTGAACCATTGGGTCCTTCTTTGTTGCATATATGCTTGCGCTTTATAAGTTGAAGTTAGCAGAACCATGTATCATGGGGAACGCTTTCAACATTGCACTTGTACTTTGTACCCCGTTGATATCATGTTCTTTTGCTTATGGATCCCGACAGTGTGAAATAAAAGTGGAACTTGTAAGATCATGGAGTTTGTATGTGTGTTAGAGAAATGCCTGGGTCGCTAGCCTAAGACATGCCTAATCATGGTGGAAACTTGCAGCATCACCATAATGAGCACTCTATGAAGCATCCTCAATAAAAACCTATGCAAATAGCAAATAAAAAGATCCCTGAGATGCTCATTGTCTGCTTGCCTTGTCATTTTGATTATGGGATAGCTCCTGTATCATGTGCAAGGGGTACCCCTTTGGTAGTTCTTTATGATACATATGTACTTACAATGACAAGAGCTTACTCTTGACTAAAGTTGAGTAGCATGAGGTTCGGTCTTCGTAAGTAAGGGGCATGCGACTTCGGCTTATACTTGTCAAGCATATCCTCTTAGTTGTGTCACTTTAACATTAATCACCTTAAATATGCTTATGATAGGGGAAATGAGAGCTGAAAGCTAACAAGTACCATAATTTTTGGAAGCTCTTTATGAAACTTGAATCTCTACTTCCTTCTATGAAGGCCTTTCTTTTACTTTTATGTTGAGTCTCCAGCTTCTACCTTTATACACCTACTTTGAGAGCATAGTGGCCATTCTTAGTTCTATGTGCATTGTCCCAAGACTTGTTGATTGATGCATAACTTTGATATTGCTTGTTTTAAACTATTTGTATCTAGTCACTCTTATGAACTTTGAAGGTGTCTTATGCATTTATGTTTGCTACTCTATGAGGGACAAGCTGAATGTCACTATGCTATGTTTTCTTTATGTGAAACAAACAAATGTCTTGCAAAGCATTGTTAATCATGAATCATGTGTTTGTGCCGTTTCATGTTGCAACATAGTTGCTATGTCTTATTGCTAGAACTTTATCTTTCATGCTATGTTGAAGTACTATGATCCCAGCTATCAATGTTTTACAAATACTTTGATCAAGTTTATGATGGTGCATGTCACCTCAAAAATTATTCTTTCTTTTTATCACTTACCTACTCGAGGACAAGCTGGAGTAAAGCTTGGGGATGTTGATACGTTGCTAACGTATACATAATTTTGATGTTCCATGCTTGGTTTTATCTACTTTCTTATGTTTTGTTCCAACTTTAGAGTACTTTTCATACACTTTCTTCGACTAACCTATTAACAAGATGCCATAGTGCCAGCTGCCTGTTCTCTGCTTTTTTTGGTTCCAGGAAGTCAGAAAATGAATATTCTCGGAATTGGACGGGACAAAAGCCAAAGTTGATATTTTACCGAAAGACTCACGGAGCCAGTAGACGAGACGGAGAGGGGCCACAGGGCGGCCACACCATGTGGTGGTGCGGGCTAGCCCTGGCCGCGCCACCAGGTGGTGTGGGCCCCCTGGACGCCCACCGATCTTGCCTCTTCGCCTATAAGATGCCTCCCGATGCAAAAACCCTAAATCATCCAGCCTCTAGCCACAAAAAGTTCAGCAGCGCCGCCGCCACCGAAGGGGAGATTTGGGGGACAGAAAGTCTCTGTTCTCGCACCCTACCGGGATGGGGAAGTGCCACCGGAGCCATCTCCATTGATGTCCACCACCATCTCCATCGTCGTTGCTGATTCCCATGATGATGAGGGAGTAGTTCTTCCTCGAGGCTAAGGGTTCTACCGGTAGCTATGTGTTCATCTCTCTCTATGCATGATCACATTGTGATCATGACCTTGTAATCTATAGATCTACCTTGCTACTCAAGTGCGTTAATAGATCTCTGCTCTCCCCATGTGTGTGAAGTTGACAGTGTGCACACCATGGTGGCACTTAGGCTAGAGATTACAAATACTTGTTATGAGTTATATTTGGAGTTGGGTGTCTTTATGAAATGGTGGTGTTTGTTGGAACCATCTAGTGCTCAAGGTGACAGTGTGGGGTTATCTAGATGCGGAAAGCGAACTTTGAGGTGTGCTGTTATAGCGCTACCATAGATTAGAGTGTCCAACCAGAGGGTAGTTCAGCGTAGTATCATGAAGATGATATATTTATATGAGAGTTTTCACTAGTGAAAGTATGATCTATAGGCCTTGTTTCTAAGCATTGAAACACCGTTTGCAACTAGATCTATTACATGTTTGCTTGCTTCCATCTTTATTTCAGTTTTCCTTTAGTCTCTTCCACGCCATCAAAGTATTTTCTAGCACCGTTATCTTGTATCCATACCACTTGTATTTCACTATCTCTTCGCTAAACTAGTGCACCTATACACCTGACAAGTGTATTGGGTGTGTTGGGGACACAAGAGACTTCTTGTATCTTGATTGCAGGATTGCTTGAGAGGGAATTCCTTTGACCACTTCCTCCCTGAGTTCGATAAACCTTGGGTGATCCACTTAAGGGCAAACTTGCTGCTGTTCTATAAACCTCTTCACTTGGAGGCCCAACAACCGTCTACAAGAATAGAAGTGCGTAGATGTCAGCAGCCGCCTCCGGCGCTCGCCGTCGCTGCTTCCAGGGTGATTTATAACGAACATAAGATCATATACATGTTTGAGATATCTGACAAAAAACTCATAGTTTTTAGGATTGATGGCTGTTTTCATGAGCTATTGCCCATAGTTTTGGGGTTCTAGGGCGATTTGTAATGACCGTACGACCAGTTACATGTTTCAGAGATATGACCAAAAACTCGTAGTTTTCAGGCTTTATGGTCGTTTTCATGAGATATTGCCCACTGTTATAGGATTCGCGGGCGATTTACAACGACCATAAGATCCGATACATGTTTGAGAGTTATGACCAAAAAATCACCGTTTTCACGCTTTATGGCCCTTTTCATGAGCTATTTCCCATAGTTTTGGGGTTGTAGGGAGATTTAGAACGACCAAATGACCTGATACATATTTGCGAGTTATGACCAAAAATTCGTCGTTTTCGCGTTTTATGCCCGTTTTCATGAGCTATTGCCCATAGTTTCGGGGTTCCAGGGTGATTTAAAATGACCATAAGATCATATACATGTTTGAGAGATATGACAAAAAACTTATAGTTTTTAGGATTTATGGCCGTTTTCATGAGCTATTGCCCATAGTTTCGAGGTTCCAGGGTGCTTTATAACGACCATAAGATCATATACATGTTTGAGAGATATGACCAAAAACTCGTAGTTTTTAGGCTTTATGGCCCTTTTCATGAGATATTGCCCACATTTGTAGGATTCACGGACGATTTACAACGACTATAAGACTCAATACATGTCTGAGAGTTATGACGAAAAACTCGCCGTTTTCACGCTTTATGGCCATTTTCATGAGTTATTGCCCATAGTTTTGG
Organism: Avena eriantha; assembly: GCA_910589775.1. Lineage (NCBI taxonomy): Eukaryota > Viridiplantae > Streptophyta > Magnoliopsida > Poales > Poaceae > Avena > Avena eriantha. Next base: position 3,220,305 of record OU342744.1, read on the forward strand.
GGCTGTAGGGAGATTTAGAACGACCATATGACACGACACATGTTTGTGAGTTATGACAACTACTTGTGGTTTTCGCGTTTTATGGCCGTTTTGATGAGCTATTTCCCATAGTTTTGGGGTTCCAGGGCAATTAATAAGCTTTATGGCCGTTTTCATGAGCTATTTCCCATAGTTTTGGGATTCCAGGGCGATTTAAAATGACCATAAGATCATATACATGTTTGAGAGATCTCACGAAAAACTCATAGTTTTTAGGATTTATGGCCATTTTCATGAGCTATTGCCCATAGTTTCGGGGTTCTAGGGCGATTTATAATGACCGTAAGACCAGCTACATGTTTCATAGATATGACCAAAAACTCGTAGTTTTTAGGCTTTATGGTCGTTTTCATGAGATATTGCCTACTGTTATAAGATTCGTGCGCGATTTACAACGACCATAAGACCCGATACATCTTTGAGAGTTATGACCAAAAACTCGTCGTTTTTCACGCTTTATGGCTGATTTCATGAGCTATTTCCCATTGATTTTGGGCTATAGGGAGATTTAGAACGATCATATGACCCGATACATGTTTGAGAGATATGACGAAAAACTCATAGTTTTTAGGATTTATGGCCATTTTCGTGAGCTATTGCCCACAGTTTTGGGGTTCCAGGTCGATTTATAATGACCATAAGACCAAATACTAGTTTGAGAGATATGGCCAAAAACTTGTAGTTTTGACGCTTTTTGGCCGTTTTCATGAGCTATTGCCCATAGTTTCGGGGTTCTAGGGTGATTTATAACGACCATAAGATCATATACATGTTTGAGAGATATGACGAAAAACAAATATTTTTTAGGATTTATGGCCGTTTTCATGAGCTATTGCCCACTATTATAGGATTCGTGGGCGATTTACAATGACTATAAGACCCGATACATCTTTGAGAGTTATGACCAAAAACTCGCTGTTTTTGAACTTTATGGCCATTTTCGTGAGCTATTGCCCATAGTTTTGGGGTGTAGGGAGATTTAGAATGACCAGATGACTCAACACATGTTTGTGAGTTATGACCAAAAACTTGTGGTTTTCGCGTTTTATGGCCGTTTTCATGAGTTATTTCCCACAGTTTGGGGGTAACAGGGTGATTTATAACGACCATAAGACCAGATACATGTTTGAGAGATATGACCAAAAACTCGTACCTTTCAGGCGTTAGGGTCGTTTCCATGAGATATTGCCCACTGTTATAGGATTCATGGGCGATTTACAACGACCATAAGACCCGATACATGTTTGAGAGTTATGACCAAAAACTCGCCGTTTTCACGCTTTATGGCCGTATTCATGAGCTATGTTTCACAGTTTTGGGGCTGTAGGGAGATTTAGAACGACCATATGACCCAACAAATGTTTGTGAGTTATGACCAAAAACTTGTGGTTTTCGCGTTTTATGGCCGTTTTCATGATCTATTTCCCACAGTTTTGGGTTTACAGGGCGATTTATAACGACCATAAGACCCGATACATGTTTTACAGTTAAGACCAAAAACTCGGCGTTTTCGCGCTTTATGGCTGTTTTCATGAGCTATTTCCCATAGTTTTGGGGCTATAGGGAGATTTAGAACGACCATATGATCATATACATGTTTGAGAGGTCTGACATAAAACTCATAGTTTTTAGGATTTATGGCCGCTTTGATGAGCTATTGCCCATAGTTTTGGGGTTCCAGGGCGATTTATAACGACCGTAAAACCAACTACATGTTTGAGAGATAAGACCAAAAACTCGTAGTTTTCAGGCTGTATGGTCGTTTTCATGAGATATTGCCCACTGTTATAGGATTCGCGGGTGATATACAACGACCATAAGACCCGATACATGTTTGAGAGTTATGACCAAAAACTTGTTGTTTTCGCGCTTTATGGCCATTTAAATGAGCTATTGCCCATAGTTTTGGGGCTGTAGGGAGATTTAGAACGACCATATGACCCGATACATGTTTGTGAGTTATGACCAAAAACTCGTCGTTTCGTGTTTTATGGCCATTTTCATGAGCTCTTTCCCACAGTTTTGGGGTTGCAGGGCTATTTATAACGACCATAAGACCCGATACATGTTTGAGAGATATGACCAAAAACTCGTAGTTTTTAGGCTTTATGGACGTTTTCATGAGCTATTGCCCATAGTTGAGGGGTTCTAGGGCGACTTATAACGACCATAAGATCATATACATGTTTGATAGTTATGAACAAAAACTCGCCGTTTTCGCGCTAATGGCCGTTCTAATGAGCTATTGTCCATAGTTTTGGGGCTGTAGGGCGATTTAGAACGACCATATGACCCGACACATGTTTGTGAGTTATGACCAAAAAATCGTGGTTTTCGCGTTTTATGGCCGTTATCATGAGCTATTTCCCATAGTTTTGGGGTTACAGGGCGATTTATAATGACCGTAACACTCGAAACATGTTTGATAGTTATGAACAAAAACTCGTCGTTTTTGCTCTTAATGGCCGTTCTCATGAGCTATTGTCCATAGTTTTGGGGCTGTCGGGCGATTTAGAACGACCATATGACCCGACACATGTTTGTGAGTTATGACCAAAAACTCATGGTTTTCGCGTTTTATGGCCGTTTTCATGAGCTATTTCCCATAGTTTTGGGGTTGCAGGGCGATTTATAATGACCATAAGAACCTGATATATGTTTGAGAGTTATGACCAAAAACTCGCCGTTTTCGCGTTTTATGGCCGTTTTCATGAGCTATTTCCCATAGTTTTGGGGTTGCAGGGCGATTTATAACGACCATAAGACCCGATATATGTTTGAGAGTTATGACCAAAAACTCTCCGTTTTCGCGCTTTATGGTTGTTTTCATGAGCTATTTACCCATAGTTTTGGGGATGTAGGGAGATTTAGAATGACCATATGACCCGACACATGTTTTTGAGTTATGACCAAACACTCGTCGTTTCGTGTTTTATGGCCATTTTCATGAGCTCTTTCCCACAGTTTTGGGGTTGCAGGGCTATTTATAACGACCATAAGACCCGATACATGTTTGAGAGATATGACCAAAAACTCGTAGTTTTTAGGCTTTATGGACGTTTTCATGAGCTATTGCCCATAGTTGAGGGGTTCTAGGGCGACTTATAACGACCATAAGATCATATACATGTTTGAGAGATCTAACAAAAACTCATAGTTTTTAGGATTTATGGCCGTTTTCATGAGCTATTGCCTATAATTTTGTGGTTCTAGGGCGATTTATAATGACCGTAAGACCAACTACATGTTTGGGAGATATGACCAAAAACTCGTACTTTTCATGATTTATTGCCGTTTTCGTGAGATAGTGCCCACTATTATAGGATTCGCGGGCGATTTAGAACGACCATATGGCCCGACACATGTTTGTGAGTATTACCAAAAACTCGTGGTTTTTGCGTTTTATGGCCGGTTTCATGAGCTATTTCCCATAGTTTTGGGGTTGCAGGGCGATTTATAACGACCATAAGAACCTGATATATGTTTAAGAGTTATGACCAAAAAATCGCCGTTTTCGCGTTTTATGGCCGTTTTCATGATCTATTTCCCATAGTTTTGGGGTTGCAGGGCGATTTATAACGACCATAAGACCCGATATATGTTTGAGAGTTATGACCAAAAACTCTCCGTTTTCGCGCTTTATGGTTGTTTTCATGAGCTATTTGCCATAGTTTTGGGGATGTAGGGAGATTTAGAATGACCATATGACCCGACACATGTTTTTGAGTTATGACCAAACACTCGTCGTTTCGTGTTTTATGGCTATTTCATGAGCTCTTTCCCACAGTTTTGGGGTTGCAGGGCGATTTATAACGACCATAAGACCCAATACATGTTTGAGAGATATGACCAAAAACTCGTAGTTTTTAGGCTTTATGGACGTTTTCATGAGCTATTGCCCATAGTTGAGGGGTTCTAGGGCGACTTATAACGACCATAAGATCAGATACATGTTTGAGAGATCTAACAAAAACTCATAGTTTTTAGGATTTATGGTCGTTTTCATGAGCTATTGCCTATAATTTTGTTGTTCTAGGGCAATTTATAATGACCGTAAGACCAACTACTTGTTTGGGAGATATGACCAAAAACTCGTAGTTTTCATGATTTATGGCCGTTTTCGTGAGATAGTGCCCACTATTATAGGATTCGCGGGCGATTTACAATGACCATAAGACCCGATACATGTTTGAGAGTTATGACCAGAAATTCGCTGTTTTCGCGCTTTACGGCCATTTCCATGAGCTATTACCCATAGTTTTGGGGTTGTAGGGAGATTAGAATGACCATATGACCCGACACATGTTGGTGAGTTATGACCAAAAACTCGTCATTTTCGCGTTTTATGGTCGTTTTCAAGAGCTATTTCCCACAGTTTTGGGGGTTGCTGGACGATTTATAACGACCATAAGACCTGATACATGTTTGACAGTTATGACCAAAAACTCGCCGTTTTCGCGCTTTATGGCCGTTTTCATGAGTTATTGCCCATAGTTTTGGGGCTGTAGGGAGAATTCGAACGACCATATGACCCGACACATGTTTGTGAGTTATGACCAAAACTCGTGGTTTTCGCGTTTAATGGCCATTTTCATGAGCTATTTCCCACAGTTTTGGGGTTGTAGGGGGATTATAATGACCATAAGACCTGATACATGTTTAAGAGTTATGACCAAAAACTCGCCGTTTTCGCGCTTTATGGTAGTTTTCGTGAGCTATTGCCCATAGTTTTGGGGTTGTAGGGAGATTTAGAATGACCATATGACCCACACATGTTTGTGAGTTATGACCAAA